>CM053792.1:630667064-631147064 GCA_028749045.1 Cupressus sempervirens | reverse complement strand
TTACAATCAAGTATCAACTTGAACTAAATATATATCGCTAATTCAAATAAGCTAAGCTTCCCAAACATTCTTTATTATTTGATTGTTTATCAATATTAACTCAACTATCTAGAGTTTTTAATGTTGTTACTAGGATTCAACTATGTAGTACCTGGGTAAAATCTATGTTTCATGAGTAAGGTTCAAAAGAATATAGATGAGGAGTAGTATTGTGATGGATGACCTATAAGAAAGCCTCAATGTTTCAAAAGATGATTTCTTATGAACCAATATTCATAAAATGTGAAAAATCAAATTGACTCGTAAACTAAATAACAATATGATTACTTGGATATTTTGTAGAAAATATCTCCTAAATAACAATATGATTACTTGGATATTTTGCAGAAAATATCTCTTTGTTTAATTAAGTTGTCTTATGTACATTTAGAAATTGTGGGGTGTTTATTATGGAAGTGCACTTGATATGTCTCCCATGGAAGGGAAGCTTGGTCCATATGCGTACAGCATGGAAAGAAAGACATTTCTTGCCCACATCTCAAGTTGGTCCATGATGTCCATCTCTAGACGGCAGGTGGAGGAGTTTTCTTTCCCAAGGTGACTTTCACGTGAGCATGTTAAAGCAGACAAAGGAATCCAATGGCGTTCCCCCAGCGAGGACGCTTTGAAATTGCAGGCATACAACAAATGCCTTGGAAGAAACCAACTTAGCGTATTCACACAAGTGTGCAGTCCACAATAAGAATGCACTCTCAAATTAGTACAAATTTTGTTTGGCTTTTTATGATAAGCATAGGTAGGAATGGAAGCCAGGCTTTTTGAGATCACGAGGAGCCTTTTTCATTTTATTGGTCTCCTCTTTGTCTCATTGGTTAACATCCCCGTGACTGTTATTATTGATATCCATTGTATACAAATATTATGTGGCTTTCAAAACTATCAAAATGGCTAGTGATGAAGTAAGGAGGAAGCTGGTAGAATGCAAAAAGTCTGCTACTGTTTGCTTTGCCTTTTCGTCCTTGTGTAACAGACCTTTTGCATACTATCTGCTGCCTAATCCTTGCTCTGGATTGCTTTGGGATTCCTCACTATCATTTCTACCAGCAGATTCTCATTTGTCTTTTTTTTTCATACAGTCTAATCGTTGATGGTGGTTGCAGAATTTCATGAACCAGAAAGATTTTTCAGAGCTTTTGAGAACTTTTAAGAAACCCATTAAACAAGAGCTTTTGGAAACTTTTCAGAAGCCCATAAAACATGTAAGTGTTTGAAAGATTATATTTTTCTTTGCACTTATTTACAGTGTCTATTAGTCTCACTACCAATTGGATAAAAAGTTTGGATTACAGCATGTTGTTTAAGCTAAAATATTGGATCAGAAGGGATTGTTGGAGTAAAAAAGATTGACTAAAATACGAGGGACAGAGATCAAAATTTTACGAATAAGGAATATGTTGAGAGGTTTTGGGAACTATTCAGAGTCCATAAAACAAGAGCAAGAGCTTCGGGAACCTTTTCAGAAACAAGTAAGTGATTACAAGCTTTGATCTCAATGATTGTATTTTCCATTGTCACAAGTCTGACTTTCAACTGAAGAGTACCATTCAGATAAAGTTTGGATTAGATGGTGTTGTTTATGTCAGAATTTCAGATTATGAAGAATCTGTGGAATCATAAAGATTTGAATTGGGTGTATTATTTGAATAAAAATTTCACATTAAGAAGAATCTATAGAATCAAAACGATTAGCTAAATATAACACAGATAGATGACACTGATATTGCATATTTGAGTTAGGAATTTGTTTTTGTTTCTCAACTATGCCATGAATCTCTAGTTGCTCTAAAGAGATTGATGCAAAAGCTTCTCCTTGAGAAGGTTGGTATGTCTACACATCTATTAGAGTTTTATAGCGCTCTAAATATTGATAAGTAGGTTTGTAGAACTTTGCATTATTTTTGATACTTACTTCATTTCCTGTGATTTTTGAAAGAAAATGGCATGATAGTGCTTGTGCATATTCAGAGACTTGTGTCAGTAATCTTTGTCACTTACGGTGAACTGCACCCACCAAATTCAGAAAATTGTCTAAGTGACATATTGGGTAGAATTCTCTGAATGGAATTAAAGTAAATGGGGCCGTGTGCATTAAAATTAAAAGGATAACAAGCAGTGCTCACGTGTGGGGATAATTGAGGCCCACACCTTATTATAAATTTGTCCCTTGCTCATTAGAATTACTGAGAAGCATTTAGAATTAGTGATAAGCATCAAAATCTATGGCCTTCAAGCTCCATTGTAGCACCATCTTTACTTATGTTGATTTTCATTTATATCCTTTCATTTTATCATGAGCTGACTTTTAAAAAAATAATCAGAATCCACATTAATGTCAAAGTTCGGTAAGAAATCAAGATTTTGAAAAATATCTCACTTAACAATTGTTTACTATTTGGTCACACTAGAATAATAAATAAATAAAATTATAACTCTAGAATAATAAATAAAATTATAATATAACTAATTTATTATAGAGGGTTGATATTTAATTGGTTGAGTATAATTGATGAGAATGATGGTATGTTTCTTTATTATTATACCATTCATCAATGTTCAAATATCTAAATATATGATATAGGAGAACATATCAAAATCACAAAATTATGAATTGAGGTTACTTTCACAACAGATCATACCTCTCACTTGGCTTGTAACCAAAGAAGTATGAAATAACATCTTTCATAAGATAAGATTAGATAGTCTATTATTTACATGCATTAAAAAATCCATTTGAGAGTACATCAAGTATGCATAGAAGTATAACCACATTAAAATGTTGGTATCTAACTTTTTAGTTTACATGAAATTGCATCTATGAATAGCAAGAGTTATAAGTACATTATTCTATAAGATGATGGACTCATTTGTATAGATGACTAAAATGAAGCTACCATTAACTTGTGACAAGATGACTAGCAACTACAATACACCATTTCATAATAAATAATGCACAAATGATATATTGACTAGTGGTAATGGTTGAGAGTAAAAATATTGCATCATTTCTGCGGTGAAAAATGCTTAATTAATGTAATTTCCTATAAAGTTAAAAAAAAAAATAGTTTAGATTGTCTTTATGCAATTATGTAACTATAAATGATGCATTTTTGTGCGTAGTAGGTCCTATTCTTACACAAGTTGCTTGCACACCTAGTCCTATGTTTATTGGTTATCTCTCTATATATTTGCTTACAATGGACTAGTTGAATTGGCTTACATGTATAATTCTTGACCATTTATTTAATCCAATCCATCTAGAGCATCAATCCAACTTGATTTGTCTAACCCAAGTCATGTTGGTGGGTGTAAGGTTATCTATACAATTGTAGTATTGATTTAGCGAGATCCAAAAGGTAACATCAAGAATTTCTTGAAATAGTCTTGACTATACTTTGGTGCTAGGTCAATATTACATGTATATGAATCAAATTTTGGTATTATCTCCAAATAAATAAAATAATGTCCATGTCATTAGATTCTATGAAAAATTAACATCATTGATTATAATGAAAATAGTCATTTTCATTTTTACTTTAATCAACTAAGGAATCTAGCATAAATAATCATGACAATCATCCTAGTACATGTGAGTCACATAGTAATTATTATAGAATTCATGTGTATGCTTGAAGCATGTAACATTGCAAAAATGTATTTTTTAATACCATTAAATTGATAGACAAACTTGAAGATCTTGATAAAGAATATTATTAGTTAGTAGCTTCCACAAATTTTCTAATTATTTGTAGCAAAAATGCAAGAGATAACCACTTGTCAACATGTTAGATAAATAATAGCCTCCTACTCATAGATGAGATCTAGAAGATCAAGGCTAGTCTAAAAATATAAAAATGAATATTTCCATTCAGATCCACATATACAATTCTTTAGTGTACTTATATATTTTTAATATGTATTAAATGCATTGGATTTGGAAATTGGCATTAATCTTGATTCATAGATCACTAAGTATAATCTCTTTATTAATTGCTAATTATCAAATGATTACACTTGTTGTTCCATTCCATTCCAGAAAAAAAACTCATAATATTAGATTAATGATTGATTGGGAGTCTAATTAACAAACATATATTAAATGATTAAGTATAGTATGTTTTGACTTATTATTATTTTTGAACCCTAAAGAATTTTCTAATCTTACAACCACAATTAGGTTTTTAAAAGCCTTTTAAGATTGAACTCATTTTTTAGACCTTAATATCTAAATGACATTTAGGAACTTCACTTGAACCCATTGCTTGAGTTTGTTTAAATTTTCCTAGTTACGTAATAATTTGGTACTCTTACACTTGGTGCAATTGCAAAAGTATAGTGATGTATGTTAGGCTATTGATGTTTGGATTGTTCAAGGTTTCTTGAGGATTATTATTAGTTTCAATATAGTTGCAATACTTTCATTTGCATATGTAGAAACCTAAGTTTTATGATATCTCTTCTCAATAGATGGATCCTTCTATATATGGAAATTGCATAAAACATATTTAAATTTAAAGGAGATTTGCATTCATGAAAGTGTTGAGCTGTCATTTTGCACAATGCTAAATGATAGGGGTCCTTTCAAACCCCTCTCTTGAAAAGCTGATTGAGGACCAACTCCAAGGTTCTAGGTGGGTTTTCCAACCTTTTGGGTAACTCAATTGAAGATAAATGTGTATGTTCATGAGGATGCCTTTTCTGGTTCAAATCAATCTTACACAACCTGTTGCTGTAATATAAACACAAAAGACATATATATTTTTGTATTTTTTGTTTTCTGATGAATGCAATTTATTGATGCAACTATATGAATTCCTATTTTAACCAAGTGTTTGAAAAGTAAATGCAAAGATAGAGTAACAAGAGATTTAAAGAAAGTAACTGAAAGAAAAATTCCTAATGGACATAAGCCTTAAAGTAACAACACATCTGCAAATTAAATTATCAAAAGGATTGGGTAGGAAACCAATGAAATTAGGAGCAACGCTTCCTCAACTCCATTTATACAATCATTGATGAGAACTCAATAATAACCAAAAGATGTTTCACATTTCATCGAATTTCTAGGCCATGGAAAGTGTTCTTGCTTGAGACAAGACACTATGCAAGAACAAAGATGATCCTTTCTCCAATTCGTCACAAAAGAAAAATTCATTAACATAAGGCAAACACTAGAACTAAAATATTGTACAATCATAACAACACAATAAAACCATTGGCTCCATTATTATTCATGTACATGCATTCAGAAACATAAGACAATTTGGCAAGAATAAATACACTCAAAATGAGAGCACCAATAACATATATTATTGCATCTAAATAATGGCCTCGTGTGCATATTACATCCATGTATTTATAAGAAATCATCTCCATTTTTTTAAGGAGTGACGGCTCTTTTTAAATACAAACTTATGTCGAGAATTAATAAAACAAATCTAATTATATACAAACTAACTCTCTAAATGGTGCTAAGTAGGACTCCACCCTTGTTTATATCCACTAATGGGTGCATGAACCTTTACATGACACAAAAAGAATAAAAGAATAAGAATATAAGAAGAAGGAAGTTGTGAGATGATCTGAAAGTCTTTAGAAGCTCTAAAAATTGAAGCCTGGCCTTCTTTAGACCTTTCTAGGAGTTGAACTACTATCAAAATGTGTTTCTAGTGCATATAATACTCTAAATTAACAACTAGTAGTTAATTGTTGATGCACTACTTCTTCTTCAAAACCGTCGGTGCATCTTTGTAAAAAATGCACCTACGTACATGTGCACTTTGGTGATAGGTTCTGAAAAACCAAAAAATCTTCTAAGTGTCAAATTTGAATTTCCAGCATCTTGGTTTTCTTTCTCTCTACAAAAATGATGTCTGGATGTTTAGTCTTGAATTTCTCTATCATATCCACTACTCAAATTCCTTCCAGTAAATCTAAAGCATCATACTTATTCTTTACTATCTATCAATAGTTACTAACTTCTATTCTAGTTTCAGCAAAATCTTCAAGCTTGGTGTCCAGTTTTGTCAATGCCTCTTTAGTTTTGAATGATTGTCTTATATCATCTTCTCAAGAATCTTTTTCGAATGTTCCTTTGAATTGTTGGACTATTGATTGCACCACAAAAAGCTTAGTCTTTGAGTCATTCTAAAAACTCTCAAGGCTAGCAGCGTTGTAGTACATTTTCACTTCCAAAAATTGCTCTTGAGCTTTATCTTTTATCCACTAAATTTCCTCATATAATCCCTCCATTACTTTATTACCTATTGATATTTTGTCTATCTAGTCATCGAGCTTATCTAGCTCCTTTGCAATGTATACTTCCATTAGCATCTGATACCTTTGGCCCTTTATTGACCCAAGTTCTTGTAAATCATGGGCCTAGGTATGTACTTCATCCATTAGCCCAAAATCTTGGTTTACAATGGAAACCAACTTGTTAACATTTGACTAGATGTTGTGCAATAGGTTTAGATTTCCTTGTATTATTTGCACTTCACTCTCCTCAAAATAGTCATGCCATTTATGACATGCTTCCAAAAATGAGTCCATATGTGGGCTCGTGTGTTTCCTTCCCAAAGAAACTCCAAGAACAACCTCTGGATTTTCCAGGTCAATAAATCCCACTACTTCATTCAGGTAGCCTCTAAGTAGCTCATTCTTCTTTTGCAATGTTATCAATTTTTATTTATCCTAATCCATCTATTAAAACACCTCCTTCATGACTATATTAATCATCACTTTGGCTGTGTCCATCATGGGCTTTCCCAACATGACCTCCTTTATTTGGTAATCTTTAGGAGTTAGTTCTTTGGTTCCAGCATGAGGAGGAGGAATGGTGATATGAGCTAGAAGGTCCTGATCTTGATTCTTCATGATGAAGGCAAGTGTTCTAGCATCACCCTTAGGTGGCTCAATATTCTTTATCACTTTAATTAATTCCTTCATTCCCTCCTCTTTTGTCAGCTCAACTGCTTATTCTATCAAAACATGACTTCTCTCTTCAGCGATGATGGTGTGGTCCCCATAGGCGACATATACTTGGCTGAAGAAGTTGGTCCTAAAATAGGATCCTTTCCATTATTACTCCTCTTCAGAGTCTTCTCATGTCAAGGAGGATCTTCAAAAGGAGAATCTATTCTTTTTTGGGCTATGGATATGACCTTTATATGTAGGGGAGTTTGTTGAGTTTCTTCTATCTGTCCCTCTTCAAATACTTTATCGACATGAAGCTATTGGTATTCTCCTTTCTTGGTTCCTTGAATTTGTGGTTCTTCTTGTATTGTTAGAGGAGGTGGAGCTACTAACCCTTCACCTAGAATGGTGGTTGTATCTTGTGGTGGTGGTGATGGAATTCTCAGAGGTCGTTGAGGTAGATGAGGCAATTCATTCCAATCCTCTCCTAATGGATCGCTCGTGGAAGTATCTCTTATCTTGTTACCCACCATCTCAGTTCCCACTAGCATAAAATCAAATTTTGAGAGGTTGAAGACATATGTCCCTTCACCCTCCATCTCTTCTATCCACTTCTACTATTCATCTTCTAAAGTTTCTACTTGGATAGGTTCTCTTGGAGTGGATGAAGGTGTTTGAGTAGAGACCCTTCTTCTCTCTTCCTCTACAGATTTGGCCAAGTGGGTTCTGTAGCTCAAGGGGAAAAAATCTATTTTTTCCCTTTCTTCCTCATCTTTTTCTTTAGGGATGGTCTTTGGAACTTTTGGGGAAGGAGTATTCTTCTTCTTCAATCTCCTCCTCTTAGCACCCACCATATTTGTTTTTATTCTTGCTCTCCTTGGAATTGAGTGGGAGGCTTCTTCCTTTAAAGTTCTTAGTAGTGGGACCCCTTGTTCCTATGGTTGTTCCTCCTCTTTCTTCTTTGAAGGTTTCTTTGGGTTAGCTTGAGGTTGGTCCACTAGCTCTGGCTCTTGCTGAGCTAGTGCTATTTAGGCCTCAACCACTTATTTCCTTGCCCTACGAGCTGCATTTTTACTCCTTTTTCCCTTTATCCACCTTGAAGTACTCAACCTCCTACTTATGTTGATGCACCATTTCAAACATTACTAGGGATTGATCCAGGTAGGTTGGTATGGTGACCTTATCTCCTCTTCCTTTTTGAGATCTGGTCATGGATTGTAGAGGTATGGCTAGGGCAACTGGATCCATTCGAAATGGCTTTTGAATCTATTCCCTTGTTAGCTTGACCACATGTTTGGCTCAATGATCTATGTCATCACTTTCCTCTTGCCCTATCTCTACTTTCATTATTGTCCTATCATAGATTCTATCTTTGTTATAAAAAGGATCCATGACTTTTAGGGTATCTATTTCTATGACCTTTAGAGGAATATTTATTTTCAACACATTCTCTACTAGATATAAACTCATCCTACAATTTTCCCTTACACAAACATCATAATCATCTATTGCATTCATCCAATGATCTTCTAAGGCTTCAATATGGATGAACTCTTTTCCTGCCAAATGCTGGACCATCCCAATGTTGTCAAAGTATGGATGAGGAAAGTTGTATTCTTCCAAGGGATACTGATCCCATTCAAAGTCAAAGGTAGAAATGTTCTACTTTTTCTTTACCTTAAATGCATCAATTGTGATTGGTTAGACCCATGCCTTCTTGTGATGTTTCCTCACTCTGTCATAAGAAGAAGTAAGTTTATGGGCTGTGGCTAAGAGTACCAGTCGATTTGAAGGATATCTTGGGAGATTTTTGGGGCACATAAGAGTACCAATTTCTTGAAGATACGTGAATGTTTTGAACTGAATGTAGTAGCCTCCTACTTTAGTCATTCTAGCTACTGCCTCTACTGAAATTCTTTTCAAATAATCTCCTTCAATCAATCTGATGATGAGAAAGATGAACCCATCATTGACCGCTTTATGTTCCAAACTTTGTAGTGGGAGCTTCTTTTTCACCAGTTGTGGGTATACTACATAGGACCAAGCATTCGCATCCTGCATGCTTCCCTTTCTATATAGCCCTAGATAGTTGGTGGTTCTGGTCACTAGGAGGTACACCATGTATGATGTCATGTAAAAATGAGGGTTTATTTTGATGATGACTAGCTGCTCATCCAAGTTGTCACTTAGGATGGTGGCCCAATCAATAGGCATCTTTGTGGTCCTTATGGTTTTAATAAAGTGAACCATCCATGCTTGTAGGTGACCCACTAGAAAAGGACCATTACTCTATTGAGGAGGACAATTGATTATCTGATGTCATCTTTCATATATCCTTGGGTCATATCTACCTTGCCTACTCTTTGGCCTAAAGGTGTCTTGTCAATCAAGAATGATGTTTACACCAGTTTTTTTACCTCTTTCTCATTCTCTCTATACCACCTCTCTAATCCATCGTACGATATATGGAGTTATTGATCTTCCCATGGGAGGTGGAATACTTTCTCAATGTTGTGAGGTCAGAGGTCTAGGACTATCTCTCCTCTAATGCTCTTTACAAACTTCTCCTCCATTACATAATGTTCTACCAATGTCATTATCAGCTCAAAAGATTGAACTAATGTAGGATGCACGATGCAACATTCACTAGCCCACTCTAGATCAAGGTAGATATCATTGATGACCTCTCCCTTGGTTAGTTGTAGATGGTCAAGAAAATGTTCCATTTGATGTGTCCAAGCTCTGTATCTCGAATCTCTACATGACCATATTATAATCTTGATTTCCTAGGTGCTCCCTGGTATTTGAATGTAATTGGTTTTGGTGCCATTTTATTAGCTATCAAAGATGATGAAGATACCATTTTATCTACACAAAAGAAGAAAAATTAGTCACCTTATGTTGAAAGACCCAAAAGAGGACTCTACGGGACTCAAACTAATAACAAAATAGGTTAAATCTATAGTCAGAATTGCCAAAAAAGTGAGTTTTTCCCCCAAATATCCTATTGTTCTTTTTTAGCATACCTAACACACCCTAACAGGTGTGCTCACTTAGCCTCTAATTTAACTTTGTGCATAGTTGCATGCTAGTGCACCTATGCATTATTGTGGTTTCACAAAGCACACCCCATTTCTCCTAGAAATGGGGACCCCCTAGTAAATGTTTGTCTCCTAGAATCCTAGTCTAGGGCCTAGGTGATTTTGGAACACTTCACAAGTCTGGGTCAAGCTTCAACCTCTAATTGGGTCAGTTCAGGATGTGAAAGAAGGAGAAAATGTCAAAATTCTAAGTGTTAGGTGAATGAATTCACACTAGCACACTTAGCACACATGCACACCAATCCAAGGTGTGTAAGTGTGCTAAATGCACATGGGTGCACTAATTTTCCTTTGGAGATGTGTACATGCACACTTGTGCATGTGTGCACCTACAAAGGTTACAAACCTCAGGTCTGGGTCTATATAAACCAGAGATCCCTCCTTTTCCCCTCACTTGTCTTCATACTCCTGATCAATTGCACCTCCACACTCCCCAAGGTGCACTCCTCCCTACAAGACACAAGAAAAAACACAAGTGTTAGACACCAAAGGTGAGCACATGTGCACCTCCTCAAGGTTCACATGTGGACACCTTTGTTCACTCACAAAAACATAAAAGGAACAAAAACAACCTAACAAAGAACATCAAGTCTAGATTTTTCTTTTGAAGCTAAAAACTAAGCAAGGAAACCTAAGGAAAGGTGTGCATGTGTGCACCTCCCCAATGTGCGCATATGCACACCTTTCCAAAGAAACATAAAAAACATAAGCATGTGCACATGCACACCCCATCAAGATGCACATGTGCGTACCCTTTTTTTGCATTTTGAACAAACATGGAAGGACTAAGTTCCTCCCCCCCTTTTTTGTACTTGCCTTGCACATGTGCAAAACTACACCAAAAAGGTCATAGAGGGACCATTTAAGTGCACCTAGCACACCTCCAAGGGTGCACTAGGTGTGCTATTTTGCATATCAAGGATATAGGGGGGATTAACTATTTTTTCACTATATTCGGGCATTTTTTCTATTTTTTTGATGGTTAGGGTTTGTGTTTAAGTCTAATTTTATCTATCTCAACTAATGTTTGATTTCATATGCAGATAAAATGGCATCTTCGTCATCCTCACTCATAGAAAAGATTGCTCCCAAACTTGCAGTGTTCAAATATCAAGGTACATCAAGAAAATATTGCTTTTAGGATGGAAATTCTAAAATCAGAGATACCAAGCTTGAACACATTGAATGGAATGCCCGTCACCATCTATAATAAGCCAAGAGAAAGATGTGCAATGGTGTTAGAACTCAATTGATAAGGGTTAGTCAATGTAACATCACATTCTACTTCCGTACAATCTTCAAAACTCATTATGGTTCTCACCGAAAACTATGTCACTGAAGAAAAGGTTGTCAAGAGTGTCACAAGTGAGATAATCCTAGACCTTTAACCTCAAAACATTGAGAAAATATTCCACTTTCCCTAAGCCGATCAATATGTACACATATCTTATGAAAGAGCAGAAAGATGGTATCGAGATCATGTGAAGGAAGCCAAAGAGATAATCCAATTTTTTATGTATGACATGGTTTTGGGACTTATCCAATTTTCCCAAATGTTGCCATCAATGCCAAAGGGGGAGATTTTTGGCAATATGGTCAGTAAGATGTTTTGAGAGTTGTCATTTATGGCAACATGTATTTGACATTTCATAGTTAGGAGTAGATTAGTATATGTTAATGATTTTTAGTAATTAGTTAATATGTTTAAGATTTGGTCAATTTTTATTTATCATTTTGTTAATTAAGATTAGTTTAATGGAAATAAAGATGAGTTGAATTATTGCTAGTTTTTTATTTGAAGGGTTAGTATGAAAGTAGAGTTAAAAATTACTTATGTATTTATTATGTAGTGTTTAGTTTATTAATGTGGGATATATGGTAATGTTAGGAATTTAATATTAGGATGCCTATAATTTTTTTTAAAAAATAAATTTTAGTAAAGGGTTTTGAACAATAGTGTCCAAGGTGAAATAATAGAGTTAAATAGGGTTAGGGAAAATGTGGTAACTTATGTCCCCAATGTACAAACATGTGTGTATATGTACAATAGAGAGTTATCTTAAAAATATTATAATATTTTAATTAAAGATTTGATTGATTAAAATTTTAATATATTAATATTTTAATTAGAGAGTATTATCGGGACTATGAATGCTCATTTAATGATCAAAATGTTACAAGCCATAGTTGACTAAACAACTTGAATAGGTAAATTAGGTTATGTGAAAAGATAAGATGAATGTCATACATATTTTATTTGTAATTATTTAATGTTTTAAATAGTCCTAAATTGGTTATGATAATAATCAAAACTCAAGTACTAGTATAATAAAAACAAGTGTAAAAGGTATCAACCAGCCTAATGTAACTAATATTAGTAATTTTGCTTCTCCTTAAAAACACAAATTTTAATATCTCAAGGAATTTTCTTTGAATATGGCTCATACATGTATGCAGAAAATCTAATAGAAATATATTATGTTTAAACTAGGGTATGCCCCTTTTAAATTTTTATATATACGACTTTAGTCCTGGGCAAGATTTGAGGTTTTCTTACTCTGTTCTTTCCTACTAGTGCTCGTTTGAATGGAGAAATTTTGTAACTTCATTCTCTTTATTCTATTATAATACAAGGCTTCGGCTATTTATTGATAAAAATAAACAAACAAACTAATATTACTAATCAAATATTCCTCAAATATTATGTCACACTCTATCAAACATAAAACTATAGTTAATCCACTAATTTATTCAACCTGACCTAGGTGTCCGTGTAGCACTAGAACCTAGGGTTTTGAACCCATGCAGTAGGATGGGATACCAACTCTATATCCTCATGGGATATAATATGAACTCAACTACTTTACCTAAACCTGGTAACCCAAAAATGAAATGCATCTTGTTATAACTCTTCTGCATTATGCTCAATGATGCTCTACATGTTTGTATGTTAACTAAGTTAAATTTACCTTTAAAAAAAATTGTTTGTGTGTTTTTGCCCTAAATTTTGGGCATGATATTTTGGTATTAGAGCATAGTTTCAACACTAGTAACCTTAAACCATTACATTTCAACTTATTCAAACTTTTAAACTTTTTTGAATGATGCCTCCTATTACACGAAATGCCCAATGAGGAAGAGGTCATCGAGCCACACATGTTGGGGGAGAAAAAGAGGGTAGATCACCACTTCTACCACCTCTACCACCACAAAAAAAACCTAACTAGGATACTATAGATGCCCTCTAGAACCTGATTGGGGTAGTCTAGTACAGTAGATTCCTAAAGGGGAAGCACATGTACCAAGAGGATGTAGGGTAGATGTTAGAGAGAGGAGTAGGAGTCCCCCATTGAGGTAGGTTGAGGGATAGGGTGATCATGAGGGTGAGTCAATGCATCAATTAAAGCCACCATCCAATAGACCTCCTAGATATATAGAAGATGAGACCAAGGAGTTGCTATAACTCCAACCACCATTATTTTTGGGTTCCACAGACGGGGTTGTAGCGAGGGTTGGTTATAGATTTTACAACAATGCTTTGGATTATTCCTTTATGGGAGTAATCTAAAGGCATGACTTGAAATCCATGTACTACTAGGGAGAATGCCTCCAACTAGTGGTAGTAGGAAGAGTCCATAGAAAGAGTGAGGATTGACATTCTCACATGGGATACATTTTTGGCCAGATTTCATGAGATGTATCTTTCTGAACACTTTAAACAAAAGTAGATAGATGATTTCCATTCTCTACAACAAAGGGGCCTCACATTAGCCTAGTATGAGAGCCATTTTCTCAAGCTCCTTCCTTATGTTGAATACATGAAGGATGAGAAACTATGGATCCATCATTTCATTATGGGCCTTAATTTATTTCTTTAGGGCACAATTCGCTTGGCATTCCCTACTAATTTTAGATGGGTAGTTGAGATAACACTAGTTACTAAAGATACTAATGGTAGATAGGAATCTTGAGATTAGTCTTAGAACCAAAATTGTACCCAACAATCAAGACAGTAGAGAGCCCATTGGAAAGGGAATTAGAGTCATTCAGTAGGGTCCTTTAAGGGCCATTAGTTCTAGCATCAAAAACCATATTAGGACTCTAGGCAGAAACCATCATAGGGATATCAGGTCTCTAATCCCAAGTAGTGGTAGTTAAAGGGTCTTAAACAAGATCAGGGGACACATGCCCCATAGTCATATCCAAAGAGGACTCAATAGTTCTCTAGGGGTGGTTATAGTAGATCTAGTATGACTAGAGGTCCAAAACAACCTAGATCAAAGGTTGTATAAGTTTATACCCATAGACCGTGCTACACTTGTCATGGTATGGGTCACATAGCTAGAGAGTGTCTATAGGGACAATCATCCAGTGGTTAGAGAGGGGCTACTTTAGAGCCTACACTTGGTGATATGGTTAGATCGCATAGAATGTTTGCAACGATTGATAATTGCCAAGCTGAGCATCAGGCCATAATTATCAAGGCCATAGGTATGATATGAAGTAGTATGATAGATATTTTATTTGATTCTAGAGCTAATAACTCATCTATATCTCCATTTATAGTGGACCATTTTGGGCTAGTGACAGTTAAAAAGGATATCAGTTGGGAGGTAGAGTTAGCCTTAGAAGCCAAGGTGTTAGTTAGTTCCATGGTACAAAATTGTCAGATTTAGGTTGGAGACATGTCCATGATGTCTGATCTATGCATTACCCCTCTAGGTTCATATGATGTTTTCCTTCACATGGATTAGCTTTATTCCCACATCACCAAGATGGATTATTGATAGAAGAGGGTAGAGTGTGTGGATGAGCATGACATTCCTAGGGCTATCTCTAGAGTGCAAAGACCCATATCTCTTCATATGATTTCTGCTATGCAACTTAGGTAGTGTATATGAAAGGGGTGTCAGTTATTTTCTATTTAGTGAAAGAGAGGAGGATTTAGAGGGGGAGTAATCCCTTGATGATTTTCCTATCTTACAAGAGTTTGGAGATGTATTTCCTTTTGAGCTTTGTAGTATGCCTCCACCTCAAGCAATATATTTTCACATAGATCTTGTGCTAGGAGCCGATCCAGTATCGAGAGCACCAGATAGGATGACTACCCATGAACTTGGTGAGCTAAAGACTCAGTTGGAGGAAGTCTTAGATGTTGAGATAATGCGTGTTGCACACATTGCATAATATTGTTATATTTTATTTTATCATGTAATGTTCCACCCAGATGGACGTGCAACATGTAAAGATTCCCATAGAATATTTTTGATGAGTTGTATTGTAATATTGTGATAATATTTGATGTAATTATTTAATATTGGGGAAAAGAATTAAATGCCCAATATTAAATGTGGGGTTAGTTGGTTAGGTAGCACATAGTTTATGGAATACGACTTAGTGGTTTTGTGGGACTTGCTACTATATAAGTAGCCACAAGGGTAGTTGTTGTAGAGTGAGAGAGTAAGAGTGAGAAAGGCAAGAGTCGAGCGGGACAAGGCTTGACAAGTTAGCCAAGGGAGCATTTGTGAAGGTTGGAAGCATGGCATGGGATGTATGGATTCATGCTTGTTCACATAGTTTGCTTGATTGTGGCTATGGCCATGAAGGCTTCCATGGTTGTATGGCAATGGTATTTTTGCTGAATAATATATGGTGATGGATGCTTTTGGAGGCTGGGGTTTTTCCCTCAATGAGGGTTTTCCAGGGTATATCTTGTGTCACAATTTTGTGGGTATGTTGTCTATTCTCTTGCATGTGGATTTTAATTTCGTGTTTATTTCAGATCTATTATGGGTTATGTGGAAATGATTATTTTCTTTGTTGCCAAATTTTCTTACATTAGAGAAAGGGAATATTCAACCCAGTGTGTCACCTTGGGGTGCACTAGTGATCTTTGTAAAGAAGAAGGATGGATCACTTAGGTTGTGCATTTATTTTTGGTAGTTAAGCAAAGTAACCATTAAGAACTAATATCCACTTCCTAGGATTGATGATCTCTTTGATCAGTTAGAGGGTGCTTGATTATTCTTGAAGATATATCTAAAGTCAGGTTATCATCAATTGAGTATTGTAGATAGTCATATCTACAAGACTTCATTTCATATGAGGTATGGTCACTACAAGTTCACCGTGGTACCATTCTACCTCATGAGTTCTCCAACTATATTCATGAGCCTCATGAATGCTCTAGCTATATTCATGAGCCTCATGAATGCTCTAGCTATATTCATGAGCCTCATGAATGGAGTATTTTGTAACTTTTTGTAGTTGTATTCCTAGATGATATTTTGATATATTATCGTGATGAGAAGAAGCATGAGGATCACCTAAAGACAAGTGTTGTAGAATTTGAGAGAAAACCAGTTGTATGGAAGCTTGTTGAAGTGTGCATTCTTTAGACATGAGATACATTATTTGGGTCATGTTATGCTAGGCGATGGGGTGTCAATAGACCCATCAAAGATTAGGGCCATCATGGATTGACCAGTGCCCACCGATGTTACTAAGGTGAGGTGTTTTATGAGAGTAGTAGGATATTAGTGACAATTAATTGTAGAATTATCTAGATTGATACACCTAATCACATCTCTCCAAAGAAAAAGGAAGAAGTATGAGTGGATAAAGAAGTGTGAGAGAGCTTTCCAAGAGAAGTGCACTGATCCTTACAGTGCAAGATCCTTTTGTGAATTTTGTGCTATGCATGATTATCATCCCTCATGAGTTCATCAGAGGATGCAGTGCAGATGAGATCTCAGTACCCATACCTTTTTGATGAGCTCCAAGAAGAAGTTTATGCCTAGTAGGGGAGGATTTGAGGCCTCGCTCGGATCCATCATAGTACATCTGATACATTTTATTTTTACACATTATGAATCAAGAGGTTGAGACATTATTTGATGGATTGAACACTATCTATATTATTTATGTCATGTGATGCTTTACTTTTAAAAATGCTTAATCATGTTATTTAATTTTTTATGTGTAGGCATGCATTATGATGGAGTATTTCAGTAAATGGTTTAGAACTATGAATATGTTAATACTTTAATTATGAAATTAGTGATGATTAAATATGTGTGTACGAATTAGAAATGTTATTTAAATGAAAGTTTTAATGTTTTGATGAATGTGATTATGAAAATTTGGTTTAAATATATGAATGTAATTTTATCAAACTACTAATATTCATTTTAAGTGTGTAGGAAATTTAATCATGGAATTAAGCACAAAAAAAATAATTGATCCTATGTGCAAACTATAAGACCAAGGTTGAATCCAATAAAGTGATTCAAACCTCATTGTAAAGTGTTTAATTTGTATCTTAATCTAAATGTATGTATATAATTAAGTATTTTGTGACCTATCAAATGTTATGTAAAAGTAAATCTTATGGTGTCACTTGATACTTGTTATATGAATATATATACTTCCATGTCAATTAGGGTTGTCAATGTAACCCATTACCCTAAGAATGATTTAATTAGTAACCTAAATTTATTTTCCTTAATTAGGGTTTAGTGGAAAGATTACATCCTTAGGGTTTTGAAGATCAAAATTTTCAAGCCACTTGTATAGGTCATAAATTGATCCTAGAAGCCAAATTTAATTTAATTCAAGTGCACAAGTGGTACATGTATGAGCTGGGAACCTTTTTCACCCTTCTAGAATTCCCTAGCAACATTTATTACCCCTAAAATATCCCAATTTCTCTTTAGTGCGAAAATGGATTATCTCCATGAGGTTACCCAAGTTTACACTCTTGCAAAAGGGTTGTCTTGATGAAAGGGGAAAGTGAGAAGACCATAGAAGGCTTAGAGTCAAGGTCAAAGTTATTTCTATTTTGGGTGGGTGATTTTAGAGGATATTTAGAGTCCCTTTGAAGAGTTGAGGGTTATTCACCCATTCTCTACATTTAGAGAAGTCAAATTTGGAATTGCAAGGAGAGGATTTGACTCATCTCCAAACTCATTCTTTCCATAACCTTTGTGAAGGTAGGTTCTCCATTTCTATGGTTATGTTCATTTGTTTATTGCTTGTATGTGTAAATTTCTTTCATATTGTAGCATGTTTGTATTTTGTATCATGTGAGGGATGAGTCTTGTGGGTTTTTACTTTCTTTGTTTCATGTTTCTTCTCTTTGTTTTGTTGGAAAAAATATGAAGGGATTGTTGGCATTACTCACCCTTGGATAGGGTAAAATTAGCCATGTGTGAGAGAAGAGTTTAGTTGGACTTCAAATTAGTGTAGAGTCTCTTCTCATGTTGAGAACAGGGAGGAAGCAAGGTGTTATGGGCCCTTACTTGTCAATGCAATATTGAGTTTGTTTTGGGGACATAACTAAGGAGAGAAAGAAATAGAAGTTTATATGATTTGGTAGCCTTGGAGGAGGTATATGCTTTGTGTTCTTCATTGACTTCTCCTACTTAGAAAAACCCACCTTCTCCCTAGGCATAGGCTCAATATGAAACCTATTGTGCATACCTTGGATGAGAATTGTATGTTGAGTTATGTTATTGTGTTTAAATTTTGAATGTCACCCAGTCAGTTACTAGTTCTCCTAGCTTAGTGGGTGGACTTTTGAGGCCTAGGTTGGGAGGTGAGCTCTCCATGGGTGTTCTTTTTTAATTGTAGTTTTCTTTGATAGTTCCTTATGATGGAGCATCCCAGAAATTGGAGCCTTGGTAGTGTTCCTTTAGTCTTATTGGAGTATTCTCCCTTGTATCACTTTCTTGGTATATCTTGTAATATTTTTTTGAAAATAAGGAAATGTATCATATTGTAATCCTTGAAAATGTTCAATATTGTATAACTTACTTTTGTTAATAACATTAAGAGATTTTCTATATGAATTAGTTGCAATGGACTGTAGTAAAATGTAGATTTCTTTTCATTCAATTACATTAAAAAAAAAAAAAAAGAATATAAATAGAAAAATATCCAGTGGTAATTCAATGAGTAGTTCATTCTTATGTAAATTTTTGAATTCGATCATAGATAATGGAGAAGTAGAAACATTGTAATATGGTAGTAATTCATCAAGGAATTGAATGGAGAATGAAATGATAATGTTAGTTAAATTTGATATTTATGAAAATACATTATCTCTTTAGTTGCACCTTAGCTTATCATAGAAAAATTAATAAAAAAATCATTGTGTACAATTCATAGTTGGATCACATCTAAATTCCTAATAAATTCACTATTAAAAGACCTTAAAACACTCCAATAATATTGCTTAGAAAAAAATAAAAATAAAAATAAACCCCATTTATTTGAGCGAAAAAGGCTCTCTGGAAATTGTATGGAAAAATATTTTTCCAAAAAGATAATAGGGAATATTCTCTAATGATACTTCCTTATAGAATTACATTAAAAAAAGATACACACACACACACACACACACACACACACACACAAATATAAACTATAGTCTAAGCTCCTAAGCTAACCTTCTACATTGTCTCCTCACCTAACTTATCCCACTTGTCTACCCCCACCTCCTTTCCAACATTCCCTCATCATTCTCATACATTGGAAATTCTTTGAATCCGTTGCCATGCATTGACATCACCATCCCGAGCTGATGTGAGGATAAGGGAAAATAAGGAGTAGGGAAGCATTTATTAAATTTTTTGACTTTACCTTTATAAACCTCCAAGCAAAAATCACCCTCCTCCCTTAGTCAAATAGGGAGCACATGCATTTACCAAGGGGATGATATGCTGTCCCAAGCATGACATTCCTTGGGTAGGCCCCACCTTGTGGAACGTGCTAGTAAGTTTGGGAAGTGGGAAAGGGAGAGATGGGTGTTAAGGGGAGGCTTAGTAAGTTAGTAATTAAGGTTAGCTAGGGTGTAAAGTAAGGATAGTTAGTTAGGAGTAGATTAGTATATGTTAATCATTTTTAGTAATTAGTTAATATGTTTAAGATTTAGTATATTTTTATTTATCATTTTGTTAATTAAGATTAGTTTAAGGGAAATAAAGGTGTTGAATTATTGCTATTTTTTTAATTTGAAGGGTTAGTATGAAAGTAGAGTTTGGAATTACTCAGGGATTTATTATGTAGTGCTTAGTTTATTAATGTGGGATATATGGTAATGTTAGGAATTTAAAATTAGGATGCCTATAGTATTTTGATTTAAATAAAGTTTAATAAACTATTTTGAACAATAGTGTCCAAAGTGAAATAATAGAGTAAAATAGGGTTAGGGAAAATGTGGCGACTTATGTCCCTTATGTAAAAATGTGTGTATATATGTATAACAGAGAGTTATCTTAAAAAAAAAAAATATTCTAATTAAATATTTGATTGATTAAAATTTTAATATATTAATGTTTTAATTAGAGGGTATTATCAGGACTATAAATGCTCATATAATGATCAAAGTGTTACAAGTCATAGTTGACTAGACAATTTAAATAGGTAAATCAGATTATGTAAAAAGATAAGATGAATGCCATAAATAGTTTATTTGTAATTATTTAATATTTTAAATAGTCCTAAATTGGTTATGATAATAACCCAAAGTCAGTATAATAAAACAAGTGTAATAGATAACAACCAACCTAATGCAACTAATATTACTAATCAAATGTTCCTTAAATATTATATCACACTCTATCAAACATGAAGTTATAGTTAATTCACTAATTTATTCAACCCAACCTAGGTGTTTCTATAGCACCAGAACCTAGGGTTTTGAACCCATGCAAAAGGATGGGATAACAACTCTACATCCCCATGGGATATGATCTTAACTCAATTATGTACCTAAACCCAATAACCCAAAAACTAAATGCACCTTGTTATAACTCTTCTATATTGTACTCAGTGATGGTCTACATTTTTTTATATTAACTTAGTTGAATTTACCTTAAAATAATAATTGTTTGTGTGTTTTTGCCCTAAATTTTGGGCATCATAAGAACTAGTTGTGACTTGAAAGCATATTCAATAGTAGTAGGTGTATAGTTATCAAAGTTAGAGATCTAAAAAGTAGTAAGTCTTCGAATTATACCTTCTAAGGTCAAATTGTTACCTAGTGTGCATCTTAGTTCTTGGATTACAGAGACTCTAATGGCATATATAAGGAGTAGAGTCCTCAATACCTTGCTTATCAGTGTTTCATCTTTGATTTCTCCATTTGCACCTTGAATAGCATTAGAAACCTCTTTAACTATTGTGTAGTATTGTACTATGCTCTTAGCTTCCATCATTCTCATGTCATCAAATTTACTTCTCAAGTTTTTTGATTTAGCTCTTAGAACATTGTCATCACCTCCATATATAGTCTTCAATCTATCCCACATTTTCTTTGCACTATCACAGTATTTTAGGTCATCAAAATTGGCATAGCTTAGGGCTGAGGAAATATCCAACATTGCTTGGTTATGTTCTCGCTTCTATTTCAGTTGTTCAATACTAAGAGGAGTAGTTGTCACCTTTACATATTTATTGTCTAGAAAATTAACAACATCATTGATACTAGATATGTGTGTTGAGATAATGGGTGTTGCACACATTGCATAATATTTTTATATTGTATTATTTTATTTTATTATGTAATATTGCACCTAGATGGACATGCAACATGTAAAGATTCTCAAGGGATATACTTGATGAGTTGTATTGTAATATTGTGATACTATTTCATGTAATTATTTAATATTGGAGAATGAAATTAAATGTCCAATATTAAATGTGGGGTTAGTGGGTTAGGTAGTAAATGGTTTTAGCACATAGTTTAAGTAATATCACTTGGTGGTTTTGTGGGCCTTGCTACTATATAAGTAGCCAAAAGGGTAGTTTTAGAAAAAAGAAGGCAAAAAAAGGGAAAGAGTTGAGTGGGACAAGGCTTGATAGGTTAGCCAGGGAATATTTGTGAAGGTTGGAAGCATGACATGGGATGTGTGGATTCATGCTTGTTCACATGGATTGCTTGATAGTGGCTATGGCTTTGAAGTCTTCCATGGTTGTATTGCAATGGTATTTTTTGTTGAATAATACATGGTGATGGATGCTTTTGGAGGCTGGGGTTTTTCCCTCAATGAGGGTTTCCTAGGGTATATCTTGTGTCACAATTCTTGTGGGTATGTTTTCTATTCTCTTGCATGTGGATTTTAATTGCTTATTTATTTTAGATCTATTATGGGTTATGTGAAAATTGTTATATTCTTTATTGCAAGTTTCCTTACAAGTGGTACTAAAGCTATGGTTTTATTATTGTAACCCTAAATTGAATCCATGGGAATGCATGAGAAGATAAAAGAAAGAGCAAGATATATGAGTTGTTTATTATAGATTTGAGTGTTTTGGATTTTCTATTATGATGAGATGTTGGCATATTTTGGGCATGCAAAATTGTTGGTCAAAAGGGTTTTTTAGATGTTTCATTTAAATGAGGGTTTTAGGGGGAGCTTTAAGAAATGACCTCCTGGGTAAAAATAAACCTCACCATTGGATCTAGGTTGATGTTTCCATAAATTTTGATATATAATATGCCCTAGTTTGACCATATTTAGAGGAAATGAAAGAGTTTTTTAGTATCAACCCATGATGGCTGTCAAATTTAATCCTGTAGGAATTTTTGTCACAAAAAAATAAAATTGTAGTGAAAATGGTAAAAAGATTGTCCTAGTAAAAAAACCATAACATTCTCTTAGGATATTCGTTTTCAGACTTCTTATAGGTGTTGGAAAGCTAACTAAGAGAACTATAATTTGATGTAGGTTTGGTTATGTGATTTTGAAATTTTGTCAGATTTTAAGAGCCTAAAAGTAAGACTTTTTTTATTTTGAGTAAAAATTAGGGCATAACTTGGGCATACAGAGTCAGATTTTGGACTTTGAGTAGTCAACGACCCTTGGAGAGCTCTATACATTGTTTTAGATTTGGTGCAGGTTTAGCATGATTTATTTGGTGGTATATTGATCTAAACATTTTATGATATATATTGACTATGGTAACATTGGGAGTTTACATTGTAAATTTTAGAAATTTGGATTTGATGTCATTGTATACTCAATTCATATTTCAGATTGGTCTCATGATGAAATGGTTATCTATATTTGGTTTGGATATGTATGATGACTTGTTGGGTCTATAATTTGTTCAATGTTGTAAGCAGTCTATACTTATAGGTTACATTTATGTCTTGGTTATGGGTTGTCTTTTCCCATTGACCTTTTATTATTGATGCATATTCAGATTGGTGGCTTGGATTTGGATTATCTATGCCCTAAGTCACATGATTTTCTAATTTTTTTTCTTCATGTAGAAGGGATGAGATGTTGTTACAAGGTACAATCATGGTGGAAAATTGTGGTTGACTATTTTATGCTGACAAGTTGGACACATTGAGAGTTAGATGCTTGGTTCATGAATGTGATTATGGTTCCATGGATTTTGGCATGACATGATTGGATATACATGTACATTCTTGATATTCATTAGCTTGGATTTCGAATTTGGTTATCATGGTATATCTTCTTGGTTGAGGATCATGGATATTTGGTTTCTTTTGAAGAGTTCATGATGTGCACTTTGAGTTCTTTGATGGTTTGATGCCTTGGTTGATTCTCATGGTTAGAGGATGGTTTTCTATCATGATGTCATAGATAACTTAGATACACAATTTAGTGGGAGCTTGTGACAATGATGAGGTGATAGTGCAAAATTAGTTCCTGGTTTAGTTTGTATCTTTTTGGTTTGGAGATCTTGGTTTCACTTGATATTGATACTTTGGTTGTTTGTATAGACCTAGATGATCTTCATGTAGGAGACATATTTTATGATGCTATAGGTGAATTGGTACCACAGTTGAGTGAGAGTTTTTAGGTATTGATATATTTATTGAGTATTTGCAGATGTTGGACGTTTGTCTTAGATCCTATTACTGCAAAAGAATCTTTAACATTTGCAAGGTACACTTGTCATCTTCATGGTGTGTGAAGATGGTTATTCATGGTATGTGGAGATGGTTTTCTTCATGGTTTGTGGAGATGGTTTCATCTCGAGGACTCATGAGGTTCTTGGTAAAGGTGTGGTTTATGATTTCTGACATGATATCCTTGGTGTGAAGATGGTTTCATTATTATGTCATGGTATACTCTTGATACACATTTTGAGTTTTTTTACATGTTATAATAAGTTCATATGGAGCATGTTATCTCTTTTGGTTGAGATGGTTTAGATCATGTTGTCATGTTTATGTTCCTGAGGCCATGGTTGGAACTTTGACAATGATCTTGGTTTAGTTTCTTGGTATCGAATACATTGATCATAAGATGGATACTTCATGATATTACTATGTTGCATTTTGAGTTGGAATAGATTGATTGGTTATAGGTGCTCATGATAGTGGTGATGTTGATTTCTCTTGGATTAGAGAATTATTTGTTGGGATAATAATTTGGTTTCAGCAGAAATTCTAAGGGGAATTCACCTGATATGGACTTGAGAGAAGATTTTTGTTAGAGACTTGGATATCTTGATAAGAATTCTCATCCACCACTCTTGGTCTACTCGAAAGTTTTCTACTTGAGAGATATAGCCCATTGTTTCTCTTAGGTGCATTATGTTTATGTTTCTCTTTCATGGATATGGATCTTGAGCTATGGTACATGAGTTAGTTCTGCAACGTTCATTTGAGAGATGGATTAGCATTGGTTATCTCTATGTGCATACATTGTTATGCTAGTTAAGTTTGGGAGATGGTTTTATATTTGGAATATTCCTTGGATTGGGAATGGTTTATGAGTTTTATCTTCTTGTGAGAGACTTACATCCATGATTATTTATATGGTATGGTTTGGGTGTTGTTATGGTTTCTTGGTTGGGGTCTTATGGAGGAGATCATACCCACACAATTTACATCTAGAGGTGTGTGTAGAAGGACATGATATGAGTAATGATATGCATGGTTTCTCTTTAGTCTTGGCTATCTTCCTGGATGTTTAGTTTTTCATACATTGGATTTGAGATTGGTTAGAGATTGTGATCACTGGTTTGTACTCATGTATATCATGTAAGAGATGACATGGTTATTCCTTTATCTCTCTTTTTTCTATTGGTTGTGGAGATTTTAGGATACTATTGGAGATTTTTTATGAGACCTATTCTTGTAGGTTATTGGTTTATGTGTTGTAGATGTCCTTGAGACTACATGGATTCACTTCTTTGAGATGTTGTGAGTGGATTGGTTATAGATTTGGCATTATCTTTTATAGTGGGAGCTTCTTGGTATATATGTGGCAGGTATTTCTCTAGAGGCTTATGATTGCAGGTTATAGATTGGACATGTTGATTTTATGAGATTTTCTTGGTATACCTTTAGAGGCATGGACAGTTGGATGGTATTGGCACTTGCTGTGGGTGCTATTTCAGCTATGGATATTTTGACAGCTACAAATACATGTGATTACCTTTGGATCAAGTTTTTGTGCTTTGCATTTTAGTTGGTACAATATTTTATGATTTTCTAATGTGATAGGTTGGGTGGCTTTCTCTTTGGATGACATCTATGTATGTTCGATGGTAGTGGCATAATTAGAGGTGAGATCATTTATGTTTGAGATGCTTCATACTTTTATTTTGTTGTGGGTACTGGGATGGAGAACATGGTGTACTTTGATCCATATTGGTGGATGTGCTAGGAGGGATTATTCCCTTGTTCATTTATGTGGCTATGGATTGACCCTATGTAATGTATACAACAAGCGAGAGATTTTTTAGATAATGGGTGTTGCACACATTGCATAATATTTTTATATTGTATTATTTTATTTTAATAATGTAATGTTGTACCTAGATGGGTGTGTAACATTAAAATATTCTCAAGGGATATAATTGATGAGTTGTATTGTAATACTGTGATAATATTTCATATAATTATTTAATATTGGGGAAAATAAATTAAATGTCCAATATTAAATGTGGGGTTAGTGGGTTAGGTAGCACATGGTTTTTGCACATAGTTTATGTAATACCACTTGGTGGTTTTGTGGGACTTGCTACTAAATAAGTAACCACAAGAGTATTTTTAGAAACAAGAAGGGAAAAAAAGGGAAAGAGTCAAGTGGGACAAGGCTTGACAGGTTAGTCAAGGGAGCATTTGTGAAGGTTGGAAGCATGGGATGGGATGTGTGGATTCATGCTTGTTCACATGGATTGCTTGATAGTGGCTATGGCTTTGAAGGATTCCATGGTTGTATTGCAATGGTTTTTTTTTGTTGAATAATACATGGTAAGGACACTTTTGGAGGCTAGGTTTTTTCCCTCAATGAGGGTTTTCCAGGGTATATCTTGTGTCACAATTTTTGTGGGTGTGTTGTTGATTCTCTTGCATGTGGATTTTAATTTCTTATTCATTTTAGATCTATTATGGGTTATGTGGAAATGATTATATTCTTTGTTACAAGTTTTCTTACAGTGTGCAACTTCATCAAGGTCTACCATGCAAAAAAGTTCTCCTTGTTTTGCTTGGGTACATCTCTCTTATTAGTCACGATCTTTATCTTTAAGTACCTCCAAATTTTTCTCTATAAGCACTAAGCTCTAATACCAATTGTTAGAAATGTCTAGAATAACTAAGAGAGGGGGTGAATTAGTTATGCTAGGTCAATATGTATCACTTGAACAATAAAACAATAAACACTTCACTATTTTGCTTATCCTATTGTTACTCGGTCTATACTGTAAAACTATCATTAACATAACTCGCATTACATAATGAAAACATTGTCAAATGTAGACACATAAAGAATTCATCACAGTTTTGACAATAGGATTTTACGTGGAACCCCAATTTGGGAAAAACCACCAGCCACATGTCACTCTTTTCACTCTTTTGAAGTGAGCTCTATTAGGAGCCAACACTATTAAAGGTTACTAAACACGCTATTAAGTGTGACCTAGTTAGAGGATTTAATCACCCTACTAGGGGTGACCTTGTTAGAGGACCTTTATCATCCCATTTAGAATGTCACCTAGTTAAAGGATTTACATAGATTGTTAAGTCTTCAAATGACTGTTAGGTCAACCTCTATTAAAAGGATTTCAATACAAACTATTTACAATGACTAGAAGGAAAAGATTGGGTTTTGATCTATGTAATTACAACTCACTTTTTTAGGTTAAGATCATTATTTGGTCCTTATGTTGGTTTACTGATAAGCTTTCCATTGACATCTCTAATCTTGATTTACTTAGACACCTTTCAAGAAAGAAGACCACTCTTCTCATCAACACTTATGCCTTCTACTCTAATGTACTTACCAATAAAAATATCATATCTGCAAGCTTTCTCTGTTAGCTTTGCATTCACTCACACTCATGTGTTTCTGATTAACCTTGCTTTGTATGCCTCTCTTCACATACAAGATTCACATTCACACATGCACACATGATTCCTTGACACTCATTTATACCATTTATTCAAGCTTTTATCTCTTTAAATAGACAACTCGTGCTTTACCATTTTCTACATTCATTGTAGATCTTATGGTTTATGATCAAATTCAACTCGATTCACTATATTTGTCCATCTTCTTGATTTTCTTCTAGAATCTTCTCTAGAATTTAGCTATTAGGTTTTTACCTAATTCTTGCCTTGAATTCAATGATATAACTCATCAATATTATCTTCAATGCAGTTTACATCTCCCAAGAAATCAACTAAGTCAACTTGATCTCATAATTTCCTTGAATTCATTCTTATATTGTCACTCTGTAATCTCCAAATTTTGGTACTCAGTCATCACTGACCTACTTGATCACTATAAAGCTTTTTGGCTCATCATCAACTTTCTAGCTTGGTTGATGCTAATGCTTAGTCAACACTATATTTTCTTGACACTAATTGTAGCTCAGTTGACATTAGAATCACTCAACACTAACTATATTTTATAGTTCTACTTGGATTTTCTTAGCTTTCTTGACATAAAAAATCACGTTAGTTTATCAAAGTCTATCTAATCAAATTTCCATTATAACTTCCTTTTCATAACTCAACATTTCCTCTAGGTTCTATTGTTATGAGAAAGTTTTCAAATCCTCTTCATAAATCAAATAGATATGACATTTAGATTAGGTAGCAATATGTCTCATCAATAGATTTGACATCAATGAAAAAAAAATTGTTCCAATTTTAAGTTTCCAACATGTATTTACTTGAACCTTTTCTCATCTTTCTTGAAAGATGTGCTTCAAGAACTTCAAACTCTTTTGATTCAGATAAGTTTTCTTAGACTTCTTTTCAGCCTTTAATGTTGCTTCTTCTCTTGTAGAATCTTGTTTTCCATCTTTCCTCATCTCATAGGCTACTAGAGCTCCATTAATATCATCTATAGTGTACTTTTTTATGTCTTTGGCTTCTTCAATAACAAAGATATTGGATTCAAATTTATTTGGAAGTGATCTTAATACTTTCTTCACAATGTCTATATCTTCCATCTTCTCTCCAAGTCCTCTTATGGAACTTTCCATTTCTTCAATCTTTACTAAGTAGTCTTCTAATTTTTTATTGTCTCTCATCTTCAAATCTTCAAATCTTTCTTTTAGATTTTGGATCTTTGCTTTCTTAACTCTATCATTGCCATGATAAGTATTTCTCTATTTTCCCCACACTTCTTTAGAAGATTTTCAATGCATAACCTTCGAAAAAAATCTTTAGAAAAAATTATTAAAAATAGGAAATTTAGCCTTCATATCCATTTCATAATCATTTTTAGCATTAACATCTATAGAAAAATTAGTAGAAATATTAAAACCATTCTCAACTGAAGCCCATACATCAACACTAATCGACAATAAGTATATTTTCATCACGACTTCTCAAAAAGCATAATCTAACCCATCAAATATTGGAACTTTTGAAAAACTATCTTAAGCCATAATAACAAAGTATTACACCCAACCAAGCCCTACAAAAGGTAATTAAACCTAATAATGGAACTTGTCTTTGAAACCACTTGTTATAATATAAACACCACTGGGGGGGGGGAGAGGGGGTGAATCAGTGGTTTAAAATACTTTGCAAAACTTGAAACAATCACAAGTTATAAAATTTAAGACATTAGAAATATAGGTAATGCATAAAAAAGTAACACAATATTTTAACGTGGAAAACCCCTTGGGGTAAAAAACCACTTTGAATTTGAAACTTTATTGACCTCTTTAGGAAAATATTATAGAGTTACAACTCTAGGAAGAACCAACACCTTGTTTTAGAAACGCCAACTTCAAGTAACTCCACTCCCTTACACCTAAAGCATCAACTTCAAAAATATAAGAAGCACCAACTTCACATAGACTAAAACTATTTTTTTATAACAACTTCTAAACCAATATAAACATTAGGTGTTAATTGTATTACACTTAAGTGCATGTCTTAAATTTTTTTAGTTCACAATGTTAAAAGACATTAAATAGGGCCATTTCATGATGTTAACCATACCATATGTCCATTAGAATTTTATTTTTTCTATTGAATGACTGAGATATATGGCATTCTGCATTGTATATACTAATATTGAACAACAGATTGACATAATGATTAAAAGATCATATGGATGAATTATTTTAATGTCAATGAAAACAATCAAAGACCAAATACCAAGGGTTCAACAAAACCAAGATTCAAAATTTTTATATATATAAACATAATCTAGACATCCATTCATAAAAAATCCAACATCCCCATTAAAACCAAATGAAAAAACAAGGTCCTTTCTAAAATCTTTGTGAAATTCCAAGCTTCAAAACATTAATGAACACCAACATAAATAAGATATGAAGATCAAGATAGAAAAATGGAAAGGGATTCCCTCCTTAATAAGGTTATGGAGCTTTAAAGTTAGCTTTAAAGTAGATTAGATGTTGTTAAAATAAAAATGGAATCCCTGGAAAAAATGTAGATGTCATGCCCAAAATACGAGGGCAAAAACACACAATTTTTTAATTATAAATTTAATAATAATAAGGTTCACTAAGGTTCAAGAGTTTGATATGCACGTAAAAATAAACCAAATCACTCAAAACATAATTTTCATCTAATTAGAAACATATGAAGAGTAGCCATTTAAAACATTATTGAGCAAAATATCAATGAACAATATATAGTAATTATTCTAATATTGATCGGGTGGAGTATAAGTCCATTTGCTTCATAGCATAGAAATCAAGAACTAATTTCTACTATATCATGTAATATAATAATCCAAACTATAATTAAACTTCATTCTAAAAGTAAAAACATCTATAATTTAAGATTTATTCTAAAATAATAATAACATTAATAATATAACTAAAATTGAATAAATGAAATCTAAATTAAATCATACTAAGATAATTTATATTTAAAACGTTTATATTTACCAAACTTATACTAACATTAATTAAGAATTTAATATTTATTACAACTAACATTTATGAATATATATTAAAAAAATTATTACTAACTACACTTTAACTAAAAATAAATATTAAAACAACAACACAAAAAAACAACTAACTAAATTAGAACTCACTACAAATTTAAATGATACTACAAAAAAATTCTAATATCTAACTAATACTAACACTACATTTATAATACTAACAACTTAATTGTTATTACTAACTTAACCCTATACAACTAAACTTTACTTAAAAACAAATAGCTTAAACAAAAACACTAAACCATTCCTAAATTAACTTAAACCTACACTAAGCTAAAACTAATCCTAACATTAATAATAACCTAACCTTAACACTAACCCCTACTCATCCTAACCCTACACACCTATCTCACCCACCAAATAACTCCCATGCACTTCCCAAGGCTAAGGCGCACTACCCAAAGCGACTAGCACTAATCTTACTCCTTGGTACCCATGTGAACAACCTCCCATGCTAGGAGCTCAAGGCAAGATGGGATTTTTTAAAAAGTTTTTGTTTGAAGTTGATTGCTGACTTTTAAACTTTTTTTTTTTTCAAACTTAAAGGTTAGTGCCAATAGCACATGCTAAAATCCACCCCACTTGCCATTCTTTTCAGGGTGGTGACCAAAGTAAAAAGAGAGGGCAGGTTGAAATTTAATTAATGCAGTCTCCAAAAGACATAGGAAACTCTAGCGCATCCTCCCATGAGATTAACTATTGCAAAGAAGGATGGGGGGAAGTATAGGGTGATGTCACCCTAAAGCATGTGTTTTTTTGACTTTGTTTAAAACTAATCATACCCTTCCTAAAGAGCTGGCACCAAGTGGACACAAGGAAGTTAAAGCTTAAAGTTAATTTGGTAGGAATAGATATTAGCTAGCTAGGATATTTTCCTTATGCTTTCATATTAATTAATTAATTAATTTCAAGGATGATACAAGATTCCTTTGAGATTCTCTGTCACAAGGGGAGAATTTAAATTGTTTCCCATACAAAAACCAGAGAGAGTTTTTACTCTAAGAATTTTTTTTTTTGAGTGTTAGAATTTCTAATGCTAAAAATTGCCAAGGGGGATATAATTTTTTTTTTATAAGTTAGATTAATCATAGAGTTTAATGGTTTGCTATCATAATAAAGCAAGACCAACTTTTTATCCTAGTAAGCACGAAGCCAAATCAAGTTCCTAATATAACAAAATTTTTGTCTTAACATTTTTGAAAAGTGAATTTTTGCATAACTGAACATCATCATTTATCTCATTTTGATATTCATTCTTATAACTGAAAAGAAAAATATGAAAATCTCATGAGAAGTGATATTACTCAATCACTATTTTATTGACAACTTGATTCAAGGCTCAGCCGGGAAAGAACCAGGAAGAAAACCCAGTGCCATTGCCATTAAAACAAAGGTTTTAATACAATTTACATAGGATTTCAATCTCAAAATTTCAACAATCAAATAAAATTTTCTTTATCGCCCCTAGCAAGGGACCCATTTCATTTTCTATAATACATTGCTGAGGTCATGGAGGGAACGAAAACTGATTGTCATGCCCAAAATACATACAGTTATATATATATATATATATATATATATATATAAGAACTATGATTCAATAAGATAATATGGTCATAAAAAAATTTAGATGTTTAACTATAATGGAACTAATTGTTCAAGTAGTTTAAAATTCAGATAACCATAGGTACTTTGAAGCTAGATGCAAGTTCACCATTGATATAAATAGGTTACGACTCAGTTTGAAGCATATAATAAAATAGATAGTTTGGATGAACTTACCGTTTCTTAGTAAATCAATTTATTTAATTTAAACAACTAATTCATTTAACTGAAGTACTAATCCATCAATTTGTTTTAATAATTCCTTAAAATATTACCTCCTAAGGATGACAATAGATTAACACAACCACTTATTCAATATGCCAAAATGACCTACTAACTAAAATGACATCTATATTGTAATTACATAACTTGTTTAGCATCAATTTAATTATGATCAATATACCACTAACCTTATAATGAACTAATTAACCAGTCCCTCCTATTAACTTAATAACTTGATCGACATTACAATTTAAATCATTTAACATTAAGAGAATCTGAAACTCTAGAAGATCAATTAAATTTAACTATTCAATGCATGCTAACTACATTTTAAAACTCTAATCATAAATCTAATTCACCTTAGATATACACATACAATAGAGGTAAACTTTATCATCAATTCTACTATCTACATTTAAATTAAAAATTTTCTCTAACATACCTATAACAATCTAATTTATTAATTTATCATTTACAATTAAAATTGAAGACTAGACTTATTTCAATTAAATCGTTAAGTAAATCTAAACTTTATTCTAAACTATTATAGAATTTAAGTTCAACATTAAAATGCAAATATTAAGATTAATCTAACTAACTCACAATAGTATAAAACTAATTAATAAAACACTCAAATTATTTTAATTAAAATATAATAATTTCAAATTAAAACTTTTAAATTAGAACTAATTAATAATCTAACAACTAAGTTACTATTCTATACTAATATCATTTTAAACATTAGATTTAAAGCTTAACTAAACAAACTTAAGTATATATGTATAAAACAATAAACACTAAACTAACAAAGCACATAAAAACATTATACTACTTTCTAATATCATAAAGTATCTATTGATCTAAATATTACATTAATGTTAATGATGATTTTAAATATCAATAATTTCTAACTAATACCAACATATCCTATACTAACCTAGTCTACCCACCTATCCCCACATACTCTAAAACTAACCTATACTATTCCCTAGCCAAGTGGCCTAGCCACTAGTTGGCTTTCCCCCCCTACTCTCCACACTACCCCATGGTCCCTATGTGCTGACCAAGGTCTGTCAGTGTAGACCTACTCCATTTTCCCCTTGCATGAGTGATGCTCATGCATTGGATCCAGCGCATGGGGGATAGAAACATATGGGGGTAAAGTTTAGCAAGGGCAATATTTTTTTAAACAAACCTTCTCCATCCCCTTTTTATATGACATCAGTTCTATCACTGGTAGGTGGTTGGGGTTTCCCATGCCTTGCCTTTAAATGGGAAGTGAAAATAAAAGGCAAGAGATGGGGGGGGGGGGGGGGGGTATTAATTTAGTGGGTAAGCTTGATTTTATTTTTATTAATAAAATAAATAGATAGTATGTCCTAGGCAAGTTTCTTGCCTTCTTGCAACATGGAGTTTAATGCTAATGCTAGGTCTGTGCCCAAATTTGGTAGGAGGTGATTTGAAGTTTGATTTAGTGAAGGGCTAGATAGCTATAGGAGTAAATGCTAAAAGTTTTGTTGTTTAGAGAAGACCATAAGATTGCATTAACTTATACATTTATATGTTTTATTTTTTGAATTTATTTACTTTATATTGTTTAAAGAATTAGAAAATGATTTTTGTTGAAATTCAAAGAGGAATAACTCAGAGAATATTCTCTGTGAACTTGGGGGAATTAAAATTTCCTCCATACATTTTGCAGAGAGCTTTTTACTCCTAGAGAGACAAATTTTTTTTGAAGCCAAATTTTTTGCTATATTTTTTGTGTTATACTAGGAGTGATTTCTATCCTAGTGACAACATAGATTCCTTTGAACAAGCATACTAATACAAGGATGTATAAGTAAGGTTATTATTTTTTTCCCTTTCTCCTATAATTTAGGTTTTATAATTCATCATATTACAAAGGTATATGTACCCCTTCTTTTTAATTCAAGGAGATTCATAATTTCTTAATCAAATTTGATTTTGTCACTTATATAATTTAACAAGGAGAGAGATAAATTTTTTATCCACAAAGTAGGATTTTCATTTCCTCTTAATACATAAAACATTGAATTGGAAACTTCAACATATCCAATTACTTTTCCTTAACATAACTGAGAACTTGAGAATTCATAATTCGAAGACATTATCTATTAATCTATTTTCTTACATACATATGCATAATTTAAAATCACATAAGAGAAATGCAAGGAGGTTTTCATAATCTTTTTCTTTCTCTATTATTTATCTTGGTTCAAGGCTCCATCAGGAAAGAACTAGTAAGAAAACTCAATGTCCTTGCCAATACGTCAAAATTTAAATACATTTTACATAATGTTACAATTAAAATGAATTCTCTTCTAGGTCCTTCACAAGTGATTTCTATCAATACCTTCAATAACTCAAGGAAAACATGGAGGAGATGAGAGCTGACCCGAAGGTACACAACATAATATGATGAACAATTCAAGCATGCATCCCCAACCCAATTTTACACAATAGGTTCAAACATTGAACCAAACTTGGGGGGAGGTGGATTTTCTCAATAGGAGACATCGATCACCATACCATAACATAGCCCTTTTAGGGCTATAACTCAAGAACTTCCATTCTTTTACAATGCCCTTTTGAGGCCAATACAACAAGGATTTTCATTGCTTCAATTCTTCAAGAATTAAAACTTTCAACCATGGTATGTGATGATAAGTAGGGGCCCATAACACCCTACCCTCTTTCCCTCTTCTCACCATGAGAGGAGACTCTACACTATTGAGGTCCAACTAAGGCCCTTCCCCCGTACATGGCCACTTCTTCCCTATCCAAGAGTGATTAATGCCAAAACAACCCCATGAAATCCCCTCAAAAATTCAAAGAAAAACTTAAGAATGACATCCAAGAACAAGATAAGATCCCTCCCAAAAAACCTCAACACACATACATGCAATACAAAGAACAAAAAAAATAATAACACAATGCCTTATGCATGAATCAAAGCATGAAAACTATGAAGAACATGATCAAAAGAGTGAAGAACTCTTACCTTCAAAAAAAGTTATGGTAAATGACAAGTTGAGAAGAGCTTCCCTTCCTTTCCTTCAATCTTCCAACTTCTCTCTAAAATTAGAGATTGGGTAACAACCAAAAAAATTCTCCAAAATGCCTCTAAATATCATCCCTAACTCAACTAGGCTTCAAGTAACTCAAGATGGAGTTTGAGTCACCAACTCATGGAGGAGACAATCAATTTTTGCAACCAACCAAAATTAAGGTTTTTGAGTGACCCTAAAAGTCAACCAAGGAGGCTAAGGGGGTGAAAAGTACTCCCAACCCATACCCTTACCCCTAGGGTACTTAATTTAATGTTTTAAGCCTTAAAGACTTAATAAGAACAACCAAAAGCTAGGAAAATAGTAAGACCAAATAACAACCTTCAAAGAAAGACAATGTAAAGATAGCACAAATAAACAAGGGGTTTAGTTCTATCTTTCCATTGGGTTTCCTGGCTAAATTTTTTACACACTCATTGCACACATTACATGGTTTGTGCTGATAGGTAGGGGCCCATAACACCCTACCATCTCTCCCTCTTCTCATCTTGAGAAGAGACTCTACACTATTGGAGTCCAACTGAATACCTTTCCCGAAATTGGCCACTTCTGCCCTATCCAAGGGTGAGTAATGCAAAAACACCCATACAAAAAAACTTCAAAATTCAAGCAAAACATGAAAGAAAAGAATTCAAGAAAACATGATTTCAATCCTTCCCAAGCATACCCAACATACATACAAGCATACCAATAAACAACAAAATAACATAAGCATGAACCAAGCATGAAACAACATGAGCAACATGAACAAAGGAGATGAAGAATTCCTACCTTCATAAAGAGGTTATGGTAAAATGAACAATTTGAGAAGAGCTTTTCCTTGCCTTCAATCTTTCAAGACTTCTCTCTAAAAGTAGAGATTGGGTAATAACCAAAACTACTCAAAAAGGGCCTCTAAATAAGATCCAAACTCAACCACCAAAAAGGGCAATAACTTCCCCCACTCACATAAAAATTTGAAAGTTTCTAACTCAACCAAACCTAAGGTTAACCTCTAAGTGGAGTTGAGGTTATTCAACTCATGGTAACAACTTTCAATTTTCGCACTAAGGCAAAAATAGACTTTTTGAGTGACCTCAAAAGTCAACAAAAGGGGCTAGGAGGGTGGAAAATGACCCCAACCCATACCCATACCCCTTGGGTATACAGATTTCATGTTTTAAGGCCTTAGGAATTGATTTTGGGACCAAACAAATGCTAGGAATATTTAGGACCATCTAACAACTCCAAAATGCAGATTAAGCACTAATCTAGATTAGGGGTGACTAAACTTGATTAATTTGTTTTTAGCAAAAATGACACTAACTTAGTCTAACTTAGGTCCAAAGGTTACACAGATAACCCTAACTAGCATGCTGGAATGCATATGCAATTCACGAGTGTCAAGTGACACTATAAGAACATAGTTACAAAACATTAACATTTATTGATCATAGAAAGATACATTTATTCATCTCACAACACAATTAAGTTACAAACAACAAGGTTTCCACAAATGGCACATAGGGATCAGTTTCATTCCTCTGTTAGGTTTCTCAACTAAAATATCCTACACACTCATTGCACACATCAGTAGTCCCATAAAATCACATGCACATATGTATATACATATCAAGGAATCACATAAATTAAAACATACATTTTCAATAAATCAGGGTTTCTCTCGTCCTACCCTTATTTTTAATCATTACAATTTCATAACCAAAGTGTTAATCCTGCATTTACTTACTTCACCAACATACATGTTCATAAAGCATTTAAATGAAAAACTCAAAAATTTGAAAGTAAGCATCACACAACATGAAATAATATAATATGTTCAAAGCATCAGGTAGTGTCTTGACATCTCGAGTCATGAGTATCAAAATAATAATAAAGTATCACTATGCTATGATGGGTCGAGGCGAGGCCTCACATCCTCCCCCACTAGGCATGAACTTCCTCCTGGAGTTCATAAAAAAGATAAGGGTACTGAGATTGCATTCATGCTGCATCCTCCCATGAAGCCATGACCTCATCATAACAATCCCACTAGACCCTAACCTAGTCCAGCTCTTAGCCTCAAAGTGCTAGAGTCTATCAGGCAATAATATGGATAGGCTCTAGTGCTAGCTGTCCATCTAACTCCACCTGCAAAGCATCCCAATCTATAATATGAGACTCATCATAAATGTATCCTCTAAGTACTAAAATGTGAAACACATCGTGGATGATTGATAGGCTAGGTGGTAAAGCTAAATAGAATGCAACAGGTCCTATCCTCTCTAGGATCTTGAATGATCCAACAAATTGGGGTGCCAATTTAGAAACCTTTTCAAATTGAATTAGACTCTTGTGCAATCACACCATCAAGAACACTCTATCACCAATCTGATACTCTCGATCTATCCTCTTCGCATCAGCATACTTCTTCTACCTATCTTGTGCCTCTCTCAAGCATTGTCTAGTCAGGGTCACCTGCTACTCCATCTACTTGACTAACTGGGGACCAATAAATACTCAATCCTAGATCCTATCCCAACTCAAGGGAGTCCTGAACGGTCTTCCATACAAGGCCTCATAAGGTAGCATACCTATGGAGGAATGGTGCCCATTATTATAGGTAAACTTGACAAGATGTAGGTATTCCTCCCATTTGACCTAATGATCCATCACGTACATATGTAGCATGTCTTTCAAAACTTGATTCACTTGCTCAGTCTAACCATCGGTCTAAGGATGGTACATTGTATCAAAATTGAGCCTAGTGCCCAAAGCTACCTACAACTCTCTCCAAAAGGAAGAAGTGAACAAAGAATCTCTATCAGAGATGATCTCATGGGAAATTCCATGAAGTCTAACAATGTCCCACAAGAACACTTGGGCTATGTCTCGTGCTATGTACGTAGTATGCACAAGTAAGAAATGGGAAACCTTGGTCAACATGTCAACTGTCACCAAAATGGCATCATGGTAGCTAGATGACATGGGGATACCAAAAATGAAATCCATAGATATAGCATCCCACTTCCACTCTACAATCTCATGTAGCTGAAGAAGCCCACCATGATGACAGTGCTCTTCCTTTACCCTCTGACACTCAAGGAATCTCACAACTATGCTAGAAATCTACACTCTCATGCCTAGCTAGTGATACAACTACCTCAAAACTACATGTAACTTCTTAACACTTGGGTGCACTGCATAAGGTGCTTTGTGAGCCTCAAGTACAATGAGCTTGTGCAAACCCCCAATAAAAGGTACATACATATGTCCTCTATGATGCAAAAGTCCATTAGACTCCAAGGAATACTCTGAATACTTCCCTTCCAAGGGTCTCTAAGAATGCACTATCTGACTCACTTTTGCATAAAGCTCATCAACTGGTAAGTGCTGTAGGATCTTCTCTCTCAAGTCAGTGCAAGTAGTCACAGATGAAAGCTCATGGCACCTTCTACTTAAGGCATCTACAACAACATTCTCCTTTCCCTTGATGTAAAGAACATCAAAATCATACTCACAAAGAAACTCCATCCACCTCCTTTGCCTAGCATTAAGGTTTGGCTAAGAAAAGATGTACTGCAAGCTTTGGTGGTCAGAATGAAGCTTGAATCTATGACCTAGAAGGAAGTGTCACCATCTCACCAAGGCATGAACCACTGCCGCAAGTTCTAGGTCATGGGTAGGATAATTGAGTTCATGAGTCTTCAACTTCCTAGACTCAAAGAAAATAGGTTTTCCATCTTGCATAAGGACTATCCCTATACCATCCAAAGATGCATTAGTGCACACCACAGAATTTGTAGAAGGATTTGGTACTACAAGAATCGGTGCACTCATGAGGGCTCTCTTGAGCTCTTGAAAAGCTCTATCACACTTCTCTATCCACTCATAGTTCTTCCCCTTTTTCTGAAGAGATGTGATTGGGTGTGCCAATCTAGAGAATCTTGAAATGAAATGTCGATAATATCCTAATAGACCCATAAAGCTCCTCACTTCAGTGACACTGATGGGTGCTGGCCAATCCATGATGGCCCTAATATTTGATGGGTCTACTAAGACACCATCACTTGATATGACATGACCTAAATAATGTATCTCAGGTTTGTAGAAAGAACACTTCAACAAGCTACCAAACAACTAATTCTCTCTCAAATTTTGCAATACCTGCCTCAGGTGTTCTTCATGCTCTTTCTCATCATGAGAGTAGATCAAAATTTTATCAAGGAAAAAAACCACAAAATTATCCAAAAAGGTATGAAATACTCCATTCATGAGGCTCATGAATATAGTTGGAGCATTTGTGAGGACAAATGGTACCACAATGAACTTGTAGTGATCATACCTAGTATGAAAAGTAGTCTTGGGGATATCACTATCCACAATCCTTAATTGATGATAACCCAACTTCAGATCAATCTTTGAAAATACTTGGGCACCTTGCAACTGGTCAAAGAGATCATTGATTCTGGGAAGAGGATATCGGTTCTTAATTGTCACTTTGTTCAATTGTCGATAATCAATACACAACCTAAGTGACCCATCCTTCTTCTTTACGAAGATCGCTGGTGCACCCAAAGGTGACACACTAGGTTGAATATGCCCCTTCTCTAAAAGTTCCTCCAATCGAGTCTTTAGTTCACTAAGCTCATGAGTAGTCATCTTGTATGGTGCTCTCAAAACTGGCTCGGCTCCTGGCACAAGATCTATATGGAAATCCACTGCTCTAGGTGGAGGCATACTAGGAAGCTTTGAAGGAAACACATCTGCAAACTCTTGTAGGATTGGAAAATCATCGAGGGATGGCTCCCCTTCTAAATCTTCCTCTTTGTCACTAATGGTGATAGCGAACAACTGACAACCCTTTTGTATGCACCGTCTAAGCTACATAGCAAAAATCATATGAAGGGATACAAGTCTCTTCACTCTGAAGATCTCCCTAAAGATACCATTTTCATCCACACATTCTACCCTCTTCTATTGACAATCTATCTTGGTGCTATGGGCATCAAGCCAATCCATGCCAAGAACAACATCATAAGAACCTAGAGGGGTAATGCATAGATAAGACATCATGGACATGTCTCTAATATGTATCTGACAATTCTGCACCGTGAAACTAACTGACACTCTAGCTCCTAAAGCTTACTCTACTTCCCAATTGACATCCTATCTAACTACCACTAGCCTGAAATGCTCCACCACATATGGAGATATAAAAGAGTCAGTAGCTCTGGAATCAAATAAAATTGCAATCGTATAGCCCTGAATAATACCTGTAGCCTCGATAACTGTGGCCTGATGCTCAGCCTAGGTCAACCACTGCAAAAAATCTGTGGGATCTACCCATGTCACCAACTGTCGGCTCTGAAAAATCCCCTCTCTACCACTGGATGCTTGTCCCTACAGATAATCTCTAGCAATATGACCCATGCCACCACAAGTGTAGCATGGTCCTCAGGTATAAGATCATGCACCCTGTGACCCAGATTGTTGTGGGCCTCCTAACCTACTAGATCCCCTATATCCACCCCTAGAAGACTAATGAGTCTTCACTGATTGTGATTGTGGGGCCTATACTTTTTGATTCTGCTTGGGACCCTATGATTGCCACTGCTTGGGCTTGGAGCCCTGATAACCTTGAGAAGGCTTCTGCTACTACTATTTTTGTGGTATCTACTACTGAGTTTGTTGGCCCTTAGAGGATCCTGCTATATAGTTTTGATTCCCTTTCCAAGGGATTTTCTACTAGGTGGATTTTTAGTTCTAAGACTGATCTTGTGACTCCAATCTACCTCGAGTATCCTCAGCAACTAGTGCTATCTCCACTACCTATCTGAAGGTGGTAGGGAAGGCCATATGAACTAGATCCTGAAGTGAGAAATTTAAACCCATGATAAAGTGATGCACTCACAGTTTCTCATCCTTCATGTATTCCACATAAGGAAGGAGCTTGAGAAACCTGTTCTCGTACTAAGCTACTGTAAGACCCCTCTAATATAGAGAATGAAACTCCTCTATCTGCTTCTGTCTAAAATGTTCTGATAAGTACCTCTCTTAGAATCTCTCCAAGAATGACTCCCATGTGAGGGTATCCATCGTCACTCCTCCTATGGTCTCCTCTTGATGCCACCAATTGGAGGCATCTCCTCTCAGCTGATGGACTACTAGGCGTGCCTTTAGATTACTCCCATAAGGATGTAATCCAAAGCACTTTTGTAAGCTTTGCAACCAGGCCTTTGCTACTATCCCCTTAGTGAAACTAGTAAATAATGATGGCCCAAGTTGAATCAATTTCCTAATATCATCTCCTATATGCCTAGGAGGTCTGTCAAGTAGGGGTCCTCTCTAGTGTATTGACTCACCCTCATGCTCACCCTGTCCCTCTAACTATCTCAGTGGGGGACTCCTAGTCCTCTCTCTACCTCTGGGCCCACCTCCTCCGAGTCCCTCTGCTTCCACTACAAGAATATACTATCTAGGATGAACTATAAGTACTACCCTCTATTGAACTACACCAATCAATGTTTGAAGGGCATCTATAATGTCTTGGTTTAGGTTCAGTGGTGGTGGAGGTGGTGGTGGTCCATCCTCTTGTCTTTCTCTACCACCCCTTGCTCTACGACCTCTGCCTCGCTGGTTGCTTTGAGTAACAGGAGGCATCTACACAATTAAATGTTTGAGTTATGTTTCAGAAGCACAATGGTTTAAGGTTCCTAGTGTTGAAACATGAGCTCTGATAGTAGAAAGGAACCATCACTAACCTAGAGTTGGGGATTTTTGTTGAATCTATTTGTAGTATCCAGAGGAGATAACAAAAAGAATGGTTCTAGGAGTGGTTACTTGTAAGACTAGATTGTAGAAGACCAAGAACATGGACTCCACTAGGGAGATGAATGATCAAGAACATGAGGCCAGAGATGTCACAGATTGGCATGAGGAGATTACCAAAGTTACGAAAGATTGGAATGATATTAAAAAAGCTTAGTGTTCTTTCCTATTTTAGTTTCTTGATCACATCTTACAGAGGTTGTAAAATTTATATTATTCCTAATTATAATATCCTCTCTATTATTTTGAACTTACATATCTTTAAGACCTTTAAGTTTTTTGAATTTAAGCACTTAAGCAGTTCAAAGACTCATTACTATTACAACATTTTTATGTGCATATGGTTTATATTAAATCTTAAATTTTGGGTTGATTTATGTTGTTTAGTAGGTTTAGTTTCATGCTATCTTTTATTATTCATGTTGTTGTCAAGATGTGTATTAGATTATTTTGTAGCTCCTTTCCATTTTTTATTGTTTTCCTTAAGTGATATCTTTGCTGGTTTTTATTTTTTGGCTAGTTACTTAGCTCTAATGGTGGGCTTGCCTTGCTAAACTTGTAACTTTAGGTTTAGTGCCCTCTCTTTGCCTCCTTTAAAAAAATATATTCTAGATGCCAATTCAGACAAAATATAGGAGCTCCACTAAAATCAAATGATAAAACAAGGCTATTTTTGAGATCTCTCTACAAAACCATGCTTCAAAACATAAGAATCCATGTTCACAATGAATAAATCAAAGAGAAGATAGGAGAAATATAGAACTTACTTTTTGGGGTAGTCTCTCTTAGATGTAGATGCAAATAAAGGGCTATTTTTCTTTTCTCTTCTTAATGTGGCCTCCCTAAGCTTGAGATAAATTGTAGACCCCTCCATTACCAATTTTGAGAATGCAGGTTTCCCTTGGAATGTCATGTACAAACTACACATCGACAACCATCTCAGTGGCTCCCATGCTTTGTTGTTGGAGGATGATTTGATTGCAACATTCTTTTATTATCATTATCATCCCCATTCCCTTCACCCTCATTGTCTTACTCTCTCATACTTATGGTTGTTATCACTAGAGGGCATTCATAAGCTTTGATCTCAAACCAATCAACCATATATGTCTTGAGAGAATTCTTATTGGTCTCAATATTTATTTTCTATACTGCCTCTCCATCAACACTATCTGATTAGTTTTATATTTTAGAGAAAAATACCATGTCATAGGTATACTCTTGGTGCACATCCCTATCATTGCACATGTCTATGCACAATTACTACAACAACAATTATGAATAGAAGACCCAAAATTAATGCATCTAGAATGAATGGTTGTTTTACAAAATATGCATGATAAGTTGACCTCTTCATTTAGTGTGCTACAAATGTTGCACAATCTTGTTAGGTCACAAGAGGGAAGCAACTAGTAGCATGTGCCCCACACAATATATTACTACAATCTTTTTCCCATTTTCCATTATTTTTCTCTTATCCCTCTCCATTAACTTTTCAATAATATACTTTAAGTGTGATTCAAGATCTTGACAAAAAAAATTAACCTTAATTTTATTGTGGGAAGACTTGTAAGATGAGAAGAAAATATATTATGAATATTTATTAATATGAGTAATTGTATGCATAAAATTTCTAATTATTTATATTAATGAATATTCATAATAGATTTTCTTCTTATCTCAAATATATATATATATATATATATAAAATTTATAACTATTATTAATAATAAATATTATAAATATTCATAATATATTTTCTCTTCTACTTACAACTCTTCCTACAATAGAATTTAGGTCAATTTTTTTTTCAAGATTTTGAATTCCACATAAACTATATTATTAAAATGTTATTCGAGAGTGGTGTGTGTGTGTGTGTGTGTGTGTGTGTGTGTGTGTGTGAGTGAGTGAGTGAGAGAGAGAGAGAGAGAGAGAGAGAGAGAGAGAGAGAGAGAGAGAGAGAGAGAGAGAGAGAGAGAGAGAGAGAGAGAGAGGTTAGTATATAGAATTTTATTATTTTTGATTAATTTGTTTTTGTATATGATTTATAAAATATTTGAGCTAATATGAACTCACATATCATTTTTCTTAAATAATTTTCAGTTATGAAACGTATCATTACAACAAAAAAATTAAATTATCGAAAGAAAAATCAAATATCATGAAAAAAACTTATTATGTGTGTATGTATGTATGTATTTATAAGTAAATATATATGTGTGTGTGTAGAGTTGCATATGCGTGTATGTTTCTATGTATATGTATGACTATGTGTGTACAAAAATAGTTGCTGTTAATTTGTGTTGTTCTTTATTAAGGTTAATAAAGGTTTTTAAGGGAACCTAAAGCCCTTATAGTCTCATACAAGCTGATAGATATTCAATACTTAAATATAACAAGAAAAAAAACTACAAAATAGACACTTAGCAATCATAACTATCTCATAGACAAATATTCAACTCAGAATAAAAATAGATAAGACACTTGCCAAGCATGCAACCCTTGACACAGAGTTACAAAACACAAAACCAAAAAAAATAGTCGAGACCAAACAAACTAAAATTTGATAAACTTGTGCAATATAAAAGAAATCTCCTTCTCAAGTTCATCAAGCTTGTGAAAGGCCTCTTCCAACTTTCCCTTCCCTTTATGATCTTCATTGTTTATCTTCTTCATGTTAGATCAAGTTTGATTACAAGGGCCAACACTAGTTCCATTTGAGGTGTTAGTATATTTGTTTTCTCATGTTAACCAAAGCAACTTTGAGTCCCTCATTATTGCATAGGAGGATCATTCTCAAAATAACCTCATTCTTGTCAACCAATCACAGATGTATTAAACTCTACAATCAACCACCTCCAAAATGTTCTGAAGCCTGTTATCAAAAAGTTTATTGATGATGGTTTCAATTTTTACGTTACTATTTTTTCAGTCTATTATCCCCCAAAGAACCACCTCTATTTTAAAGATGTTGGAAGCCACCCTTAGCCTCCGCTTTTTTTTCCTCCAACTTTTCCTTTTTTGGAAATACTTTTTGTAAAATGGTTGAGGCTCTTAATTTCCTTGATGACCCATTTATCCTATATATTTGTACTATATTATCACATTCCTAGAAAATATAATTTATTTAGGATAATATATGTATTATGAAGGCTTTAAATATTTTTATTATTGATCAATGCTAAGGGGGAAGTGAATAATAGTTGTAAGAATAAATCATCATAGGTTAGATCTAGGATTAGGATTTGAACATTTGTTGTATTGAGGTATGCATGTCTTGAATTTAATTTGAGTGTTTCAAGCCAACTTGATGTACATATTTGATTATGTAATAATTCAAATATATGATGCAAAATGTTTATTATCCATTATTATATATGAAGTTAATTAGGAAAAGGATCCATACAATATCCACAATATGAAGCCACAATTGTAGAATTGAAATAACAAACAAGAGCTCACTAAATTAAACTGTCAGATTGGTAACTATAAACAATTTTTTTTTTTTTTTTGGGTGATTCAAGATTGCCAACAACCCAAGCATACTGCTACATCTCCTTTAGTTTGTATGGTACTATCATTACCATCATTATTATACTCAATCTCTTTATTTGCTTCATCTTGAGTGGTTTGACCTTGTTGCCCAATTTTCTACTCATTAGTTATATCTTCATCTATGGGAACAATAGTAACAGAATAATTTAAATTTAATAGTTAGTTTTAGTATTTACATTTTGTGGATCGGTTTGTGTTGCATCCCTCTTGCATGCCTTCATTTGTTCAATTACTAGTGCATATCTTTGTATGTCCATGATATTTGACTTAGTAAGAGTTCAATCTTTAGGGTTTGGCTCAATATCTACATTTACATCCTTATCCTTATTAGCGCTATCATCTAGATCCTCTTTAGTAAGGTCTTCAATTGTAACATTTTTATCTATGTGCTTCACTATATTATGTACATCATCCACCATATCTTCAATATAAATAGTTATAAAAAATAATTATAATAGAAGAATACAAAATTTAGATATGTTGGGCCTTCAAGATGTATACTTTGTGAGAATAAAGAAGAACTAGTGGATCTTATGTTTTCAATTTCCCGTATGCCAAAAAATTCTAGAATGGGATAAGTATCAAATTATTTTTGTTCTTAGCCCATCCTAAAAACTATCAACTTTCTCAAATCGTATCCTACCCATTTAAAAAATAATATATATGAAGATGTATGAGCTATTTCTCCCTCAATCATAGTTTGGGAACTTTGGAAGGATAGAAATAAAGGAATATTTTATCTAATAATTTTTTTTTCTTTTTTAGTGATAAACAACATAGAAGCTAGTATAGTGGAAACCATAAATAATAGACTTGGAAGCACTAGTCATGTATAAGGCATTTTCTCTCAATAGAATGGAAAAAAAATAGGTTCAACATAGTCTCGAGGTATTCCAAATCAAAGACTCAACTCAACTTTAAAAGGGAAATTAACTTATTAATCTTGTTTAATAAACCTAGTATCAAATATATTTACAAGAAGGAAATCATTTGGAAAATGAATTGGCTAACGAAAGTGAAGACAGTCTTTTTACCGAGGAAGAATATCAAAATATTATACATAATATCATATGATAATTTCTTAGTTCATTTGGATGTTTAGCTAGATAAATGATAATATTATATATATGTGTGTGTGCATGTGCATTTATGTGCATGTGTGTGTATGTATATATGTATACATAAATGTATATATAATGTATATATGTGTATACACACACACATATAGATACACATATATACATACATACATACATACATATATATGTGTATGTATGTATGTATATGTATATGTATAGATATGTATCTGTATGTCTATGTATATATGTATATTATATATAGATATATATGTATGTATGTATATATATATTTATACAGAGACACACACACACACACACACACATGTATGTATGTATGTGTGTGTGTGTGTGTGTGTGTGTGTGTGTATGTATGTATGTATGTATGGATACACACACACACACACACACACACACACACACATATAGATATACAAAATATTATGATTTAACTAGCTAAATATATGTATGTATGTATATATATATATTTATACATAGACACACACACACACACACACATATACATACATATATATATACATACATATATGTGTGTGTGTGTGTGTGTATATATATATATATATATATATATATATATATATATATGTATATATGTATGTATGTATGTATGTATGGATACACACACACACATATATAGATATAAAAAATATTATGATTTAACTAGCTAAACATCCATATGCACTAAGATATAATCATATAATATTAAGTATATGATTTTGAAATCCTTCCTCAGTAAAATGACTATCTTCTCCTTTGTTAGCCAATTCATTTTCCAATCTATTTCATTAGATTGTAAATATATTTGAATATCATTTCATGGAGTAACCTATTTTTTTCTTATTTTTTCATTCTAATGATAAGAAAATATCTTCCACATGACTAGTTCTTCTAATTCTATTATTTACGATTTCAAATATACTACATTCTTTCTTATTATCAATGAATTTTTTTAATTTAATTTTTTATCCTAACATATTATTTAATTTCTATCCTTCCAAAGTTCCCAAACTATGATTGAAAGGGAAATAAACCATATATCTTCATATATATTATTTGTTAAATGGATAGACTAGGATTTGAGAAAGTTAACTAGGTATTTAGAATGGGATAAGAACAAACATTATTTATTACTAATCCCATTCTATAATTTTTTAGCATAAGGGAAATTGAAAGCATATGATCCACTAAATCTTCTTCTTGGTCACAAAGTATGCATCTTGAAGGCCCAACATGTCTATTATATAATGGACTCATGACACTTTGATTTATGCCTTTACTTGCTATCTTTTTCATTTATCTTGTAGTTAAATATATTCTAATAATCAAAAAATTGCAATAAAGTATAATGAGGAAATCTTTGATTATTTGTGGAAATGGATGATGAGAAGTTTTATTTAGGATTCAAGTGTATGACTTCTAGATGATTCTTTTAAAATGATACATGAAGAGAAAAATAAATATAATATTGATAATTTTATTCATGTTATAGTTACAATGTTTGTTAAGGATATATATAGGAATGTCTAATGGATTTATTTTTAAAATAATAGTAAGTTTGGAATATTTATTTTGGATGCTAATAAACGTACACACAATCTTACTAGAAGCAGTAATAAGTAAATCTTAGGAACTAATTTTAATCAATATAGAGCCATTGTTAACTATTTTAGAAATTACTTATTACATGGATTTGTCATTAAAAAGAATCTGATTTTGTTCTAATGGGTGACATGCATAAGTAAAATTTTTTTTAATAAAATGATGATAGTGAACTATAATTTTTGTAATTTCATAATCCAAATTAGAATGTTAAGTCCTTACTCCTCTTCCTTCTATAGCCTAAATAATATATCACCTTAAATATAACCTAATAAATATGTGGTTATCATTTAAGGGGTCATTAAGGAAATAATACCATAGAGAAAGAGGGTCTCTATAAGATGGCGAATAATCTCTTTAGATAACTATGTTACCCTTGGAAAGTTGATTAATGTTATATCTCATAATCAAATGATGATAATCATAGAGATGATATTTTTTCCTACAATATACTTTATTTTAATTAGTTGAGGATATTATTCAATATGATGACTCTAGAGGGTAAGCTATTCTTTAATTAATTTGATTAGATGTAATCTAACCAATTGAAAAAGACTTATTGTAATGAAATGTCTTAAAAAGATCTTCACAACATATGTTGAGTGTTCATGGCACATAATTAAGATAGAAGACCAAGGGCTAAATTAAATGGAAGGAAAACATTATAATTTTTTAGTTTACCTTGATAAAAAATAATACCTTTTGCAACCCATAGAATAAGAGGCTTTTGTATATATTAATACTTAATATGTGTTTCTCATTAAAGAATTTTCAATAAAATGTAAAGGGATATGCCTTCTTAGAATTCTCATACAAAATGGGGTCTATGTAATATATAAATAATAAGGCATTGTAAGGTCCCTCATCGTATGTACTTATTAAATATGAATTTATCTATTAAATCAATTATAGGATATTAGAATGGATATGAAGTAATTTTTTATGTTTTAGATGTCCTAATGAAAATTAAGATCGGTTGATACGTTCATGTTTTAAATACTTTGTGATTTGAGAACTACTACATTATCTTGATTGTTTAAACATTAATTTGCACTAACAATGATACGAGGTGTTTCACCTTATGATAATGATGTTAATTATGGTAACTTGATGATTAGGTTATATGAATATTGATGGTGCAGTACAATAAATGAATGCAAGATTAGGAATATGATTATTACTTTAATTATGCAATTTTTAATGGTTAAATATATGAGTAGAAATGAGATAAAGGTTATTTAAATGAAAGATTGATGTTTTGATTTATGTGATTATCCAAATAAATTTTAAATGTATACATGCAATTTTTCTTGAACTACTAATGTGTGAAATGAGTGTGTAGGATTATTAGCCAAGAAATCTAATGGAGAATCTATAATCGACCCTATATGTACTATCTGTAGAACCCAGGGTTGAGTCTAATTAAGGATGTAGACCCCATTGTTTCATATTTTATTTGTATCATAATTGGAATGTTTGTATCATTTTGTAATAAAAAAGTGTTTAATGTTATGTAACAATGATCTTATGGTGTCACTTAACACTTACAATTCGTATATGTGTATTAGCATGATAATTAGGGTTAGCCAAGTAACCTAATAATCTTAGATGGATTATGTTAGTAACCTGTGACTAATTATTTGGTAACCTAGATCAATTACCCTAATTAGGGTTTAGTGGTAAGTTTGTATTCCTAGGGTTTCTTGAAATTCAAATATTTCAAGCCAATTAATAGGTCCGATAATAGTCATAGAGGCCAAAATTAATGAAAACCAAGTGCCTAGGGGGTATGTGTATAGGTTGGGGGCATTTTCCACCCCTCTAGACCCTTTTGTTGACTTTTGTGACCACCAAATATCTTATTTTTCCTTTAGTGCGAAAATTTGAACTTCACCATGAGTTTGACAAGTTTACACTCCACCATAAAGTTTTCTTATTGATAAGATTAAGTTAGAAGATCCTAGAAGGCCTTAGTCAAGTATGGAGTTATTACAATTTTTAGGTGGTTGAGTTAGAAGCCTATTTAGTTGTAAATTTGAGGGTGGAAGAGTCTTCACCCAATATCTAATTTTAGAGAGAGTAAAGCTAGGATTTAAGGAGGAAGAAGGATAGCTCTTCTAAAAATTTTAGTTTGCCATAACCATTTCTGAAGGTAGGAATCCTTCGAGTTCATGTTCTCTATGCTGTGGTTTTCATTGCTTAAGTAGGATTTCTACATATGTGCATATTTGTATGTATGATGAAACATGTAAGGGATGAGATTGTGATGGGTTTCTTAATGGTTTTCTTTTCTTGTTTTACATTTTTTAATTAGGGAAACTATAAGGGTTGTGTTGGCATTACTCAGAAGTGGCCATGTATGGGAGGACAATTTCTATTGGACTTTGAGCAGTGTAGAGTCTCTCCTCATTGTTGGTGTGTTTAAAAATGAACTTAAAACTACTAAGTAACAAAAAGCTTAATACCAAGTTGACATTACTCACACAATCTAAAGACCAGCCAATTCTTATTAATAATTGTATGTGCAAAGAATTTGGGCCCAACTTCAACAAAACCAAGTGTGGTTTTCTACTCTTTTGGCTCTGCAAAGCTAGGGTGGTGTTAGGATAAAGCACAAACAGAAATAAAAACTACATGCAAATATAAACAATAATAGAAAATAATAAAACACACAAAAATGAACACAAGGCACCAAGATTTAACGTGGTTCACCCAATCCCTAGGCTATGTCCACCAAACAACAAGTCTGATCTTATTACAATCCAGTGATTACAACCTGATTACAATCCATAATCCCTTACAACTCAATACCATCGTAAGAACCAATTTCACATCAAAACATAATGAAAATACCTAACCCTAAACCCTTTTATACAAGTATTTTATTCATTTTAGGGTTACAACATGTCAGCCATATGTTGACTACCATGTCGACCACGACCCAAAAATTTAAGCCCACTATTTATGAAGTATGTACAGTACTTTCCTGATCAATCACCATAATCTAACAATCTCCCACTTGGGGACTAATCGGGCTCCACACTAAACAATAATCTTCCACTTGGAGACTGATCCTATACCAATACCACTACCACATGGGGCTCCCATTGGATCAAACCACCCTGGACTCTGCTGTTCTTTTATTCATGTTCAATCTAAAAGACCAATTGAAGCTAAAGAGGAGTTCAGCTTCTCCCGTGTTACAACCTTGGTCAACATATCTGCTGGATTGTCATTGGTATGTATCTTCTCCAACTTTAATTTTCCATCCTCCAAAACTAACCAAATGAAATGGTACCACAACTATATGTGTTTGGTCTTAGAATGCAGAGCTGAATTATTTGCAAGATGAATGCCACTCTGACTATCGGTGAACAAATAATTATCCTTCTAAGGATGTCCCAATTCTTCAAAGAAGAACTGAAGCCATATCATCTCCTTGACTGACTCTGTAGCAGCAACATACTTTGCCTTTGTAGTGGATAGAGCATTAATCCTCTGTAACCTAGAAACCCAGCTCATGGCTGCCCAACCAACAGTAAAGACATAACCTGTAGTACTCTGCCTGGTATCAATATCCCCTACCATTTGAATTTGAGTCAACATAGCCCTGTAAATCAATAGTAGAGCCCCCAAAGTGTAAACACTTATTGGATGTCCCTCTCAAATATCTAAGAATCCACTTGATAGCATTCCAATGCTCAAATTCTGGATGACTCATATACCTACTAACGACTCCCACAACATGTGCAATATCTGGCCTATTGCATACCATAGCATACATCAAGCTTCCTACAGCTGAAGCATAGGGTACCTTGGACATCTTATCCTCCTCTTCCTATGTCTTAGGACACATCTCCTTAGTCAATTTCAAATGACCAGGTAATGGTGTGCTGACAACTTTAGCATTCTCCATAGAGAAACATTGCAACACCTTCTCAACATAATCAGCTTGAGATAGCGTCAATGTTTTGTTCTTCCTATCTCTACAAATCTTCATACCAAGGATTTGTTTTGCTGCCCCCAAATCCTTCATAGAAAATGCATGTGCTAACTGGCTTTTGAGCCCCTTAATATGATCCATGTTAGACCCAGCTACAAGCATATCATCAACATATAGACATAAAATAATGTAGCTATCATCATCCAACCTCTTAAAATAAACACAGTAATCTGAATGACACCTATTATATCCATGCTCATGCATAAAACTGTCAAATTTCAGATACCATTACCGAGGTGCCTGGTTTAAGCCATATAAACTTTTCTTCAATTTGTATACTAAGTTCTCCTTACCTTTGACCTCAAAACCCTGTGGCTGAGCCATATATATTTCTTCATCCAAATGACCATGAAGAAAGCCTATTTTAACATCCAATTGCTCTAAATGCAAATCTTCAGTAGCCACAAGACTTAAAACAGTATGAATAGAAGTCATTTTAACAACAAGAGAAAATATCTCATCAAAATCAATTCCCTTTTTCTGTGCAAATCCTTTTACAACTAACCTGGCCTTAAATCTTTTCTTACCTCCTTCCTCTTCTTTCAACCTGTAAAACCACTTATTCTATAAAGCCTTTTTACCTGTAGGCAACTTGCACAAATCCCATGTCTTATTCTTCAGCAAAGAGTCCATTTCATCGTTCATTGCAGACACCCACTGAATCTTAGTATCCACCTGCACAACTTCATCATAACTTTCAGGATCACTAGCATCAGTAAGTAAAATAGAATACAAAGAGGGAGAAAACCTTTGTGGAGGTCTAATTTGCCTCGTTGACCATCTAACATTCATTGGTGTGTGTGGTATTTTTTTTTGTGGTTGTTGCACATCATGAGGAAGGGCTAGAACATTAGCTTTTGAAGTATCATCCAACACTACATAATCATCTTCTTTCTTCTCATGTTGTTGCAACAGATCTTTGTACAACATTTTCTCATTAAATATGACATCCCAGCTTCTTAGAATTTTATGATTTTCAAAATCCCAAAGCCTATAACCAAATTCATTAATGTCATATCCAACAAAGACACATTTCTTTGACTTAGCTTCTAGCTTGGTTCTATTTTCAGAGTCTATATGAGCAAAAGCTTCACAACCAAAGGCCTTGAGAAAAGAATAACTAACCTTCTTCTCAGTCCATGCCTCCTCTAGAATACCATAGCTGAAAGGAGTAGAGGGACTTCTATTAATCAAATATACTGCAGTATTGATAGCCTCTGCCCACATGTGTAAGGGCAACCCAACATGTAACCTCATGCTCCTTGCGCGCTCCATTATAGTCCTGTTCATGCGTTCAACCACTCCATTTTCCTATGGAGTCCTTGGAATAGTTTTTTGTCTATGAATACCATTAGTGGAGAAATAATCTTCAAATTCATGACTACAATACTCACCACCATTATCAGATTTGAGACATTTTAATTTCTTACCAGTCTCATTTTCAACCAAGCATTTCCATTTTTTAAAAGTTTGAAATACATCAGATTTTTGTCTAAGGAAAGAAACCCATACTTTTCTAGTTGCGTCATCAATAAATGTAACATAATAATGAGAGCCACAAAGGGAAGATACCTGAGCTGGTCCCCATACATCTGTATGCACAAGCTCTAATTTCTCCTTTTTGTTTTCCTTCCCAGTCTTTACAAAACTCACTCTCTTTTGTTTTCCATACACACAACTTTCAAAAAAATCCATATTCATACATTTCAGACCTAGTAAAACTTTCTTTGAATGAAGTACTTTCATACCTTTCTCATTCATGTGCCCAAGTTTGTTGTGCCACAACGCTGTATTAGAATCTACAGCAGCTATTTGTTCTTCCTGCTCAACTGCAACAATTGTTCTTGAACATTCATTTTTCTTTGAAACAATCAAAGTAGAAGGAACAATATGACCTATACAAAGATATAAGGTGCCTACTTTCACACCTTTTTCTACTACAAGGGAACCTTTTGAAACCTTCCAATTTTTATCATTAAAAGTAACTACACAACCCTCATCATTGAGTTGCCCCACTAAAATTAAATTTTTACTCAGCCTTGGAACATGTCTTACCTCATGTAGTAGCCAATGATTCCCATTCTGCAACTTAATCTTAATTTTTCCCTTTCTAACAATTTGACAGGGTTCATTATCCCCCAAATAAAAAAGCCCAAAATCCCCTTGGACATAATCAGTGAAATAACCTCTATGAGGTATAGCATGAAATGAAGCACCAGAATCTAAAACCCATGAATCATCAACACTTTCTAAAGACAGAAGCAAAGCATCCTCTTCAGATTTGTTACTTACCTTATTTGCCTCCTTGTCTCCATTTGATTTATCTCCTTCATTTTTCTTTCGATTCTAACAATCTTTCTTTTTATGACTTGGTTTCCCATAGTACTAGTAATCATTTGGTCCCCTCGATTGAGACCTCTTCCCCTTTGACTTTCCTCTTGATTTCCCACAATTTCTAGAGTTATTTCCTCTCTTAGTTGTTCTGCCCCTGCTTTGTGCATTCAAAGCACTTCTTGATGTAGATCCACCTGAGGATTTTTTATGAGTTTCCTCACTTAAAATAACACCAATCACATCATCATATTTTAGGGTAGTAGATCTAGGAACAAAATTACTCATAGCCATTACCAAGCCATTCCAGCTTTCAGGCAAAGAACACAAAATCAAGAGAGCCCTAATTTCTTCATCAAAATCGATACCCACAGAAGATAAGTGACTAGTAATAGTATTAAACTCATTTAAATGATTTGCAAAAAATCCACCTTCTACCATTTTCATATTAAATAAATGCTTCATGAGAAATACCTTGTTTGAAGTGGAGGGCTTTTCATACAATGTCGCTAGGGTTTTCATCAAATCTCTTGTCATCTTTGCTTTTGTAATATTAAATGCCACTGATGGTGCCAAGCATAACTGAATGCTTCTGAGTGTCTTTCTATCCAAAAGATCCCATTCAGCCTCTGAGATAGTTCCCTGATTCTTGGCTTTTCTGTCCAACAGCTTCCATAAATCCTTTTGATATAGATAGTCTTCCATTTGCATCTTCCATAATTGGAAGTTCTGCCCATTAAACCTGTCAACCCTCAGCTTACCCTCATCTGCCATTGCTCCCACTCAACCGTGAGACTCCCACTTAACTGTGAGACTTTCCTATTGAGGACAACTGAAAGACAACCTTGTTCTGATACCACTTGTTATGATAAACCATAGATAGAAATAAAAACTACATGCAAATATAACCAATAATAGAAAATAATAGAACACATAGAAATGAACACAAGGGACCAAGATTTAACGTGGTTCACCCAATCCCTGGGCTATGTCCACCAAACAACAAGTCTGATCTTATTACAATCCAGTGATTACAACCTGATTACAATCCGTAATCCCTTATAGCTCAATACCACCGCAAGAACCAGTTTCACATCACAACATAATGAAAATACCTAACCCTAAACCCTTTTATACAAGTATTTTATTCATTTTAGGGTTACAACATGTCGGCCATATGTCAGATACCATGTTGGCCATGACCCAAAAATTTAACCCCACTATTTATGAAGTATGTACAGTACTTTCCTGATCAGTCACCATAATCTAACAGGTGGGTGTACCTAGGGATGATTTACAACTAGGAAATACTGTATGAGGATTATTTTAGTTTCATTCTGATTCTCATCTCAAATCCTCAAATACATTCATAATTCATGACAATTTGCTAAATACATCCCATATAACAGATATGGCCAAAAATTCTTCTATAAATTTGTAGATGTTCTCAACAATAGTGGCTAACTAAAGCTAAAACATTCCATGCAGACAAGTACTAGCCAGCCTTTGAAGATCTACAGGAAATAAAAGTAAAATTTGATTTGATGCTGCATTTTGATAACCATTTATGATACACTTCTTCTTCAACTGAATCAATTTGATTAGTGCCTAATCCATTGGGGTTTAGAGTCTATAGCAAATTCTTAGATTTAATTTTTTGCCTTACAACAAATTCTATTAGCAATTCTTATCAGAATTTATCATTCAAAACCTTTTACACTACTAAAGAAACCTTATCACATTCACCAAAGGTTTTATTTAATCCATTGAATTAACAACAGTGATAAATAGATATACAACCTAACTAGATTGCATTCAACTACACAAGCCTTTACTTATACAATATCAATATAACCAAGTAATAAAAAGGAGACAAGATTCAGAAAGGAATGATATGGGGACAGTTCACAATTTGTATTTATTTTCTTTGAAAATTGTATACCATTTACAATAGACTCAAAATGAACTTCAGAAAGAAACACAGTTCACTCTATATTCATGTATTCTCAGAGAATTGATAGAGAAAATACATCATAAACTTGCTTTCAAAAATTTGGACCAAAGATAGACTAAGCATCTTACTTAGAAAATTAGAATTTAGACCATTCTTTAGCCTTAGAATCTCACTTAAATAATGTGAGATGCAACAAGCTTCAGGCTAAAAGAAAGTGACAGGTGTCTTCTAAAAGATACTGACATACATCTGTCATAAAAGAAAAAAGCAAATAACAGAAAGGCTATTACATCGAACATTCCTTGGTGGGTCCCTTTCTGTTATGCTTCTCAATTGTTAAGACAAGAAAATATGATTTGATTCTTCATTTATTCTTCATCCTCAAAGTAAGTGGCCATGAGGTTAAAAAGTGATGTATCATCTTCAACTACCTACAAACTTACTTTAATCTGGTTATTTTCCATGTCTTCATTACTAACTATGAGGGTAACTTTTACTTTTGCATCTTCCTCCTCATCATCTTCTGACATTTGTTCTATAAACTGATTTTTCCATTTATTAAAAGTAGCATCATCTGGCCAATCAAAATTTAGAGCCTCTCTTTGTATAATCACTAAAGAATTTTCACATTCCTCTAAATCATCAAATTCTTTTCTCTTGGCATTATAAAATAACTGTATCTTTACCAACTCTTCATTTGTCCTTGCCCAAAACTAGTGGCTAGTTTCACTCATGATATTCTTGATCCTTTCACAAAATATTTCATCCAACTCTTTTTTCCACCTTTCCTTTTCCTTTATTGTATCAATAGATTCTAAAGGACAAGGAAATAAAATGAATTTTTCAGCAATATACTGGGAAAAACAATGTGTTAATCTTTTCTGCAAAGAATCCCTTTTATCATCAAAATCTTCTAGTTTATTTAACAAATAAAAAATTTTCTCTACTTGATGATAAGGCATTTGGATGGCAGATATACACATAATTGTGATATCATTATTCCTCTCCCTCCACTTCTATGCAAGGGGAGTCAATTTATCCTTATCTCTATTCAACTCATCCATGAGGGTTGCAATTCTTGTCAACTGATCAAAGAAGGTTGACCATTGTATTTTATCCCTTAAATACATCACACCCTGCTTTAATTTTCCTTCATATTGATTTTTTAATTCTACCTACAACTCATGTAATTTGGTTTTTTCTTCTTCAAAGTCCTCTGCAGTATAGAATTAGGGCCTTTCAGTGGTGTCTAGTATTTCAACAATAGGGGTTGCTCCAACAAATGATTGTGAAGGGTATGCAATTCTAGGTGCACTGGATTCTCCCACCTTTCTCTTCCCACGTATCTTCTCCATTTGAGACACTTTGTTTTCCAGTGACTGTATCTGTATACCCCTTTCCTCATATGCTTTTAAAAATTCTTCAAACCTAGCATTGAGTTGGGTAAATCTATCTTCTTCCTAGCCAGATACAACACCACCAAATTTCAGCACTTCTGAGGCCATTCCCATTATTTTCTTACTACTTACTTCACCATCCCTATATACTATCAATGTACCAGTATGCTCTACAGTGGGAAACTCATGCATCCTGGTATTTTCCCTCTTTTCCATGGACCATGTAACAAGGGCTTGGTGGTTGTCACTAAATTTGACTCCTCTATGAGCTTGTAATATTTCTTCAGCAGTTGTTAATTGAACATCTTTCTGCTTCCTTACTGAATCAAAAACAATAGCATTTTCTATATCCCATTCTAGTAGAAGGAGGACTCCTAACTATCTAACTATTTGCCTCCTAGCTTCAGGAGTAAACTGGGCAAAATCATTCAAAATTTTTGACTTCACCTCTCCCTTAATAACTGAGTCAGGTTTATCTGGTTGCTCAGCCTTGATTTTCTCATAGGCTTTCTCAAAATTTCCCATATTTAATCTCCAAAAAAACTGAGCAAAAGCCCTAGATCTTACAAAATTTTCATCATTAATAAATCTTTCAGAAGCCTGTGCAACTATTGGGTCAATTTCCTTACCTTGGTAATCATCAATGGTTAGGTCCAAGGAAGGTGTAGGAGGTTCTTGTGGCTCTCCAACATCTAGGTCTGTAGAAGTGACAATCACATCCCCTTCTCCACCCAATTGTCTAAGTTGTTCCCTTAGAGATGCTTCATCATCTATATGGATTGGAGATTGGCTTGGGGAGTATTGTTCCTTTTGAGAAGAAGAAGACCCCTACTCTAATTTTTTCCTTTTTGGAGAGCAGGTTGTAGATGGTCTTCTTGACCTTAGCTTTTGATGAGAGAGTGCTTGTTGCACATTTTGAATCATGACATAACCTGCCCTCTTCTACAATGTATATTGGCCAGGAGCTACCACATTTCTACTACTTATTCTTCTTTGTCCTCCTGCAACATTGTCTAGATGTGTCTCAACATACATAGCTTTCTTTTCATTCATGGTTTGAATTATTATGGTAAAATTATTCATTAATGCTTGTATTTTAGCTCCCCAGTATTTCTTATCTTTCAATGGGTTATATTGGGGGTCAAAAGCATTAATAAATTCCAGGGTCTTACTGAAAACTATCCATTTCTCTTTTCTCAATTCTTGTTCTTGCAATGTGAAGATATTTCTTATTATATCTTCTGGATAGTAAACCTGATGTACCATATGGGAAGCTCTTACCCTTTCTTTTAAAAGGTCATAGAATCCTTTAGGGTCAATGAATCTGGCATGAGACTTTTCCATGTTATATCTATCCAAAAACAAATTTAGGTGCTTCCACCCTTTTTTGAAAAAGACAAAATCATGCACTACAGTAACAATTGGAAAGAAAGTGCCCTTCTTAATCAATTCCCTGTCATCTATAGTGCCTATCTGCCATAAGAGCTCAACAATCCCAATCTTCAAAGGCACATGAAAAGGAAACACATGTGGCTTTTCTACAAAACCATATACCCTTATCACAGTTGAAAAATTATAAGGGATTATATCCCCCCAATTATGACTAACCAATAGTCCTTGTGCATGATCTCTAGGTCTAACCAATTCCAACAATGCTTGTGGAATTTTGGGGCTGTCCCCTCTTAAAAGCAATCTCAGCCTAGATGCGAAATATCTGTCAAACCTTACATAACTAGCATTTGTGGCTTCTGAAGTCATATCCACACTCCATAATTGTACTAGATTCCTTTCTCCATCCTTGGTTGTTTCCAATTCCATACCCTTGGAGAAGAAAGTGTATCCCTTGTATAAGCATACATGCATCAACAATGAATACCAATATAATGGTTTGTTTACTTTTCCCCTTGCTATTCCAACCAAACCATTGTGAATCTCATTTGATAGAAAAGTGGTAAAATCTAGAATGGTACTCATACCAAATTGAAGGGTCTGAGCCATTATAAGGACAATAGAACCTGGAATTTGATCACCTTCATCTATCCCAAAAATCTTGCAAAGAGAAAAATACAGTGCTTGAGCTCTCAAGTTGAAATGTCTTCTCAACAATGGCTCTGGGGTACTAGCTATAATCACAGGAAAATTACCAACCTTGGCAACATGCTCCTATAGTGGCCCTATTCTTAGGTAAATTTTTCGTGCATCATATCTAGCTTGTAAATCATCCATATCAATGATTTCATGCACAACATAGTTAGGGTTAAGGTTGAAAACCTCACTGAACAGCTTAGGGAAAACCCTAAAAAGATTGACTCCAAAATAATTTTTTACCCATCTTGTAATAGAATCATATTTCTTTGCCAGGTCTATCAATAAATTGCTATCAAAGAAAATAGTGGGGACTGTTAATTTACCAATATCAAACTCCCAAACATTGCTCATAGGAGTGTCCAATTTTCGCTCTGAAAACCATTTCTTAAATAACTCTAGACCTCCCATGGAAACTTGGGCATCTCTTACCCAATTAGATTTGTCATTAAAACCTTCTGCTACAACTATTCTAGGATGTTTCAGGATGAGTTCCCTTCCCTTAGTTATTTCATGCACTGATAAGGGAATTGTTCAAGAAAGTCATCATGCACAGAACATTTCAAATAATCTATTTTCCTAGTAAAATCTTTTTAGGGAGGCATTTTGAATGAACCCTAGAAATTTCACAACAACAGATACTTTAAATTTACTTAGAAAAGCACAAAGTACTTACCTGCCAAAATTTTCACTTCTGCACTATGTGATAACTTCTGCAATTTTACTGGATTGTTAACCAAGAATTTCTGTGCCCTAGCTCTAAATTTTTTGTATGCCCTGATATTCTCTTTACGCTTTAGTGGTTCATTAATGGTGAAATCATGGGGTCTTATCATACAATAAAATTGCACGCATAAGGTCTGAATTATATTTACTCTTAGTAACCATTACCCACAATTTGCATCCAAGTTTGAATCCCATCCATAGATTTTCACCGGATTTGATGGTCCTGATTTAAAAGGTAACAAGCATTATAGATTTTAAAACAATGCTATGTGTCATAATTCTACTTCCCCACATTATTTAAAATCCTTTCATCTTAGAAATGCGGGGAAGCACCATTCATCAATCAAGACAAGATCGACGATCAGACTAATCCACTTCCTAATAAAAACCCAATTAGCTGTACTGACCAATAAGAAATTTCCATATGAGCTCATGTCATCTAACCACATTCCACACCATTAGATCTCATATCTTCTTTTGGGTGAGCAAGTGCTTGGCATAATTTAGTACATGTGTCGTGCTAGTGCATTCCCACTTTCCTTATCTAACAAGCATCTTCAAATTGTGGGCTTGCGCCAGTCATCGATCTTTGAAAGATAAATGGTGATACTGATTTTACCCTACAGGGCATCTAAATAGAATTTCTGATGTCACCACGGACATGTGTCTATAGGGCACATTTTCACTTTGTTTAAACCTCGCTCAAATTCAAAATACGAGGAAGCGCCTTTCATTGATTAGGCTAAAGATCAACGATCAGAAACAACTCTTCATTTTATGCTCAGATTATCCACTTGGGCCAATGACATGACTGCTTTTAACTCGCGTGTTCTAACTATTGTGTTTATTTTTGACACCTTTCTGGCCTAGATCATAAATAGCTCTAGCTAAGCACATTTGGAAGATCCTATGGCATGACTTCTGCATTCTTCATAGTCTGGTCCCACTGTGACACATGTCACAAAGGTGCATTCCTGCTTTTCTTATCTGACTTGTAGCTTCATAATGTGGGATTGCGCTAATCATAGATCTTTGAAAGATCTACGGTTGATAAGACTTTGTTTCCATCCAATAGTCAAACTCCTCCAATGGCACATTTGGTAGCACATGTCATCAATCATTTACAGTGTGGCATATTGCATTGCAAATACTTGACCCCACCTTGCCACATGTCAAAAATCCACTTGCCCACATTACTTATTTCCTGTGTAGTTTCAAATTGCGGGCATGCGCTGGCTTTTGATCTCTGATAGATCAACTGTTATATAAACTTTTCCATTTGAGTAGCATATTGGCTAATAGTGATGAATGGTGTTCCTCCACCTATTCCAACTCATTTGACACACACCACGGAGGACATCTCACCATTATTCTTTTAACAACGGGCCTATCTTGTCAGACCGTGCCACTTGTCCAACTTTCGCTTCCCCACATTATTTATCTGTTGAGCATATTCTTCTTGCAAGGAAGTGCTAGCCCTTGATTGAGATGAAATCAATGGCTAACGCTTCTTGGTGATAAACTATATATCTCTGCAGGCGAATCCACCAATGACATCATGAGAAAATTAGGACTTGTGAAAAAGTACTGACAAACCTACAAAAGTTCCTGACAATTTATGATTCACCAAAATTTAGGAATGTGAAGGCTACGTGTCACCAAGCCGCATGCCCGCATTACTTAAAGGCCTTGCATCTTGAAATTGCAGGTATGCGATACTCATTGATTTGAACAGGATCAACGATTAAAAAGACTTTACATCATCAGAGGTAATTGCTAATAGAATGATTAATCAATTTGTATGCTAAGCGTAGTTACGTAAGATTAAACAAAAATATAATGACCTCATGCTTATGCAAGCCCTCCATTGGGGAAAAATGTCATTGAAAACATTTTTCTGAAAACAATTTTGAGGGTATTCTAAAGCTAGGGCAATCTGATGATTTTGAAAAAAAACAAGGAATAAAACCCTAATTTTCAAAATTTCAAAATTTAAATGATTTTTCACAAGATTTTCCCTTAACCTCTGCACATTTAAAAATCAAGTGAACACTCATGGTAAGGAGAGGGATAGAGTAGGGTGATATGGGCCCCTACTTGTCAGTACAAACCATTTTGTGTTTTGGAAATTGAGAAGTGGAAGAACAAAATTTCTTGTGATTAAAGCCTTGGAAGGGGCATCTATTGTGGTGTTGTGACTAACTTCTCCTACACTAGAAAAATCCACCTTCTCCCTAGTCTAGCTCGATAATGAACCTGTTGTGCAAACCTAGGATGAGAGTAATTGGTAGAATGTGTCTTTGTGTTGAATATGTTTGTCTCCCAATCAATTTTTGGTTCTCCATAGTTACCTTGATGTAATTTGTAGATTTCGTAGCGGCTACCTTGATATGGAGCAAAGCAAGAATTTATAGTTGTTGTTTCAATTCAAATGTTTGGGAGACTTCTCCTTGGGATAATGTTCCTATTGTAAAAATTTATTGTTAACCTTATTTCTAAAACAACTATGATCTTGGGTTTCTTCCCTAGTTCTTTCCTGAGAGAGTCCTTGAATTAGATGTTTGAATAAAATGAATAAGAAGTGGCTAGCCCACATGTGTTGAAAAAAGAGAGTGATTTCCTTCCATATGGCATTAATTATAATTAATATTTGAATGCATATGATTAATGATGTTGAGATGCAATGGTGTTATATAAAGTTATGAAATTTAATTTTAAACATGTGTTAAGGAAATTTGATTTATATGGTTGGTATTCATTTTGTATTTTAGTAACTATTGAAAAGAAAAATATTCCTACTCTAATGCCTATATATATATGTATATATATATATATGTATGTATATATACACATATATATACATACATATATATACATACATACAGATATGTATATACATATAGCTATGTATATACATATATATGTATGTATATGTGTATATACATATATATATATATATACATATATACATACATATATATATGTATATATATACATATATACATACATCTATATATACATATATATATATATGTATATACACATATACATATATGTATGTGTAATACATATATGTATATGTGTATATACATATGTGTGTGTGTGTGTGTGTGTATATATAAAACATCAAATACTAGGTTACAATTCTGATGGAGACACAACCCAAGAATAGAATGGACACAACAGAAAAGGGAAATTATATTAACTGAGAAAATAAGCCAGTACAAATAGTACAGAGAAAATAAACTTTAGAACATACCCTAAGGGCTTACAATAGCATAAATCTAGAGAATATTTCTCCTTATAGCACCTCCTCTCAAACTCCACTCCGAACTGCCTTTTACAATGCCAGAAATCTCCTTAAATAGACCCCGAAGGGTTAAGGACTAGGAGTACATTCTAGAAAGTGCTAGTAGGCATCCACCGACAAAATAGAAGGTTCCAAAAGCTACGTTAGAAGTCTGTGCAAATCTAGAAGAATCCAGAAACGGTAGCCAAACTTTCAGGAGGCATAACTTTTGAACTGTAGCTCCGATTGACGAACCGTTTACATTTTCGGAAAGCTCTCAAAGTGCTCTATAGCCCTATGGACAAGCTTTGCTTATCCCCCAATTTTCAACCCTTTTCGAGGTCATTTAATGCCCCAAACCTGACTTTGAAGCATTCTTAGGAGGTCTCCAAAACTTGAAAAATTGCAATAACTTTCCAACCGTGGGGCCTATTGACCTGATTCTTTTTCTGGAATGCTCTAAATCCTGATTACATTCATCTGGCCAATTCACACCTTCTAGTTTACTGAAATGATGGCCCAAATACATGCTCCTATTTTTTGAAGATTTTCAAACACACTGATAGTTGAACTATGAGAGTTGGAACCTTTATTTGAGCCAAATGGGTATCCAAAAATTTAAAGACATGAAATAGAAACTAAGTCTAAGTACATTTTTTTTGGGTGACACAGGATTGCCCTTATACCTCTAGATGCTCCTGCATCAAATTCATCCTAGAAAATGAAAAAGAAAATCCCATTTGGCCATGTAAATAAATTAGAAAAATTTAATACTTGGGAGTAAAAAAAAAGGGATACTTAAGAAATTTATCTTTTTTAGAGAAAAATGCTCTTTAACTTTTGTATGTAAAATTTTTTAATCCTCCTTGATAATAGAGGATATCCTTAGAAAAGATTCCCTTTGAAAACCTTGCCATAATTCAAATAGTAGTTTTGCAATTATAAAATGCATAAAAGTAGAATATAAAATAAACCATTTAAAACAAAAAAAGAAATCTGTGCTCTGTGAAATGCGGGTTCACTCTACTATTTTTTGGTTCTGGTCTTGCTCGCTATTGGAAAGGTGGTGAAGGAAAAGTTTGGGGTCAACGGCAGTGGACAACTGGATGTCCCTACATGTACGACTATCGATGGTGGCTATTTTTCTCCCAGCATTCCAAGCGATGCTTTTACTTCCAAGTAGATCCTCATACCTCCTCCTTCAGCTAATGCTTCTGCCATCATTAATGGTATTCCTTTGCCAATTGCTAGCAATTCTTTCAAACCTAAATCTTTCTCAAAGACAATTTCCAATTCAGTAGGTGGTATTCATGAACATGTGAGGTTTGTTGTTGCTAGCCTTGACAACTATAAGGTTGCCAAGGATGGTAAGAGCCCTTTGGCTTCCTTAGCTCATTTTTCTTTAATTCCTAATTCTGAGATGGTTGCCAAAATTACTAAAGAAAAAGGTAGGCTTAAAGAAATTGCAATTTTTTTGCTGCCATAGAAATTGCAATTTTTTAATGTCCTCCATGCAAGTTTATGGATGATTGGTTTCATAATTTTTGGAATACCAAACTAGGGTTTCACATAACATTTTGTAGACAAATTCAAAAGGGCCTTTTTGTTATCTTTTTCGCTAACCATGAAGCCCCACAAGAGGTTCTAAAAAAGCAATATTGGACAGTTGGGTAGATGTCCTTTTGAGCATTGGCTTGGACCCTTGAGGCCATCCATGAGGAAGGTTTGGCCCTCTCAGTGCCTAGGTGGATTCTTGTAAAAAACTTACTGCCATTTCTTTGGCATTTTTTGCCACAACTGTTGGAAAATTTGGGCAAAATTATCAGGATGGATGAAACTGTTAGATTAGTCCCACATATGGATACTAGGGTTCTTATATCACTCCTTCCTAGCAAAGAAATTCCTTCTAAAATTATTATTAATGTGCTTAATGAAGATTTTGTTTGCCCTACTGAAATTTTAGGGGGCTTGAATGCTTATTTTTTGTGCAGAAAGGAGGGTCATTAGTGTAGGGATTGTCCCATCCTTAATAAGCCTTTTGCTAAGTCTTCCAATAGCAATAATCCCCCTCCCAAGTCCCCTTTGCCAGTTAACCCTCCTGTTGCTTCTAAATATGATGGTCAACCCACTATGAAGGCTCCTATTTCCTCATATTTTAACCAGGCTATTTCTACTCTTAACTTGAAATTATCTCCCCCTCCAGAGGCTATGTCGGGGCTTGAATTAGATGATGGATTTACTCCTATTAGAAATAGGAAAAAGAGGAGAGGGATTACTTTGGTTAACTCTAAATCCAATTATGTTATTCTAGATTCTCATCCCATATTAAATCCACTACTAAGTGTTGTCCTAATTGAGCATCCTACCTCTTCCATTGAAGTAGTCAAGCCCGCCTTGAATCCACCAAAGGTGTTTAAGGAAATTGAGGAGGGTTATATTTTTGAAGTCATTCCCACTTCTACGTTTGTTCTCTTTGATCTCAATATGCATATGGAACCGTTAGTCCTTGATGAGTCTCTTAAATTAGACACCATTTCCACCAGTAGGCGTGGAAGGCCACCAAGGTCCAATTCTGCTAATAATAATCCTAGGGATGCTCCTAGTTGTCCCATCATGACTATTGAAGATGCATCCCAAACCCCTTGTAATGTGTCTCAATGAATTACTTATCCTAGAATGTTAGGGGGCTTGAGACTCTGGATAGGAAATATGTTGTTAAGCGTGTTTTAAATTCTTTTAACTCTGTTGATTTGTTTATAATGCAAGAAATTAAAGCTACTAGTTTCATATTCGATATCAGCCTTAATTTTATTTGGAAGGATGCCATTAAGTTTTACTCTTACCATATCAGTGGTAAAGGTGGAATTGCTATCCTTGTTAATCCCAAATGGGGGAAGCTCATAACTAATAATGGTGTTTCCCCCTATCAAAGGGCTATCTGGTTTACTATGAATATTAATAATAATCAAATAGGTTTTTTCTCTATTTATGCTACTAATGATACTAAAGATAGAATCTCCCTCTGGAATTGGTTGTATGCTCTCCCTGATATTCCTTGGTTTTTTGGAGGAGACTTCAATATGGTTGAGTCCTAGAAGGATAAAATTGGTGGCAACCCATTTAGATGGAAGGATTATGAGTATCTGCATTGGTCTAAGTTTATTAACTCAAAAAATTTGTTTGACCCCCTAGCTAACATTAAAGGCTCTCATCCTAGAATCTGGCACACTTGGTGCAATTTCTAGCAAGGTCGATCTAGGATCTATTCCAGATTAGACTGCTTTTATGGCAATAAAGACTTTTTTTCTTTTCTTCCTGATAGCAATGGTAACATTATTTTGGTTTCTTCCACCACCCTGTCTAATCATCATCCTATTTTCACCCATACCAACATTAATTCTGATCCTGTTCGTCATAAACCTACCTCTTCCAAATTCTTGTTGAATATTAAGCTGTTGCACGATGATGATGTTCTATGTGCCTTGCATCTTATTAGGAACATAAACTTCTTTAACATGTAGGACTCTCTCATGATTGACAAGTGGAAGGAAAATCTCCTAGCTTGGAAAGCTTTCCTACAAACCATTGGCCAAAAGTGTGCCAAGGACTATAGATTCACTGAAAAGTTGCTCTGCTCTAACCTTGAAATTGTTGAGTTTAAAGTTTAGGCTGACCCTTCTAATGTAGATATTTTGAACCAAGCTATTGTTGCTAAGGATGCCCTTAACAAGCATCAACAAACTAAAATTCATGGAGCTAGAATCCATTCTAGGATTAATTGGATCTAGCATGGTGATCAAGGGTCTAAATTTTTCTTTAATTTTCTTAAGTAGAAATAGATTAAAGAATCTATTGACAAGCTTGTTATTAATAATTAGGAAGTCTTTGATCCTATTTATATTTCTTTGGCTTTTGCTGATTACTATAGTATACTTTTCTCATATGAATATTCCTTGGAGGCTAAGGAAATTAGATCCAAATGCAGACCCCTTATTCCTTCTAAATTAGATGTTGGAGATGTTATGCTTCTTTCAACCCCTATATCTATTAAAGATATCAAGGGGGCTATTAAAGCTCTCAAGGATGACAAGGCCCCTGGGCTAGATGGGCTTTCTATTGAATTTTATAAGGCTAACCTTAGTTGGATCAGCAAGGACTTGTTTGATCTTTATAATGAGGCCATTAGTGTGGGTTCTCGTAGCCTTGAGATCAACTGAGGTATCATTTAACTCCTTCCCAAGGAAGGGGGAAAAAATCTTATAAAAAATTGGAGGCCTATTTTTCTCCTTAATGTTTATTATAAAATTTTAGCAAAAGTTTTAGCCCTTAGATTAGTTCACATTCTCCCTAAGTGTGAGGCCTTACCCTGACCCATCGTAGCTTAGTTGATACTTTATTATTTTGCTACTCAGGACTCGATATGTCAGGAGATTATTTGATGCACTGAACATATTATGCTATTTTATGATGTGTGATGCTTTACTTTTAGATATTTGATTTTGTTATGCTATTGTATGATGTGTGATGATTTATTTTTAGATATTTGATTTTGTCATTTAATGCTTTATGAACATGTATGATGATAAAGTGAATGAATGTAGAACTAACACTTTGATTTTTCCAATTTTAATGAATAGAATGAGATAAACAATTTATTTGTAGAAAAATAGATGTTTTAATTTACATGAATTTCTTGATACGCATTCTTACATATATATACATGTGTTTCTTGAACTACTAATGTGTGCAACGAGTGTGCAAGAAATTTAGCCGAGAAACCCCATGGAAAGATGAAACTAAATCCCTTGTTAATTTGTGCTATCTTTGCATTGCCTTTCTTTGAAGGTTGTTAATTGGTCTTAAAATTCTCCTAGCTTTTGTTTGGGTTCTATTAAGTCTTTAAGGCCTAAAAACATTAAATTTAAGTACCCTAGGGGTAAAGGTATGAGCTGGGAGTACTTTCCACACCCTTAGCCTCCTTGGTTGACTTTTAGGGTCACTCAAAAACTCTACTTTTGGTTGATTGCAAAAATTGTTTTGTCTCCTCCATGAGTTGGTGACTCAAACTCCACCTTAGGGTTACCTAAAGTCTAGTTGAGTTAGGGCCATATTTAGAGGCATTTTGGAGAAGTTTTGGTTTTGTTACCCAATCTCTAGTTTTTAGAGAGAAGTTGAAGATTGAAGAAAACGGAGGATAAGCTCTTCTTAACTTGTTATTTTACCATAACTTTTTTTGTGAAGGTAGGGTTCTTCACTCTCTTGATCATGTTCTTCATATTGTTCATACTTGATTTATGCATAAGGCATTGTGTTGTTTTTTTTTGTATTGCTTGCATGTATGTTGAGGTTGTTTTGGAAGGGATCTTGACTTGTTCTTGGATGTCATTCTTATGCTTTGCTTTGAAATTTTGAAGGGATTTCATGGGAATTTTTTTGGCATCACTCACCCTTGGATAGGGAAGAAGGGCCATGTATGGGAGAAGGGCCTTAGTTGGACCTCAATAGTGTAGAGTCTCCTCTCATGGTGAGAGAAGGGAAAGAGGGTAGGGTGTATGGGCCCCTACTTGTCATCCCATACCTTGTATGAAAATTTGAATTCTTGAAGAAGGGAAGGAATGAATACCCTTGTTATATTGGCCCCGAAAGGGCATTATAGAAGAATGAAAGTTCTTGAATTTTAGCCCCAAAAGGGCTATGTTATGGTATGGTGATTGATGTCTCCTATTGAGAAAATCCACCTCCCCCCTATTTTGGTTCATGTTGAACCTATTGTACAAAACCAAGTTGGGAATGCATGCTTGAATTGTTCATCGTATTTGTTGTTTTACCTTCCAGTTAGTTCTTTTCTTTCCCATGGTTCCCTTGATGCATTGAAGATATTGGAAAATATCTCTTGTGAAAGGCCTAGAAGAGAATTCAATTTAATTGTAACATCATGTAAAAATGTATTAAAATTTTGATGTATTTTGGCAAAGATGTCAGGTTTTCTTACTAGTTCTTTCCCAATGGAGCCTTGAACTAGGTTAAAATAATAGAGCTTAAAAAGATTGAGAGAAACTCCTTGCATTATATCTTATGTTATTTCAATTCATGTGTATATGTGTGGAAGGATAGATTAAATGGTGATGCTTAATTATAAAATTTCCTTTCAAATTCTATTATGTTAAGTAAGGAATTCATCATGTTGAATTTTCAATGAAATTTCATATGTTCTAGGAGATGCAACAATCCCCTCTTGATTGATTTAATGAACTAATTCAATCATCTTGTTAAAACATGCAATTGGTAAATCCCAATTAAAAGGGAAGCATATACCCATGTTTTAAACCTATTTGCAAAACACAATATTGACAAAAAAATATATATGCACTTCATTGTTATAAACACCTATCAAGAAAACAAAATATGCCTCTTTAATTGTTATGCAAGTTTTTCAAAAAAATTGCACACAAGAAAAAAAGGAGACACTACAAAAAAAGTTAGCTTGAGAAAAAAAATGTATCCCCCCAGGAGCTTTTTGCTCTCTGGAAATTGTATGGGGGAAAAATTTTTAAACCCCCTTGGAAACAGAAAATATGCCTAAAAGATTCTTTGTTAAAAGAAAATTTAAATTTAAAATTATATCTATTATTAATTATAAATAATAAACTGAGCATGGAAAATAAACCTTGTCTAGAGAAAATAACAAAAAAAAAAGATATATAAATATAATTCTATCCTAAATTTCACCTAATTAACTTTTTACATTTAATACCCACCCCTATCCTAAGTCTCTAATCCACCACCCCCACTCATCATTCCCTAGCCCATGAAATTTATGGCGACATGGCCTTGTGACCCCCCCCCCCCCCCCCCAGCTTTGGCATGGACCACGTGGGTGGGCAGGGAAGTGGATGAGATGGAAAATTGACTCCATGCAATTTTTTTTTTTCAAACATAAACTTTTTAACTCCACACTCCCCCTTTCCAAGCGCACACAACATGGAGGAATAGCATTGTACGTTGTGGGGACAATCATCTTAAATTGATGTCATGATAAAAATTGAACAACCCCCTCCTTTATGGATGGTGAAATGGACTTGGCCAAAAATGTGGGCGTAGTCCTTGGATCACACGCATGACAGGGAGGAGGGTCTTGTCATGCTGGAATAGCATACTTGCCTTTGGACATCGTGAGATCTCCCTGGGTTGGTGTAAGAGACAAGACACATGTCAATATTCTTGACATTCTTCCAACCCCTGTTTAACATATTCCCACTCTCTCCCTAAGTTCTCAACTTGAGGCTTGCTTGCATTGGTGTATGGGAAAGCAAAGTCTGCACATGGCAGACTTGGGATAGTGCCAGGTTGTCTCAAGATCTGCCCAAGATCTTCTTGGGGCATGGGACAGGGGATAGGCTAGTGGCCAAGTGGCCTAGGGTGGTAGGGTGTGTGGGGTAGAGTGTTGTAGGGTTATGTTGCTAGTTTAGTTTAGGGATAGTATAGGCATGGGTAGTATTAAGTGTTATATGTCTTTTTGTTAAATCTTGTTAGCTTAAATCGCTTAGTGGAAAGTTAGTTTTAGTATTAAAGTTAGTATGGTTTAGATATTAGTTTAGTTGTTTTATTGTTTTAAAAAGAAAGTTTTAATTTAAGTTAGTTTTAGATTTAATTTAGTTTAAGTTTTAAATTAATATTAGTATCTTTTAAAAGAAAAATTAGTATTTATTTTAAATAATGGTATAGTTAACATTAGTTATTGTAAGTTAGTTTGTGTTATTAAGATTTAATTTAGTTAAGTTTTGTTTTAGTTAATATGAAGATCAAGTTTGCATTAATTTAGTTTTAAATTAAGGATTGCTTAAATTTAATTTAGTTTAAGTTTAATTAAGATGTTATGAATTAAATGTTATTAATGGTATAGATTAATTTAGTTTTTTAAAATTTTTTTTTAAAATTTAGTGAATATATATGTTAAATTAATAGGTAAGATAGTTTGTGTTGTTTCATGGTATCATTGTATTTAGTTTAATTAATTTTGTGTTATAATTTAGGAATTTTTTGAAAATTCTATTATATTATAGATTTATATAATTTTGAAATGTCAATTAAAGTTTATCAGAGGATGTAATGTTATTTTAAGCAGAAGTTCTTTGTGAGTTCAAATATTTCAAAATAGTTAGTTTGGTGATTATTTAAATTGTTATTCAATAACTTTAAATATAACATTGTAAAAGTAATGTAATAAAAAAATCAAATGTTGACACCAATTAATAATGAGTATTAAACTTTAACAATGTTTCCTTCTCATGATTATAAACTTAAGATGTAAATGTAGTAAATCTATTCCTTCACTTGCGAATCAACTCTTAAACTGTAGTGAACCTATTAAAAAAAAAATTTGTGTGTGTGTTTTGCCCTAGATTTTGGGCATGACACTAAGTTTTTTAGTAGTTCCCAAACTAGTTTCATTAAAGGAAGATATATCTTGGAAAATGTTATTACTACTTGGGAAGCTATGGATTGGGCTAAATGTTCTCATTAGAACTCTTCTTTGCTCATCCTTGACTTTGAAAAAGCTTATGATAGAGTTGAATGGGAGTTCATTATCATGATGTTACAGTCTTTTAGTTTTCCTCTGTACTTCTGTATGGTTGTTCAAACTCTGCTCATTGATGTTTGTGCCCAAATTGAGATTAATTGTTCTATCTTTGACCCTTTCCCTCTTAGTCGATCTATCAGGCAAGGTTGCCCTTTAGCTCCTGCTCTTTTTGTTGTTTCTATTGAAGCTTTATACTATATCCTTAGAGATGATACTCTGTCCCTGAAAGTTAGAGGGCTTTACCTACCCAATAATGAAGAGCTTATAAATAGTCACTTTTCTGATGACACTGATGTCTTCTTTGAGCTTACTGACAACAACCTTAAAAATTTGCAAATTAAGTTGGACTTATTTTGTACCATCTCAGGTGCTAAAATCTCCTAGGCTAAGTCTATTTTCTTGGGTTGGACTGATGAGCCTCCTGATTGGTTCTTCCAACACAAGTTTCAATGGGGAGGCCCCAAAAATATAGTCAAGTTTCTTGGTATCCCTATTCTATTGATCCTTCTCTCAAGGACATGTGGGCTTGTGTTAAGGCCAAGATTGAGAACAAAATTAATAAATGGTATAATAGATCTTTATCTCTAGTTGGAAGATTTGAAGTTTGTCAAAAGCTTTTATCTTCTTACAGTATTTATTACTCCTCTACCTGGATGTTCAATAGCTACCAAATTCTTGAGATTCAGAAGGCAACTAGGCATTTTCTTTGGCCTGATGGCAAGGGCAATAGAAAGTATCATGCTATTAAATGGGATTGGTGCCATACTGATAAGTCACTAGGGTGGATGGGGTTAAAAGATCTCAAGCTACAAGGTATAGATCTTTCCACCAAATGAATTTTTCAATCTATGGAGGGTGATAGCCCTTGGAAAGTTCTTGTTAGACACAACATTGAGAGAGGTTTTCCCAAGTAGGCTAGATATTGGAAAAATCTCCCTTTATGTGATCTTATTGTTGGTAAGTTCTTGGTTAGGGTCCAAGGGTCACCTATTTTCAGATCCATTTGGTGAGCTTGGGAGCATGTTCAAAAAATTATCACTAATAGGGATTTTTATAATGATTGTCACCTTCATGGAGAGAGATCCATCTAGTGGAATCTGAGCTTGAATAACAAGCCCCTAGCCCTCTACCAGGGGTGTTATGCCAAGTCTTGGGCTAAAGGTGGTATTTCTCAATTTTCTAATATCTTCGAACATGATTCTCTTATCCCTTGGGAAGATCTCAAGATTAGATTTAATTTACCTCAATCTTAGAAGAAAACCTATAATATAATTTTTCAAGCTTCTAGGGATATTCCTTCTCTTTTCCACGTGGACTCTTACGGATACATTAAATGCAAGTGGCCTAATGGAGTTGTTTTAGATAAGCTTAAAGCTAAGAATCTTTATAAGGTTATTGCTCATAATGTGGATATTCTTGCCCATGTCAATAAACTTTGGTATTGTTCTTTTGATATTAAAGTTTGGAATAAGTTGCTGAATTCTATTTTGAAAGGTCCTTGTGAGCCTAAATTTCAATGTTTTAAATGGCTATTGTTAATCGATAGGCTTCCTATTAGAAGAGATAATCAACATTTTGATATTTGTAATATTTTTAGGTTACCTAAAATAGGTAGACATCTTATTTGATTGCCTTTTTGTTAAAGAAATTTGGAATTTATTTGATATTTACTATCCCAATGGTGTGAGCATCATTGAAATTTTTATCGATCATATTAATGGGATTAGTAAGGATGCTAATTTCTTCTAGAATATGCTGTACTCTAACATTCTTTGGCAGATTTCGAAATGCAGGAATGAGGAAAAGTACCAAGGTAAGCCAAGGGTTCTTACTGAGCTTTTTAAAAAACTCACACATTTTAAAATCTTCTTGCAGGTGCAAAACACCATGGTAATTGAAAAGGACAAACTAAGTAGATTTCTTAAAGATGGACAAGCTTCTTTCTTTGTTCATGATCTTAAGTATGGCTATCAGTGGCGAAGGACTATGGATAATCTGCAGATGTTTGAGCACACATGTTGGAAGCTGATCCAAGCTATTAAGAGGAACCATAATGCTAGGAAGGAGGATATCTTTATGTTGTCCCAGATTCAGGAATGGAAGACTATTGTTTGGATGGAAGGCCCACTCGGTTGGACCATTTGGGTTGATCTATACTGTGATATCTTGTACTAGCCTTGTGTTGTTCAATTTTTGTTGTTCTTTGATGTTCTCTAGTTGGTCTTTTGCTACTATGGCTCTGATTTGAGGCTTTGCCTCTTTTGTAGTGCTCAGAATACTGTGTAAACTTTTTTTTATCTCTCTATATCTAATAGAAAAAAAAAGAAATCCTATTTCTACCTTATCCTACCCCTCACCTAATAAAATTTATATTCTAATTGGTCCCTTCTCCCACCAAAGGACTTTAGTTTCAAAAAAAAAAAAAAATTCATGTCCAAGTCAAATAGGGTTGCTTGGAATAAAGGCACACCAATTCCCACGAAGATGAAATTGACTTGGGAGGGGCTCCATCAATGTGGATGTGACAGTATAGTTTTAAAAAAAAATTAAAAAAACAAAAAAACTTTCAATGCAACCCTTTTTACTTACCTTTTTCCTCACCCATTTTCTAGCGCCACTTTTTTTGAAGGCTTGCCTAGCACATGGGTAGAGGGGACAAGTAGCCTCCTTGGGCTACATTCCAAGGGCTGGTCTTGTCCCATAAAGGTTTAGTAAGATAGTTAGTGTTAGTAAGTAATTTAGTAAGTTAGTTTAGTTAATATTTAATATAGTGAAATTTTAGATTAGTGTATATCATATTTTAAGATAAATAGAATTACTAATTTATAGGTATTATTTTAGATTAATTTAATTTATTTAAAATATATTTTTTATCATGTAAGATTTAATTAATGTTAGTAATATTTAGAATGTGATTGGTAACATTAAATTAATTAGTATTAATATAGTGTAATTTAAGATTTGTTTATTAAATATGTATAAGATAAGTTAGTATGTTAGTTAAGTATTAATTGGTTAGTTAATGGATTTTGATGTATTAAATGTTAGTTTTAAAAAGGGATATTTTATGTTATGGTTTAGAAACCAATTAATCAAGATTAGTTATATGCTAGTCAGGGTGATTACTAGTTAGAAAATGTTTATATATATTTAATATTAGTTTAAGATTTTTGATTTCATTGTTTAGGTTTAAATTAATTTTATTAATTAGAGTTATGTTTTGTTTATTTAAAAAGGATTATTTCCACTTTAATTATTTAATCATTAGAAAATGAGAATGGTTAGAAGTAAAGTAATTAATTAGTGAGTTAAGAAAGGTGAATGGCTAGGAAGTCAAATATTGTAAGTCAAGTTTTATCATTTAGTTCAAAATACTTTTTGTAGAATGATGGGTTTTAGTTATAATATTTGAATTTTTGATGACCTCATAAGTTTAATCTCTATAATTATAGTTTTGATGAAGTTTAATACATAACTAAGAATAATAGTGTATTGGTTAAGACTCAGTCGGATGACAATTTTAATGTTGAATTGACATATGAAATAAATGTCTTGAATAATTTTGATAGTCAATATCTTTATGATTGTAACCAATTTAAATGTTCAACTGATCTTAAGGTGTTTTGACAAATGTTCTAAAACAATGTTACCTATTCAGCTAGGAGATTTAACTGACACACAAAATGAGCTATAGAACTCTAGAAAACCTAATGTGTCTTATGTGTGTCTTTAGTCAAACATGTATTAACATAGTGGATTAATTTACTTTAAAAAAATCCATGTGTTTTTGCCCAGTTATTTTGGGCATGACAGGCATAGTGTTCCAAGCTACACCAAGGATTTTCTTGTTAACCCAACTAATAGCAATGTTGATAATATTGTAAGGTTATATAACTAAACAATGAAAGGTATATAGGAGAATTGGATTAGTTGTTATGATGTTATATATGTCAAGATTATTGACTTGCTAATTTATGTAATTTTTCAAATCATATGGAAGTATGTGATGTTAAACTTAAATATATGGTTGGTAAAGATAGAAGATGAAATGAAGAATAGATGTTAAGTATGTGATCTTAAATGGGAAATTAATGAATCATTATTTGACGAGGTTATATTGAATCAACTTATTTACACAATTTGATGAAGTGCTAGAATGATGCAAAAGTTACTTACATTGGTCGATAATAGAGGAAGAAAGTAGTGAAGTGAAAAGTCAAAGAACTACTATGTGATACTAAGATAGAAATCTTGGTCAGTAAGAGAACATATTTTCAATGAAAGTGCACCAAGCATATATAAGCGAACCAAAGATCTGATAGTCTTACTAATCAAATAGTATTAACCATGTAAATAGTGTTAACCAAGAAGATGAGGTTATTTAGTGAAGAAAGAATGTAGATCGATAGAGGTGAATAGTTATGGTAAAATCTATAGTGGGACAACATTGAGTGAGAATTTAGGTTGGTCTAGAAGACTTTAAGGAAGAAAAAAGTTTATTAAAACATGAACAGATGTAAAAGGTTCGGTAAGATCAAATGAAGAAGTTTTAAAGAAAGGATCGTGATCAAAGAAAAGTTCAAATTCCAACATACATTATAGCTAGCATAATGCATAAAATATTTAACCTAGAAATATATTTAATGTAAACTAAGATACGATTGAAAGGATGAGGTAAATTCAAGGAACCCCAAATAAATGTGATTAAGTGGGAAAAATTATCTATATAAAGAATGAACAATAATGAGGATCTTGTTGATAGCCAACAATGAATAATAGATACATTGGGTAGACCCGAGTTATAGAAAATTATGAATCAAAAGAAGGAAAGTGATGATATGATGTGTTTTTTTTATTAGCCAACAAGGAATAATTTGTAAAAGATAATAGACAAAAAAGGAGATCTGAATAAGAAAATGCACTTTCTATTTCAATAGACCATTTGACTATTACATTCTAATAATCTTAGCAAAAATCTCTTAACTGAGTGAATTTAATAGTGTTATTTGCAAATCCTTTGTAAGGTTTCATTCTAAATATTGTAATTAGTCCTATAATCAAGCCACTTATAGAAGAGTGATTGATCTAATTGATCTTTGGTGAAAATCACCTAGCAAGGTCATATTTAGCAAATGTGTTTGTAACCTCCAACAAGTTTGGTTGTTAATAGAGATCACTTTAAAATAGTGAAAATATTTGTGCATAATTCCCATCATTTTTTACCAAATTGGGTGTTTGCATTAAAATATAGTGTTGATGTGTTTATAAATGTTTTTTATGTTATCTATTGATTTATGTATGCATATTTCTATAGGGAATTGTGGTTGATTGAATGATTAACAAAAGTAATTTTTGAAAGGTTTAATGAGAGGTGAAAATTGTTTGATGCACCTAAGATAACTTATTCACACCCTCAACATAAAAATAGGAGAAGTCAAAAGAGGAGACTTGTAGGAAATGAAGAGAGAGGTGAAACATGATAAGAAAAGTAGGGCTACCATCTCAAACCTGAAGGACTCTTGATTAGATGGCTCTTCTGATTCAGAGAAATATCTTAAGAAGAAGAAAAATTTCAAAGTTTCTAAATTAGAAGGGAAGACTTCGTCCAACCCTTCTAATAGTTCAGAGGGTATATGAACCTTGTTGGATATAGATGACTAGGATACTGAGAAAAATGGTAGCTCTAAAGTGAAGGAGGTTAGCACTCCTAATGATGATGATAAGACTGACTTTGAAGAAGAGGAAAAGATTAACATGGAAGATGAATGTGGGGAAGGTTGTGAAGATCTTGCTCTCCACAAGAATAAAGTAGAAGAAAAGATGGAAAAAAAAAGATGATAATAATATGGAGGGTAATGTTGATCTTGACAAAGGGTATGTGTCACGCCCAAAAAATATGGGGCAAAAACACACCAACAATTTTTTTTTGCAACAATAACACCACTAAGTTAAAAAAAAAGAAGTTTATATGCACATGTTAAAGTTAAAGCATAAATAAAATGAGACATAGATACGAGATCTCTTGACGATGTCCTACCATTACCATATAAGATTATGATCAATGAGTAATAATAGGTCATTAGAATTGAATATTTATTATTTAACTAATTTTGACATTTAATTCATTATACAATAATTTTAAAAAATATATTACTTTTTAACAACTCATATGTAAACCAACCATCTATTAAAACTACTAGAAAACATAATTTGTAAATGCCTTAAAGTAGCATGAATATGAATATCATAACATTATTTGATTTAGATATTAATAACAATATAATTTAATTATTTAATAACAATATAGTAGTTATAACTCTAATTATTTGAGACATTTGAATTTAAAGGAACTCTCTAAGTAAAGTAACGTCTAACATCTAATCTCTTGACTTGAATTTTATACTGACATAATAATACCATCATTATTCTAACCAAGACTACATGACAATTCAAATAATACAGCTTGACAAATACTCAAATCACGATCTAATTAATGCAAATTAATTAAAAATATTTTCCATTTTCTTAACAAAATATTAACTAATAATGAAAATAACTTATCTAAATAAGATCTAATCATTAAATTATTCTAACCAAAATATACTAAATCTAGAACTTAAATCTCAACATATTTTCACTTAATACTTGCAACAAATCAAATTTTAGTATTTTAGTATACAACATGAAACACCACTTATCACTTAACTTAAATAGGTTAAACAACTGAAATGAAATGATAGTCATTAAAGCTCTAAACTTAATCTAATAATAATCATGTAGCAAACAACTAAGAAAAATACAAATTTAATTCTTGCTATATTTGTATTTATTAAAGAAATTAATTTCAAACCTAAAAATCGATTATATCTATGAAACTTCCACTTAAAATTTGAAACACTAATAATTTAATATAGTTATTGCCTATCCGCCTCAACTTTAATTAAATTCCAACATTTAAATTTAAACATAAACTTTCATAAATAAATCAACAAATCTACATCTAACATTGATAAATTATATCATTTATTCTACTAAAATTATCCTAACCTAACATTTAAGACAGCTTAACATCAAATAATGTGCTAATCTTAAAACGTAATAATGATTCTATACTAACCTTAAAAAGAACTAATAATAAAACTTAGAAGAACAACCCTAAGTTAACCCCATTAACACATCATCTTCTAACAACTAATCTATTATCTAAAATTAATACTAGAAATTACTATACTAACATCTAACTAGAAGCTTATTCCTAAACTAACCCAAACCCCAAACTGACCAACCTAGTCGCTCACTTCACTCCATGCTAATTGCTTGCAAGTGGGAGCTCAGTTTCCTAAGCACAGGATTAAAGGAGGAAAGGTGGGCTACACGTGACACCAACAAATGTGTTTTAACTTGAGCAAGGCAACTTTTCCAAGGTACTTGTTGCACCCAAGTACACATCTATTTTTCCTTTCCCATCTTAGCGCCTAGAAAAGAGGGGAGGCAAAAAGGTAAGATGGACATGATATCATTTTTCCTTAATTCGACCTTGCTCCTTAATGGATTCTACCTCAAACTCATTAATGTGTTAGACACTAAGAGTCCACATGCTATTTCTCCTAGGGAGCAATGATAATAGCTTGGGAAACACTTTAGGAGATAAGATAGGTAATAATTTCCAAAAGTTTTGTTGTTGAATCTAGGATACTTAGGAATATATTTAGGATATTTAGATACAAAAAGTATTTTTCTCTTTCTAAATTTCTTTAAAAAAAAAAAAAATTAGATTTTAAACTAAAGAATCCAGAGAATATTCTCTATTACAAACATGAGACTTAAATCATTTTGCCCATACAAATTCCAGAGAGTGTTTTTACTCCTGGGGGATTACTTTTTTTTTTTTGACACCATATTTTTCTCTAATTGTTAAATTTTCTTATGTAATTTCATATTTGACAAGGGAACACATATACTTTTCTTTTCTAATTAGATTTAAGCCAATTATTTCTAATAAATCAAGGGCCATATTATTGATTTTCCTTCTAATGTTGATTACATTCGTCGAGTTCATTTATTGTGCTTTAAACCAAGACATAGGATTACTTTGATTTGTAAGAAACTATGAAAATACAATGAATCCAAATCAAGCATCAAATTTTCTTTAACCTACTTTGAACCTTAAATTGTATAATAGCATATCATCCTTCTATCAAATTAGTCTAGACTAAATGAATATGATTACCAATCATGAAAATGCCACAGTGAGGTAGAATTTTTGTCACCTCTAATATCAAGCAAATGTAAGCAAACTAAATACAAAAATCTCATATGCTAGAACATTACTCAATCTTTTCTCTTTTATTAATCAACCTGGTTCAAGGCTTCATCGGAAAAGAACTAGTAAGAAAACTCGATATCTTTGCCAAATACATAAATATTTAATTTAAATTTTTTTTTTAATGTTACAATTCAATTGAATTCTCTTCTATGTCTTTCACAAGAGGTCTTTTCCAATATCTTCAATGCACCAAGGGAACCATGGGAGAGACAAGAACCAACACGGAGGTAAAACAACTTAATATGATGAACAATTCAAGCATACATTCCCAACCCGATTTTGCACAATAGGTTCAACATTGAACCAAAATAAGGGGGAGGTAGATTTTCTCAATAGGAGACGTTAATCACCATACCATAACATAGCCCTTTCGGGGTTAAAATTTAAGAACTTTCGTTCTTCTACAAATGCCCTTTTGAGGCCAATGCAACAAGGATTTTCATTCCTTCCCTTCTACAAATTTTCAAATTTTCATACAAGGTATGTGATGACAAGTAGGGGCCCATACACCCTACCCTCTTTCCCTCCTCTCACCATACGAGAAGACTCTACACTATTGAGGTCCAACTATTGCGCTTCCCTCATACTTGGCCACTTCTTCCCTATCCAAGGGTGAGTAATGCAAAAACAATCCCCATGAAATCCCCTCAAAATTTCAAAGCAAAGCATAAGAATGACATCCAAGAACAAGTTAAGATTCCTCCCAAAACACCCTCAACACACATACAAGCAATATAAAGATCATCACAATGCCTTATGTATGAATCAAGCATGAATAATAAGAAGAACATGATCAAAAGAGTAAAGAACCCTACCTTCACAAAAAGTTATGGTAAAATGAAAAGTTGAGAAGAGCTTTTTCCTTTCTTTCCTTCAATCTTCAAACTTCTCTCTAAAAAATAGAGATTGGGTAACAAACCCAAAACTTCTCCAAATGCATTTAAATATGATCCTAACTCAACTAGACTTTATGTAACCCCAAGGTGGAGTTTGAGTCACCAACTCATGAAGGAGACAAATCAATTTTTGCAATCAACCAAAAGTAGGGTTTTCAAGTGACCCTAATAGTCAACCAAAGAGGCTAAGGGTGTGGAAAGTACTCCCAATCCATACCCTTACCCCTAGGATACTTAAAGTTAATGTTTTTAGGCCTTAAAGACTTAATAGAAACCAAAAAAAGCTAGGAGAATTTTAAGGCTATATAACAACCTTCAAAGAAAGACAATGCAAATTAGCACAAATAGCAAGGGGTTCAATTTCATCTTTCCATTAGGTATTAGTTTCATCTTTCCATTAGGTTTCCCGATTAAATATCCTGCACACTAATTGCACACATCAGCAGTTCAAGAAATCACATGCATGTATGTAAATTATGTATCAGGAAAATCATGTAAATTTAAAACATCCATCTTTACAATAATCAATTTTTTATCTCATTCTACTCATATTTAATCATTTGACTCACATAATCAATATAACATAACGTATTTGTTAATTCATATTAAAGTACCAGAATAATCATCATTAGGCATGCATACACCTTTAAATCATCATAAAAACATCAATTAAAGAATACAAAACTATTTGAAGCATAAAACTTTATCATTAGGATACCAAAATCAACACCCTTATCATTAGGTGAAAACGCCTCATAGCATCATTAGTGAAATTTCAATGTTTCAACCATTGAGTTAATGTAGAAGTTCTCGAATCACTGAGTATTTAAAACATGGATGTATCAACTACTCTTAATTTCATTAGGATCTTCACAACATAAAGCATTACTTCAGATCCATTCAAATCTCTTAGAATAAATTTAACAAGAAAATTAATATTTAATAATTACATATGAGGAGGGTCCTTACAGTATGGTGTGGAAGACAAGGAGATTCTGGAGGATGAAAATTATGCCAGTGATGAGATTGAGGGGGACTTGGTGTGACAACCATTCTTGCTTCCCCCCAAGATCCCTTAGGGTTTCCTTAGGTCATTCACTAGACCAAATAGGGATTATACTCACCCTATACTCCTTAGGACTCTATTCAAGAGATCCCAAACCATTCAATTGGTGTCCATCAATTAGGTCATCTGGGAAGGTACTTGAACTCCCCTCAAGGTCCTCAATCAAAATCAGTCTTAAAACCCTAATTGAGTTCCAACTACCAACAAAAAGTGCACTCAAATGCTTGTAATAGGGCTATAAACAATTAGCTCTCCAAATGAAGTAAAACTCAAATATTTTGTAAAAATCATTAACAAGGGGTCATAAAAACCTCCAATCTAGACACATTTTTCAAACACCTTAAGGATTTTGGGGGTCTAGGGTTCCCAATCTGTCCATATAGTATGAGCATAATTCTACCCTTAAAACAAGGGTTTTAATGGCTTGGTAGGAAATTTGATGCAAAGAAGATTTTTCATTCCGTAGGGATTCTCCCAATGCTTGTCACTAGGATCGAGGTTACTCCACAACACCTTCTAACACATTCCAAGCTTTGGTTGAAGTATGACAATGTTCAACCACTCCAAATCCACCTGCTCTAGACTGTGATCCCTGTAGTGCCTGCCCTCATTCATATCTTTTTGGACATATTGTTGCTATTATTGTCAGACTCTATTAGACTAGTTTATGATGATGGTTAGTAGCATTGTTTTGAGACTATCAGATATTATGCTATGGATTCAGTTGATGTATGATGAGATTACTTAGACTCTACATTTCATATATGCATGATGATTATTACATTATTTCTAGTTATTGATGATAATTAGTTAGATGGTTTATTATCACATGTGTTTTATTATGGATACTTACCCCATACTTGCATGTGTATGGTGTGTGTGTTTGTTTCTTATGTATGGCATTTCTGATGTGGTTAAGGAAGGGAGTCGTAGTCACCTGCTAGTCAGGATCTACATGATGCACCACTTCCTGCCATTGTCTATTTGGCTTAGCATATATATTGTGTGTGTACATGCATGATTTTTATGTAGGTTGCAGGTATTTGGTATCGACTTCCTTGAATTGCCAAGATGAGCGTACCCTATCGCACTGTCTCAATGGTAAGAGAGGGGAGATAAATTCTCAAGTCCAAATCCTAAACCTCTAAACCATTTTTCCTAGTGAGGTATGACAAGTATATGAGATATTTTACCTTTTGAATGTGTCAGATGACATAATTCACGATTTTTAACCCTTTAGACTGATTTTGTATGGATTGCTCTATGATAGGTTTTCATATTTTATCTTGGAGGTCTATGGTAAATTTTCTATTAATTAAGTCTAAAATTAAAATATTTAATTAATAATTTAATTATTTGGGAAAAATTAATATAATATCATGATCTTTTGATATTTTGATTTTAATTGATTAAATGGGGAATTAATTGAGAAAAGAATTAAATAAAAGAAGTTAAAATTAATAATAATAATAAAAATAATAATAAATAATAATAATAGAAAAGATAAAAGAATTAAAATAAAAGTTATAAGCTTACCTAGGAGTAAATGCACCTCTTGATTGCACATATGTCAATAACACAGGAGTTAGTGCACAAATTAAGCACATGGTGTCTACAACCTTATGACTCATCTAGAAGGTTGGAAAAGACTCATGCTTAGTTGTCAACACCTTCTGGTTGTTTCTAGAGACATTCTAGGTGCTTCCTGAGAGTTCTTTATATTCAGACACTCCTAGAAGCTTAGAGAGTGTGTTTGGAGGACCCGGGAACGTGGGAGAAGGAAGGAGCTTGCTTTGCAATTTTTGAGGAGAAGAAAATTAGCATCAGTGTCCAGATAGACACTTGTGATTTTTCCTATGTTATCTCTGCTCTTGCACTTCCTATCTTCTTCGTGTCTTCTGAATACTTTCTGAGGATTTTCATATCTTGGTTGTATGCATTTGTTATGGGTAGTTAAATTTCATATAAGAAATTTTTGTATGAGTAGATTTGATGAAATAATGGGGCTAAGGTTTTCAGATGTGTATGGACAAACTTATACAAAAAAATTTAATGGGTAAGTTTTAGAGAACAAAATATTTTATAGGAAAATTCTTAAAAATTGGAAGCCCTTTAAATTATGTATACGCCTCATTTTAAAATATATATATTTGTACAAATCTAAATACTTGTATATATATATATATATATATATATATATGTACGTTTATATATAAATACATACATATATATACATACATATATGTATGTATATATGTATGTATATATATATATATATATATACATATATACATAGATATGTATATGTATATGTATATGTATGTATGTATATATATATATATTCATTTAAAAATGTTGTTGTCACATCATAGTAAAAAATGTTTAATGAAATTCTTTATTAAAGTTGAAATTTCAAAATTTCATTCTAGGCCGAACGTTTAATAAAAAATGTTTTGGAAAAAAATTTATTGAAATTTTTGGGGGGGGTGATAGAACCTGCACCCTCATACTCATTGTCCTTACAAGTACCTGCTATTGCAGGCACTACGACGACAGAGGGTACGAAGTACCCGCTATCGCTGACAATGATACTTTTATATATATATATATATATATATATATATATATATATATATATATATATATATATATATATATATATATATATATATATATATATATATATATATATATATATATATATATATATATATATATATATATATATCTGTGTGTGTGTGTTATGCGATTTGATTTTCATGGTGCGAAATCGAATTTTTTCACATTTCAATTTTATAATGTTTTAAAATATTATTATTATCATTAAATATAAATAATTATATATATATATGTATGTATGTATGTATGCATATATATATATATATATATGTATGTATGTATGTATGTATGTATGTATGTATGTATGTATGTATGTATGTATGTATGTATGTATGTATGTATTTGTATGTATATGTTTTTAATAATTAATAATTATTATATTTGTTAATTGAATTTTACTAATAGTTATTTCTTTAATAATTAATTATTTTGTAATATTATAATCAAATGTTGTAGATTTAATTTAAATATTGACTTGAATTATGAAGGAAAGTTATTAAAGAGAATTGGTATTTACTCATGTTAAAAGCTACAAGGTGTCTTATCGATTTTGATGGGGGATCGTTTTCATATAATATTTGTATAAACAATACATCAATTAGAAAATTGAGTCTAAGAGCTATGGCGAAAAACTTAAATTCATAAAAAAAACTACACTTGGGTTAGGTTAAATGTACTGTGAGGCCTCGCCCTGACCCTTCGTAGCCTTAGTTGTTACTTTATCATTTTGATACTCATGACTCGAGATGTCGAGACATTATCAGATGCTTGAACATATCATATTATTTCATGTTGTGTGATGTTATTTTCAGATATTTGATATCTATCATTTAATGTTTTATGTATATGTATGTTGATAAATTAAGTAAAAGGTAGGACTAACATTTTGGTTTAAGATATTTTAAATGGTTAAGAATAGAATAGGATAAGAGGAACCCTAATTTTTTTATAGATGGATGTTTTAATTTATGTGATTCCTGATATGTATATATACATATGTACATGTGATTTTCAGGACTACTGATGTGTGCAATGAGTGTGCAGATATTTTAGTCGAGGAAACCGATGGAGGAACATAACTGATCTCTATGTGCTAATTTTGGAAACCTTTTTGTTTGTAATCAAATTTATTGTGAGATGTATGAATGTATGTATCTTTCTATGTTCAGTGAATGTTAATGTTCATAACTATGTTCTTTTAGTGTCGCTTGACACTCGTGAATTGTTTATGTTCTTCAACGTGCTAGCTAGGGTTAGCTGTGTAACCTCTTAATGTAGTACTACTCTACTACCACTGACAAATGTATGCTCTGATACCACTGATGATGGGCACACCACCTGTACCAACTCACAACCAAAAATGCGACAATATGGAGATAGAGAGATGACAAAAATGCTTCATAAAGCATCCATTAATACTTGAAATTCATTACAATATTCTCCAAATGGAAAAACTCCAAATTCTTACAATATAAGAGAGATTCCTCACTAAGAACTTCCAACTAGAAGAGCTTCTATTTCTCCAACTTGATTACAAATGATAATAAGCCTTGCTTAAATAGACACTTCTAACCCAAGACATTACAAAAACAACCAATGTGGGATAAAAGGTAAATAAAACTACTTTTAAATAAATATTAAATTCCCACCCAAATACAACTAAGCACCCAACAAATATTAAATACATGATTTAAGGATCGTTCCACAAACTTCTAAGATGCCACCTACACACCTCGATTAATGGAATGACAACTATTTTTATTATTTTCTATTTATGCCACCCATGCACCTTGAAAATAGAAATTCCTCTTTTCTCCTTTTTTCCTATTTTTCTATTTTTTATTATTTTCCTTCCATTTTCGTCACTTTCTCTCTCCACAATTTTTTTTTTTTTTTTCCAATAATTTTCCCATGCAAGATGCTCCTGCATCAGACTCCCTTGGTAGATAGAAAAGTGTATCCCACACTTTGACGCCAAAAGAAATATATAAAACCATCTTCATCTTCACCACAAGCTTCCACCTCAACAGGGACAAGAAAACCAACATGCAAATCTTCCACATTTTTTTTGCTGATGCATGATGCTCCTGCATCCGAATCCCATGGTAAGAAAAATTTTGTGAATATGGATTCACAAAATGAAGTAGCCACTGTTGACATTTTTTTTCTCTTCCTGCAACACATAGCTGGAACAAGTATCCAATGCTGAAATTTCTCCTTTGCAATGAACTCTATCCAAGTATAAATCTCATCCTCATCCAATCTTGTTGAATTAATCACACCTGTAATAAATCCAGCAACACCATACCAATCTTCCTTTGCATACCATACATTACGAACAAGATCCTCATGCAAACCATCATTAATATCTTTTAAACTCATATCAAAGACAACATCCTATGATTCATAAAAATTTACCTGTTTGACATCTTCATCTTCGCTTGCCTCTTTTATGTCGTCAACAATGCACATAACTACTCCACTTGCTTGATCTCCAACTAAGGCACTATACTCTTCCTCCATTGTTTTAGTCTTCCAATCACCTTCATCTACTTTTGGCATACAAATCTAGTTATCTTCATGCTCTTCCTTTTCTCTTTCATCTTCTTCAACTTCTGGTTCGCAAATAATTTTCTCTTCATCCGCTTGCTCTTCCACTGGATCATCTTCCTTTTCCACATCCAAGGAATTATCAACATCTCTTTTATGGTGACATGCTCTTCATTTTCACAACTCAGCTTCTAATTCATTCACTTGCTTCTGCAAATCAACTAGCAATGATTGTTGATTTCTTGCTCTAAATTTCTCAAGTCGAGGAATCCTTAGAATCCATCCAATCACAAAAGTCATCTTCTTCTTTCTCTTCTCCATAATCAATTCTTCAAAAGAAAAATCTCGTCCAAAACAAGAACCTTGTGCAAAATGCCTCACAGTCGGCGTTCTGTCTACACAATAAAGAACTTCTTCACAAACTTCACCCAACTCAAGGTCCTGGTGCAAACTGCCTCATGTTAGGTGATATGTCTGCACGCTCAAAAATTCATGCTCTGATACCACTGATGTAGTATTGCTCTACTACCACTGAAAAATGTATGCTCTAATACCACTGATGATGGGCACACCACCCGTACCAACTCACAACCAAAAATGCGACAATATGGAGATAGAGAGATGACAAAAATGCTTCATAAAGCATCCATTAATACTTGAAATTCATTACAATATTCTCAAAATGAAAAAACTCCAAATTCTTACAATATAAGAGAGATTCCTCACTAAGAACTTCCGACTAGAAGAGCTTCTATTTCTCCAACTTGATTACAAATGATATTATAAGCCTTGCTTAAATAGGCACTTCTAACCCAAGACATTACAAACACAACCAATGTGGGATAAAAGGTAAATACAACTACTTTTAAATAAATATTAAATTTCCACCCAAATACAACTAAGCACCCAACAAATATTAAATACATGATTTAAGGATCTTTCCACAAACTTCTAAGATGCCACCTACACACCTCAATTAATGGAATGACAACTATTTTTATTATTTTCTATTTATGCCACCCATGTACCTTGAAAATAGAAATTCCTCTTTTCTCCTTTTTTCCTATTTTTTAATTTTTTATTATTTTCCTTCCATTTTCGTCACTTTCTCCCTCCTCCACAATTTTTTTTTTTTCAAATTTTTTTTTTCCAATAATTTTCCCATGCAAGATGCTCCTGCATCAGACACCTTTGGACCTAAGTTGGTTTAAGTTGTGTCAGTTTTCTAATTGGGTTCTTAATCAAGTTTAGTCATCCCTAATCTGAATTAGTGCTTAATTTGCATTTTTGAGTTGTTAGATGGTCCTATTTAATTCCTAGCTTTTGTTTGGCTCTAAACCTATTCTTAAGGCTTTAAAACATGAAATATTTATACCCAAGGGGTATGGGTATGATTTGGGGATCTTTTCCAACCCCTAAGCCCCTTTTATTGATTTTTGAGGCCACTCAAAAAGTCTCTTTTTGCTTTTGTGCAAAAATTGACTATGGCTAACATGAGTTGTCTCACCTCACCTCCACTTAGTGGTTAACCATAGTATGGGTTGAGTTAGGAGCTTCTAGATTTGTAGGTAGGTAGGAGAAGTTATTGATCCCTTTGGTGGTTGAGTTTGAGGATTATTTAGAGGCCCTTCTTGGACTAGTGGAGGTTGTTACCCAATCTCTACTTTTAGAGAGGAATCTTGGAAGGTTGAAGCAAGGAAGGAAAGAGCTCTCCTCAATTTGATCATTTTACGATAACTCTTTGGTGAAGGAAGGGATTCTTCACTCCTTTGAATTTTTCTTCATGTTGTCTATGCTTGAATCATGTGTAAGTTGATATGTTGTTCTTTGTTTGTGCTTGCTTGTGTGTTGGGATGAGTTTTGGAGGGATTCTTGTTTGTTTCTTGATGCATTCTTATTGATGTTTTGTGTTTTAAGAGGATTTCATGGGGATTGTTTTGGCATCACTCACCCTTAGATAGGGAAGAAGTGGCCATGTACAGGGGTAGGGCCTTAGTTGGACCTCAATGGTGTAAAGTCTTCTCTCATGGTGAGAGGAGGGAAAGAGGGTAGGGTGTATGGGCCCATACTTGTCATCACATGCCTTGTTTAATATTATGAATTCTTGAATATGGAAAGGAATGAAAATCATTGTGGTATTAGCCTTGAAAGGGCCTTGTGGAAGAATGAAAGTTCTTGATGTTTTAGTCTCAAAAGGGCTATGTTATGGCATGGTGATTTACGTCTCCCATTGAGAAAATCCACCTCCCCCCTAGTCAGGTTCTATGTTTGGACCTATTGTGAAAAATTGGGATAGGGTGCATGCTTGATTTGTTCTTGATGTTGTGATGATTCACCCAAGTCCGCTCTTGTCTTCTCCTTATTTTTTCTTGAAGTTTTGAAGGTATTGGAAGAAAGCACTTGTGAAAGATTTTGAAGAAATTTCAGTTGATTTGAAAAATTATGTAAAATGCAATTGAATTTTGATGTATTGGCAGGCAAAGACATCGAGTTTTCTTATTGGTTCTTTCCCGATGGAGCCTTGAACCAGGATGAATAATAGAGAGAGGAAAAGATTATGAAATTCTCCTTGCAATGTTCTCATGTGTTTTCAATTTTGGCATATGTATGTGAGAAAATAGAATGATAGATAATTTCTTCGAATTATGAATTTCCAAGTTTTTAATTATGTTAATGGAAGGCCATTTGTTATGTTGAAGTTTTCAAATTGATGTCTAAGTATCAAATGTAATCCAATTCCTACATTGTGTATTCAAAATTATCTCTCCTTGATAAGTTTCATAATGAACAAAATCAATTTGATTAAGAGATTATGTACTTCCTTGAATTCAAAAAATAGATCTTAAACCTTGATGTATAATGATTAATAAAACATAAATTATAGAAGAGAAGGAGAAAATATAACCTTTTTACTCATCCTTGTTAGTATGCTTAGGAAATCAATATTATCAATAAGTACATATTTAATTTCTAATTGAATAAGAAAATATATAAATTATGCCAACACTTAGTAAAAAGTTAAACCCTTAATCCCCCCCCCCCAAAAAAAAAACTCTCCTATCCCCACCCCCTTCAACACTTCCACTTCCCTTAGCGCATGGTCTAATGCAAGGGAACAATAGGGTAAGTACCGGTTTGCATGCGCAGGCCCTTGGGCAGCGCACGAACCATTGGGAAGTGGGGGGCTTTTGTCAAGGCCCACTTGGCTTAGGGGTGCAGGGGTAGGGTAGACCCTAGGTAGATCTTAGGTCTAGGGAATAAAGGATAATGTGTATTGTTTTAATTGTGTAGTGTGTGGGTTTGTAGATTAGATTAGTAGTTAGCTTTTCATGTTATTTATTTCTTTGTTTATTAGTATAGTAGTTAGGTTAGTTTAAATTTTATGTTATTAAATGGTATGTTATTTTTTATCATTATTACTTTTAGTGTTAGTTTTATAAAAGAATGTTAAAAGTAGTTAGCAATAAATATTATAGTAGTGATTAGAAATTTGCATATTACTTTTAGTTTTAATTAAAATTGTTTAAGTATGGTTGTTTAGAACAAAGATCTTAAATTTAGTTTAGTTATGATGTGAGTAGCATTAAATTTAGTTTAATTTAGATTTAATTTAGTTAATATTTTAATATATATAATTTAGTTTAGCTTTGTAATTGATATTTAAATTAGAGTTAGTTTATTTTAAGGATTTAAATTAAGTTTTGTATAAGAAAAATTAGATAGAAATTAAATTGAAGTTAGTTTAGTTTAGTATTAATTTAGTTTTTTTATTATTTCAGAAAATTTAAAATTAATGATTAGCTAATATTAGTTAGTTAGTTTGGAATTTTATCTTGTATATATTTATTTTTTGTGATCTTTTTAATTATTAAGTTCTGATACGTGGTTCTTATGTTAGTTTAAACCTAAGATAAATTAGTTTATTTATTAGTATTTACTTTTAGATATGAATTGTTGTTAGATAATATTTAGTTATTTATTTTAGTTAGTCTTAATATTAGATTTATTATTATTGTTAAAGTGGTATTTTGAGAATGGCCTATTGAGTTATTAGTTTAAAAGTTGTAAATTAGTATTAGTCATAAATTTATGCGAGACTAATAAGAAAGGTTAAATTGTTTTGTTTTAACATCGCAAACATGTTGAACTTGAGCATTCTAATAATTATAATTAAAAAAAAAAAAATTGTGTGTTTTTAGCCACGTAGTTTGGGCATGACATGTACGAATTTCTCCACTCGATATCTAAACTTGAAAATGAAAATTGAAACCTCCACACTCTATTCAACTATGTAATTTTAGTAAACCAAAACATGTGCTTGCATTGTGTTTTCTCTATGGTTCTTGTTTTGGGGTTTTTGGGTTGACTAGTTTGTTCACCAATTATAGGACATCTACCAAAGGCTCGAGGGTTATGATTGTGATGTCATGACGATGTCTTTTGATTCTGAACTTTATTAACTCAACCATGGTTATGTGATGGCATGCTGATTGATAATGTCTTCATTCTTCTTGTATAAGCTGTGATATATGCAACCTTTTTATGAGTTATAGATCAATTGTATTGAATTACTTTCCAGTCACCTTGTTGGGATTGAATTGTTTATCTGATCTTGATGATGTCATGTTGTGACATGTTTTTGACTTGACCATTTTGGAGTCTTTGATTAGTATTACTTTGAGATACTTTTTGGTTGCTTGTTGAGAACCAATGAATATTTTGATTATCAGTGATACTTTTAGTTGCCAATAGAGAACTGTTGTGGTCATGATTATCTATGGATGCTTTTCAGTTGACTCATGGAGATTTGATGTTTATATTGTGGATTATCTTTTGGGTATTTGTGATTTATGATTTCATGAGCTTAGGGTAGTTTATCTGCTTGTAGTGTTGGGAAGTGGCTTGCAATGGGAGCTAGGGCCCTAAGAGGCTACCAGCGTAACTCATTGTAAGTTGTTTTAATAAGTGAAAACATTACACCTAAAACTAACTTAAATGAACTAAAAAGATAATTGTTTGTTCTTGCCCATGCCTCGAGTGCTAGTACAGACTAGGATGGGAGTAGAGAGAACGCTTGGTTGCGACCTCACATTCTGTAGTATGCCTCATCTATATGAGAGGATACTGGTGGCCACATAGGGATCACTAGGGGGCCGGGGTATATTGAGAGACTACCAGGGTAACTCTAGCATGATACATGCAATGAAACTTTATTGCTTGCATAGTAGGTTTCCTACATGTTTTTGTGTGCCTCTGGGATTAGATGTCAGTTTGTGATTGGAACCTTTGAGTTAGTATACTTTTAGGATTCTTGGACTTAGAAAGTGTTTGTGCTATGTGGTTTGATAACCTATTTTGGGACTTGAGATTATCTCCTCAGGGTGGTGGGAGTGGACCATTTAGGTACCACATGGTTAGGTGGTAGTGCTTTTTCACTCTTACCATTTGAGATCCGTTTGACACACCTTGGCGAGGCATTACAATCCCTAACCAAGTTACTAGGACTTGCCTAGGGCATCACTTAAAAAATATCTCCTTAGCATTCTAGGGCCCTATATTCACTATAAAAAATGTACATGGAGTCATGTTCTAGATTCCAAAAGGTCGTATAGAACTTAAAATGGGAAGTGGCCTTATGACCCTATTCTTGCAAACAACTTGATTCAAAACAACATGCTAGTAGAAACCAAAATAATTTAATCAAGCACTAAAAATGCTATGAAACAAAAAAATAAGTCCATAAAGAATCTCAGATCAAACTACTTTAACACTTCCAATCTAGAAAGATCCAAATCTAATCCATATATAAGCCAAAAGGACTCAAAATCATAAAATTGTTACTAAGAACTTGGTTCTCAATCCATACAATCCAAAAACTAACTTCTCCAACCCCATGAACACATTGAGAATGGACTCATATAGGCTTACCATTGACACTCCTAACTATTTCAGACAACTATCTCTTCTTCTTGAAAAAGTTGCACAAAATGTAAGAAAAGTTGTCAATGTTGTCATTGACAACATTGCCAATAATTGAGCAACTTTTACATCTTGTTGAGTTAGACCCTCATACTTTCTCAAAAGGCCATAATTTTTTTTCTAATATCAAAATAGGACTTAAAACACCTAAAAATGGGCTCAAAACCTCTATTTGACCATTCTACCCTTCTAGGCCCCAAAACACCTAGTTTGGCCTAGTGTGCAACTAGAAGCAACTTTGACCTATTTGGGCTTGTCAACCCTAACACTTGCATTATTAGGACTACATGAGTCCATTTATTCACCTAGAGGTGTGGCTAGAACCACTACATGCCAAAATCCCAAAGGAACCCCTAGGTCTTCCTTAGCCCACCTAGGTGCCCTTGCACTAGGACTACACTAAGGAAGCTAAGGGGTTGTCTCCTAGGTCTTAGTAGAATGGGAATTGTAGTAATCACACCAATTTGGAAGCCATTGAAGTGAAAGCCCTAAATGAAATTAGTGACAACAAGGTGGATTGTAATACTGGAATTGAATAGGACACTGTCAAAGCCCAAGATACTATGTTGTTGGACCAGTCCAATACTAGAAATAAAGATAAGGAAATGGGTAACTTGAAGATTCTTGAAATTTTCTTAAGCCATGTATTTTAATTCCCTTTATTTTGAAAATTGGCTTTTCAATGAAATTTAGTCAATTAAAATGGAAACAAAGGATGCTAGAAAGGATATTGGTGATGCAAAGAGTACTAACTTGAGTAGATTAGTTAAGGAAATGGAGAATAATATTAAGAATATAACTAAAAGGACATAAAATAATGAAACTATGTTGGTTACCACTTTCTCCATAATCACAAGCAACTAAAGGTGTCCAGGATGAACAATAAAAATCTCGATAAAATGCTGAAAAAGAGAGGTTCCCTAATGTGGACAAGAACAAGGTAGACATTGATGAAATCATGGTTCCTAGCAAGAGAACAAGGGCTAATATGAGAAAGAAGATAGAGGACACCAAAGTGGAAGATCCTAAAGAGGACTGCATCCTTTAGACTCTACAAAAGTTGGAAGATCTAGAAAATCAAACAAAGCGTCTTCTCCTAGACTTGGCCTAGCTTCCTAATTTTTTCTATACTAGTCTTTTTTGTTTTCTCTATCTTTGCTAGATTGTTTCACTATTTCTGCTTTTGTTGTTGATGCTATGTAGTTTCTTGTTGTTAGTTGTATTTTTTTTCTAGTAATTACATTATAACTATCTTTCTCACGAGTATCTTCCTACAAGAAGCTTTTGTTGTAAAAGGATTCAGATCCCTTCAAAACCTATTTTTTACTTTAATACAAGACTTATTCACACCCCCCTAGTTACCCAACAATTGGTATCATAAAATTTGGTTCTTAGAGGCAAATTTTTAAAACACTTGAGCTAAAGATCTAGAGATGTATATGAGAAAGGTTCACAAGTTGAACAAGAAATACTTCCCTACATAGAAGAGTAGGAGGAGGTTATACCTATCTAGAATTATAGGTTATATAATATACTACTTAGATAATGAATATAATTTATCACCCCTTGGACCTATGATAATTGAGCAGGTGAAGGAAAATAAAGAACACAACACTTTAATGATTGAGATAACTTATTCTCTGACTAATGCTAAATTTAATTATTTCAAGAACTATGAAATAGAAAAATAGATGTGGGAAAGACTTGCACTTTTTCATATAGGTGAGGAGAATTTACTAAGGGTAAAGCTTGAGAGTCTCTGAGGAAAATTTGATGAGATGAGAAAGAAAGAAGGTGAAACATTGCACAATACAATATTAAAATCAAGGAGGTGGTAAGTGCAATCAAAGGAGTTGGTGGATTCATAAATGAACAAGATGTGGTTAGGAAAATTATTAGAAATATATTACCACCTTATTCTATTAGAGTCTCTTTTATTCAAGAATTGATATCCATAGGTCTAGTAATATTATTACACTTGATGCATTAATCAATAGGGTGACTTTGAGATTAGTAATTTTGATAATAGTTTAGCAAAGAGATAGACTAATTTCAAGCCATATCTAACCATTGGTAGTTAAATGAAAGGAAGGGAAAGAGTAAACCATCTTAGTTTAGATGGAAGTGACTATGATAGTATACCATTGAAGGTGAAACAACTAGAATTATTGGAAGCACTGCTAGAAAAGAGGTTACTGCGAGGGAATGAATGTACAAAAGGTAAATTGCCTCTAAAATTTTTCAATTGCAATAATATTGGTTATATTAAATCTAGGTGTCTTGAAAATGGCAAGAATAAAGAGAAAGAAGAGAAGGAGAATATATAGCAAAAATTTAGGGACAACAAGGATAAAGGAAATAATTCATGTTGCCTAGCTAAGGAAGGTGAAACTAAAGAGAAATCATATGAATTTGAATATGGTGAAGAAGTAGTTTGTATTTCTATGAAGGATGGTTGAGAAGAAAAAAGGTATAAAGATGGAAAAGTCCTTTTTATCAATTTAAAATTGATACTTGGATTAGTGATAGTGGTTGTTCATATCATATGATTGGTGATGTTGAAAATTTTGAAAACTTAGAATAATATAATGGAGGATTTGTTAGACTTATAAATGATGCCCCATGTTTTGTAAAAGGAAAAGGATTTATTATGTTGAATGAAAATATTAAGTGTGAAAATTCTTATTGTGTTCAAAGACTAAAGTATAATTTTGTGAGTGTGGCACAACTAAATTATACATGTCAACAACTTGAATTTATATATCAAAAGGTGGCGATCTATGATGCTACTAGATATTTTTTTATTATTGATGATCAGTCCAAAGGTAACTTATTCTATTTGAATTCTTCTAAAAATAGATGCCTGATTACAAAAAGTGAGGATGTTTGGTTATAGAATAAAAGGATTTAACATGTAAATTTTGATAACTAGATTAAGGTTAGTAAGAAAAGGAGAGTAAGATGTTCACTAAGGTTAATAAATCCAGGCAAAGTTATGCATAAAGAATGTCAGACTAGTAAGCTAACAAAATCAAGTTTTTCAAGAAAGCCTTACTCATTGAATGAAATACAAGAGTTAGTTCACACTAATTTCTTTGTTCATATGAGAGTCCAAAGCTATTAAGGTGATCAATATTTTATTTTGTCAATTAATGAATAGACAAGGATGATGTCAGTAATGTTTCTAAGAGAAACATTTGATGCATTTCAAATGTTCAAATGGTATAAGAAAAGAGTTGAGAAGGAAATATCTAAGAAACTAAATTTCTTTGAATTAGATAGAGAGGTTTTATTTATATGTGATAAACTTATTGTGTTTTGAAATGAAAATGTAATTAAAATGCAACTCTCTACACCAAGAACTCCACAAAAAAATGGAATAGATGAAAGAACGAACAAATCTATAGTGGATTGTCATAGAAAATTATTTCTTGAGAAATAGGTTGCACAAAAATTTTGAAGAGAGGCTACCAATACTATTGCCTACATCATCAACTAAGTACAACTGAATAAAGGTACAAACAAAATTCTTTATGAAACTTTGGTATGGGCATACATCTAAAGTTCATTATTTTCAAATCTTTGAAAGTAGATGTTACATTCTAATGATACTAGGAGTATAAATTTTGATTCGAAAGGAGATAAATATATATATTTAGGATGCTCCAAAAAGAGAAAATTTTATAAATGTCTAAATAAGGCTACTAACAAGATTGTGGAAAATCCAAATATAAGGATTTACAAGTTTGTAGATAAAAATGAAGGTGATAGAAAAAAGAAACCTAGTGATTACCAAAGATTTGTATATGTTTAGGAAGTAATTGTTGATACTATAACCATGCAACATAAAGAAGAAAATGAGGAACCAAATGAGCCCCCACTGAGTGAAATTTTTTTTGAAGAATAGAGAATCGAGTTAGCATTGGAAAAGTATGTCAAAAAGAATCGTTCACTAAATTAAATAATTAGAGATAAAGATGAAACAATCATGACAAGAAGTTAAGAGATAATGCATGTTTACTTTTTGAATTTGAGCCAATAATAGTGAAAAATGCATTGAAAAATGAAGATAGGGTTTCTACAATGAAAGAAGAGGTAGATTGATTTGAAAAGGTCATCATGAGGACATTGATATTGATACCCAAAGAAAAAAATGTTATTGGTAAAAAATGGATTTCCATAAATAAGCTTAATGAGAATAGAGATGTTACAAGGAACAAAGAAAGACTAGTGTGCAAAGGTTATACTCAAGAATAAGACACTAATTATGGTGATACCTTTTCTCTTTTTGCTAGAATAGAAGGTGTGAGAATTCTACTTTGCATATGCATATCATAAAGGTTTCAAAGTATAAAAAGTTTATGTATTATCTGGATTTTTGAATGGAATACAGGAACAAGAAGTATACACCAAACAACTAGAAGGATTTATTGACAACAATGGTATGTAAATTGAACAAGGAATTGTATAGTTTGAAATAGGTACCTCAAGCATGGTATTAAAGAATCCACTCTTATCTAATGAGAATAGGTTTCATTAGTGCAAATTATAATCTATTTTTGAAGAGTGAATTAGAATATAAGGTGTTAACTACTAAAATATTTATTGATGATATAATATTTGGAGGAAATGAAATAATGTGTAGATCATTTTTTGATAAAATGAGGGAGTAATTTGAAATTTCAACGATTAGAGAGATCAAATTCTTTATTGGATTCGAAGTTCTATAGACCAAGAATGGGATATCCATAACATAGTTAAAATACTTTAAGGACATCCTAAATTTTTTTGGGATAGAATAATCAAGACCAGTTGGTACATAGATAATTATTAGATACAAATTATCAAAGGACGATAACTCTACTGAGGTAAATGAAACATCATATATATATGAATGATCGATAAGCTATAATATGTTTTTCATAGTACTCCAAATATTGCAATATGTTGTTGAAATTGTGGATATATTTTCTTCTAATATTAAATAGACACATATGTCTATTGTGAATAAAGTCTTTACATATCTGAAAAGAATGAAGGAATATTACTTATGAGACAAGAAGGATAGATATTTTGAATTGAAGTATATATACTAATATTTATTGGAAAGGTCACATGGATGATAGGAAAAGTACAAGTGGGTGAGATTTCTTCTTAGTAGAAAGACTAGAAACATGGATAAGAAAAAAGAAAAATTTCATCTCATAGTCAATTGATAAGAAAAATATGTTTCTACTACAATCAATCATCCAAATATTATTTGGATCAAACAATTACTTAAAGGAATACAAGAGGAAGTAGATGGTCCCATGAAAGTATATTGCAATAATACAAGTGCTATAAACACTTCAAAGAATCTTGTGATGCATTCCAAAATAAATCATATATCAAGATCAAGTATCACTATTTGAGAGAACAAGTTAGGAGAAACAAGTACAACTAGAATATGTGAAATTTGAAGAGCAAATTGTTGATATTTTTAGAAAGCCAGTACCCAAGGATACTTTTGAGTATTTGCAAGATAAACTAGGGGTCATTCCTTTATCTAATGTTCATTTGAGATAGATGAATGTTGCATCCATTCATGTGTTATCAGAGTTGATGTAGATGTTCATTCTTTAGGAGCATCCTAACATTGTGAGAAAGATATGAGGAAACGAAAGTAATTAATACAAGATGTGAGGCCTTGCCCCAACCCTCCGTAGCCCTAGTTGTTACTTTATCTTTTTTGTTACTCACGACTCGAGATGTCGAGACATTTTTTGATGCTTAAAACATATTATACTATATTATTTCATGCTGTGTGATGTTACTTTCAGATACTTTTGATGGTTGTCATTTAATGTTTCATGTATATGTATGTCGATGAAATTAGTAAAATTGCTACTTTGATTTAAGAGATTTTAAATGGTTAAGAATTAAGTAGGATGGAAGAAACCCTGATTGATGTATGGTTCAATTTATGTGAATTTCTAATACATATATATGTACATGTGATTTTCGGGACTACTGATCTGTGCAATGAGTGTGTAGATAATTTTAGCCAAGAAAACCAATGGAGGAACAGAAGTGATTTAATTTTGGAAACCTTGTTGTTCGTAATTCGCATATTGTATTGTGAGATGTATGTATGTATCTTTCCATGTTTAGTAAATGTGAATGTCTCGTAATTATGTTATTTAGGTGTCGCTTGACACTCATGAATTGTTATGTTCTTTGCATGCTAGCTAGGGTTGCTATGTAGCCTTTGGACCCAAGTCAGTTTTAGTCAATGTCAATTTGCTAATTGGGTTTTTAATCGAGTTTAGTCACCCTTAATCCGGTTTAGTGCTTAGTCTGCTTTGTTAGAGTTGTTAGTTGGTCCTAATTATTTCCTAGCCTTTGTTTGGCTCTAAACCTATTCCTAAGGCTTCAAAACATGAAATTATTATATCCAAGGGGTATGGGTATGGGTTAGGGGTCTTTTCCAACCCCTAAGCCCCTTTTGTTGACTTTTGAGGCCACTCAAAAAGTCTCTTTTTGCCTTTGTGCGAAAATTGCAAGTGGTTGCCATGAGTTGTCTTACCCCACCTCCTTTTAGTGTCTAACCATGGTGTGGGTTGAGTTAGGAGTTTCTAGAATGGCAAGTGGGTGGGAGAAGTTATTGATCCTTTTGGTGGTTGAGTTGAGGCTTATTTAGAGGCCTTCCTTGGACTAGTTGGTTGTTACCCAATCTCTACATTTAGAGAGGAATTCTTGAAGGTTGAAGAAAGGAAAAGGGATACTCTACTCAAACTGGTTCATTGCCATTACCTCTTGTGAAGGTAGGAAATTCTCATCTCCCTTATTCAGCTTTTATATTTTGTGTCATGTTCATGTTACTTGTTGTTGTTTCACTGTTGTATGGTTGTGGGTATGTTGGGAAGATTTGAAAACCATGTCATTTTGGTTGTTTTCCTTTCTTGTTTATGTTTGCAATTTTGAGATTTTTCTTGCATGGGTGTTTTGGTATTACTCACCCTTGGAAAGGGCAGAAGTGACCAATTTTGGGAAAGGTCTGTTTAGTTGGACTCCATCTAGTCTAGAGTCTCTTCTCAGGATGAGAAGAGGGAGAAAGGGTAGGGTGTTATGGGCCCCTACCTGTCAGCACAAACCTTGTATGATTCTGGTATGTTGAAATGGAAGAATGAAAGTTCTTGGTATATAGCCTCGATTGGGCATTTGCTTGGTATTGTGCTTGACTTCTCCTGGTTGGAAGAATCCACCTTTCCCTAGTTTTGATTCATTTTGAATCCTATTGTGTACACCATGTATGAATTATGCATGTTTGATTGTCTCTTGGTTATGCTTGGTTGTCACTAGATCAGACTCTGTTTTGTCCATGGTTCTAGAAGTGAGTTGCAGAAAACATTATAAATCCCTTGATTAGGGTCATGAAGAAAATTTGATTAAATTGTTGAAATTAGGATGGAGACCCTATGTAACTTGTAATTTCAATTTTTTTTGTAGTGGCCACGACGTCAAGTTTTTTCCTGGTTCTTTCTCGGCTGAGCCTTGAATCAAGTTGATAATAAAATAAGTGATTGAGTAAATTTTGCTTCTCTTAAAATTTTTGTATTCTATGTTGTCATATGAATGTGTATCAAAGGTAAGATGAAACAATGATATCCAATTATGCAAGATTCAAATTGTAAATGTATGGTATTTCCTTTGAGTTTGGTATGATTAGTTTATGTAAGGTTGTGTTGAAAGTGAATTTGCAAGAACATGAAGGAAAGAGTTGTGTCAAGATATCCAACTTAAATCTGAAAACACGATAGGGGAAAGAACTTGGTGTGTTTTGATACTCCCATCAAAATGAATAGAGCATTATCATTTTGATCTCTTTATTGTCTCAATTGCCTTAAGACTAGTTTAGTCACTATGTTATTTCTATTTTGCTCCATTCGTTATAATAGATAGTTAAATGAATATGTAGATGATTATTTCATGTAATGTGGTATCATTGAAATGCATAGTATTTAGGGATCATAGCAATTATCAACCCAGAATTCATAAGAGATTTACGTAGGGTTGATGATCTTGCAATAGTGATTTTTTTGAGCATGATACATAATAGGTGATAAGATAATATCATTATGTATTAAAAACACCAATCCTATAAAATCCCATAGCAAGACTTAAACCTATAAGCAAGCTTCAAATGCATGGAGATTAAGAATAAGACCTGTAGTAGCACAAATATCACTCTGGAAATTGTATGGAAAAAAAAAAAAGAATTCATACTATTATAGTCTAATATTATAATGGACCATCCATAATTTAAAACCAATATCCTAAATATCCTAACTCTTACCAATAAAACTTTTCATTTAATGTCTTACTTTCTCTCCTTGGGCGTCAGTCTTAGAAATGCATATCTTTAAAGGGTTTTATTAAAAAGTGAATTGCAAGTCTTTTACCATGATCATAGGTGACGTCATTGGTCACATCCACCTTGGGCGCAGGTCTTTACTTTTGGACGCAGGCCTTTACTTTTGGATGGAGCTTGTTTGATAGTTAAAACTTTGAAAAGTATTATACCCTTTTTACTTTGGTTGAGCACCCATTTTGGGGCTTTAATGGAGGGGGTGGCAAGCTACTGACACAAGGTCAGTAGATTTTGGGGCAGTGCGTGGGGAAGCACTGCTCATAGTGTAGGGTGTAGGGTCTTAGGGGATAGGGTTAGTTTGTAGGTAGTTTTTTAGTTTTAGTTTTTTTTATATATGTTGTTAGTATGTTTTTTTATTAAGAGTAGTTGTTTAGATTAGTTTTAAAAAAAAAAAATTAAAGTGGTTAGTTTTAGTTTGAGTATTATGTTAGGTTAGGTTAGAAATATTTTAATTAAATTAAAATTGGTTAGTTATAGTTAGTAGTATTAGTTGTTAGTGTGTATTTTTTTGTTAGTTTAATATTAATGGTCTTTTGTTTATGATCAATTGTTTCTTTTTAAAAAAATTACATACATATTTATAGTTGAGTTAAAGCATTAAATTCAATTAAATCTTAAAGTTTTTTTTTGATAATTATTAAATAAATTTAGCTCTATTTTTGGTTAATTCTTTTTTTTGAATAGTATTTAATTAATTTAAAGATTAGATTACGTTAGATGTAGTTAGTTTAGTTTTGCAATTAGTTTAGTTGTAAATCAACTTAGAAAGTCATAACGTTATGATTAGTTAAAAGATTTGTTGATTTTAAGATTAATATTAAATTTGTCTTCAAATATATATATTTTGAATATAGTTTAGTGGCTATTATAGTTTTTAATTTTAGGACAATTGAATTTGGTATTTGATTTGCAATTGTATTAAGATTAGAATGATAAGTGTAGTTGGTTATGAATTAAGTATCATGTTAAATTAATATTAATCTATAGGATCTATCCTCATTTAAGTTGGTGTAACGTTAGTGCTATACTAATAAGTAATTAACTAGAATTCAAACATATTATATATATATATATATATATATATAAAATTTATTAACTTTAAATATTTCAACCGTCTTAACATAAAAATTAACTATCTAATCTTACTAAAATTTAAATTTAATAAAATAAAAACTAACTAAATATAAATCAAAAATACATTTAAATTACTTTTCCTTAGCGACTTTTCAATATCGATTAAGATTTGTAATTGAACTTGATCTAGTTGAACTTGATTAAAATTTCTTTCTTATAACGTCATAGAGTAAATTTTAAAATTATTGTTTTAAGATTAATATGAAACAAGAGTAACGTCGATATAATTGTTATATCAAGAGCTTCAGTTTAGCAATGTATTCCTCCCCAAGAGTTTATAAACTTATGATGTAATTAACTTGAGCATTATATAATTATTATTCAAAAAAAAAAATATTGTGTGCGTGTTTTGCCCTCATAGTTTGGGCATGACATTTTGGTATCAGAGCCCGTGTTTCAATACTAGGAACCTTATACCCTTACACTTCTGAAACTTAAAACTAAACGTTAAATTGTGTAGGATGCCTTCGGTTACTCAAAGCAACCCACGAGGTAGAGGTCGCAGGCTAAGAGGTGGTAGTGCAAGACATAGGGATGGACCACCTCCACCTCCACCACCACCGAACCCGAATTAGGACATTATAGATGCACTTCAAATTTTGATCGGTGTAGTTCAACAGAGAGTAGTACCTGTGGTTCAGCCAGTCTAGCAGATTCCAATAGTGAAAGAAGAGGGACTCGGAGGAGGTGGGCCCAGAGGTAGAGAGAGGACTAGGAGTCCCCCACCAAGACAGTTAGAGGGGCAAGATGAGCATGAAGGTGAGTCAATACACTACAGAAGACCCCCACTTGACAGACCTCCTAGACATGTAGGAGATGACATCAGGGAATTGATTCAACTTGGGCCACCATTATTTACGGGTTCCACTGAGGGGACAGTAGCAGAAACATGGTTGCAAAGCCTACAATGATGCTTTGGGTTATGCCCTTATGGGATTAATCTAAAGGCACGCCTAGCAGTTCATCAGTTGAGAGAGGATGCCTCCAATTGGTGGCATCAGGAGGAGATGATAGGTGGAGTGAGGATGGATACCCTCACATGGGAATCATTCCTAGAAAGATTCTGAGAGAGGTACTTGTCAGAGCATTTTCGACAGAAACAAATAGAGGAGTTCCATTCTCTTTATCAAAGAGGTCTTACAGTGGCACAGTATGAAAGCAGGTTTCTTGAGCTCCTTCCTTATGTAGAATACATGAAGGATGAGAAACTATGGGTACATCATTTTATCATGGGTTTGAATTTCTCACTTCAGGGTCCAGTTCGGATGGCCTTCCCTACCACCTTCAGACAAGTAGTGGAGATAGCACTAGTAGCAAAGGATACTCGAGGCAGACAGGAATCACAGGATCGGTCTCAGAACTGAAACTCTACCCGACAGAAACCCCCTTGGAAAGGGAATCAAAATTATACACCAGGGTCCTCTAAGGGCCAAAAGTCTCAGCAGTAGTAGCAGGAACCCTCACAGGGTTATTAGGGCTCTAAACCCAGGCAGTGGCAGTTACAGCAGGATCAAAAAGTACATACACCACAGTCACAGTCAGTACAGACTCAGCAGTCTTCCAGGGGTGGATACAGTGGGTCTAGTAGGTTAGGGGGCCCACAGTAGCCAGGATCATAGGATACACGATCCTATACCTGAGGGCCATGCTATACTTGTGGTGGCATGGGTCATATAGCTAGAGAGTGTCCGCAGGGATAGTCATCCAGTGGTCAGAGAGGGGTTCTTTCAGAGCCGACAATGGGAGACATGGGCAGGTCCCACAGAGTTTTTGCAGTGGGTGACAACCATTAGATTGAGCATCAGGGTACAATTATTGAGGCTATAGGAGGATTTGGTCGGCCAGTTAACTCTAGAGACTATCCATATTATTGCCCGACAGACCCTAGCTTCTCAAGGTCGAGAGCTGGACCAAGTTAGGGTCTAGCAAGAATTTTTTGATGAGGTCATGATTTCTTGGGAGGATATAGCACGGATGTGATCTCAATACCCTTGTCTTTTGATGAACTCTAGGAGGAAGTTCATGCCTAGTGGGGGAGGATGTGAGGCCTTGCCCCGACCCTCCATAGCCCTAGTTGTTATTTTATCTTTTTTGTTACTCACGACTCGAGATGTCAAGACATTTTCTGATGCTTAGAAAATATTATACTATATTATTTCATGCTGTGTGATGTTACATTCAGATAATTTTGATGGTTGTCATTTAATGTTTCATGTATATGTATGTCCATCAAATTAGTAAAATTGCTACTTTGATTTAAGAGATTTTAAATGGTTAAGAATTAAGTAGGATGGAAGAAACCCTGATTGATGTATGGTTCAATTTATGTGAATTTCTGATACGTATATATGTACATGTGATTTTTAGGACTACTGATGTGTGCAATGAGTGTGCAGATAATTTTAGGCGAGAAAACCAATGGAGGAACAAAACTGATCACTATGTGTTAATTTTGGAAACCTTGTTGTTCGTAATTCACATATTGTATTGTGAGATGTATGTATGTATCTTTCCATGTTTAGTAAATGTGAATGTCTCGTAATTATGTTCTTTAGGTGTCGCTTGAAACTCGTGAATTGTTATGTTCTTTGCATGCTAGCTAGGGTTGCTATGTAGCCTTTGGACCTAAGTCAGTTTTAGTCAATGTCAGTTTGCTAATTGGGTTCTTAATCGAGTTTAGTCACCTTTAATCCGGTTTCATGCTTAGTCTGCTTTGTTAGAGTTGTTAGTTGGTCCTAATTATTTCCTAGCCTTTGTTTGGCTCTAAACCTATTCCTAAGGCTTCAAAACATGAAATAATTATACCCAAGGGGTATGGGTATGGGTTAGGGGTCTTTTCCAACCCCTAAGCCCCTTTTGTTGACTTTTGAGGCCACTCAAAAAGTCTCTTTTTGCCTTTGTGCGAAAATTGCAAGTGGTTGCCATGAGTTGTCTTACCCCACCTCCTTTTAGTGTCTAACCATGGTGTGGGTTGAGTTAGGAGTTTCTAGAATGGCAAGTGGGTGGGAGAAGTTATTGATCCTTTTGGTGGTTGAGTTGAGGCTTATTTAGAGGCCTTCCTTGGACTAGTTGGTTGTTACCCAATCTCTACATTTAGAGAGGAATTCTTGAAGGTTGAAGAAAGGAAAAGGGATACTCTACTCAAACTGGTTCATTGCCATTACCTCTTGTGAAGGTAGGAAATTCTCATCTCCCTTATTCAGCTTTTATATTTTGTGTCATGTTCATGTTACCTTGTTGTTGTTTCACTGTTGTATGGTTGTGGGTATGTTGGGAAGATTTGAAAACCATGTCATTTTGGTTGTTTTCCTTTCTTGTTTATGTTTGCAATTTTGAGATTTTTCTTGCATGGGTGTTTTGGTATTACTCACCCTTGGAAAGGGCAGAAGTGACCAATTTTGGAAAAGGTCTGTTTAGTTGGACTCCATCTAGTCTAGAGTCTCTTCTCAGGATGAGAAGAGGGAGAAAGGGTAGGGTGTTATGGGCCCCTACCTGTCAGCACAAACCTTGTATGATTCTGGTATGTTGAAATGGAAGAATGGAAGTTCTTGGTATATAGCCCCGATTGGGCATTTTCTTGGTATTGTGCTTGACTTCTCCTGGTTGGAAGAATCCACCTTTCCCTAGTTTTGATTCATTTTGAATCCTATTGTGTACACCATGTATGAATTATGCATGTTTGATTGTCTCTTGGTTATGCTTGGTTGTCACCTGATTAGACTCTGTTTTGTCCATGGTTCTAGAAGTGAGTTGCAGAAAACATTATAAATCCCTTGATTAGGGTCATGAAGAAAATTTGATTAAATTGTTGAAATTAGGATGGAGACCCTATGTAACTTGTAATTTCAATTTTTTTGTAGTGGCCATGACGTCAAGTTTTCTTCCTAGTTCTTTCTCGGCTGAGCCTTGAATCAGGTTGATAATAAAATAAGTGATTGAGTAAATTTTGCTTCTCTTAAAATTTTTGTATTCTATGTTGTCATATGAATGTGTATCAAAGATAAGATGAAACAATGATATCCAATTATGCAAGATTCAAATTGTAAATGTATGGTATTTCCTTTGAGTTTGGTATGATTAGTTTATGTAAGGTTGTGTTGAAAGTGAATTTGCAAGAACATGAAGGAAAGAGTTATGTCAAGATATCCAACTTAAATCTGAAAACACGATAGGGGAAAGAACTTGGTGTGTTTTGATACTCCCATCAAAATGAATAGAGCATTATCATTTTGTTCTCTTTATTGTCTCAATTGCCTTAAGACTAGTTTAGTCACTATGTTATTTCTATTTTGCTCCATTCGTTATAATAGATAGTTAAATGAATATGTAGATGATTATTTCATGTAATGTGGTATCATTGAAATGCATAGTATTTAGGGATCATAGCAATTATCAACCCAGAATTCATAAGAGATTTACGTAGGGTTGATGATCTTGCAATAGTGATTTTGTTGAGCATGATACATAATGTGATTAAATTAAATATCATTATGTATTAAAAACACCAATCCTATAAAATCCCATAGCAAGACTTAAACCTATAAGCAAGCTTCAAATGCATGGAGATTAAGAATAAGACCTGTAGTAGAAAAAATATCACTCTGGAAATTGTATGGCAAAAAAAAAAAAGAATTCATTCTATTACAGTCTAATATTATAATGGACCATCCATAATTTAAAACCAATATCCTAAATATCCTAACTCTTACCAATAAAACTTTTCATTTAATGTCTTACTTTCTCTCCTTGGGCGTCAGTCTTAGAAATGCATATCTTTAAAGGGTTTTATTAAAAAGTGAATTGCAAGTCTTTTACCATGATCATAGGTGATGTCATTGGTCACATCCACCTTGGGCGCAGGTCTTTACTTTTGGACGCAGGCCTTTACTTTTGGATGGAGCTTGTTTGATAGTTAAAACTTTGAAAAGTATTATACCCTTTTTACTTTGGTTGAGTGCCCATTTTGGGGCTTTAATGGAGAGGGGCGGCAAGCTACTGACACAAGGTCAGTAGATTTTGGGGCAGCGCATTGTTTCAGCGTGTGGGGAAGCGCTGCTCATAGTGTAGGGTGTAGGGTCTTAGGGGATAGGGTTAGTTTGTAGGTTGTTTTTTAGTTTTAGTTTTTTTTATATATTTTGTTAGTATGTTTTTTTTATTAAGAGTAGTTGTTTTAAATTTAAAAAAAAAAAAATTAAAGTGGTTAGGTTTAGTTTGAGTATTATGTCAGGTTAGGTTAGTAATATTTTAATTAAATTAAAATTGGTTAGTATTAGTTAGTAGTATTAGTTGTTAGTGTGTATTTTTTGGTTAGTTTAATATTAATGGTCTTTTGTTTATGATCAATTGTTTCTTTTTAAAAAAATTACATACATATTTATAGTTGAGTTAAAGCATTAAATTCAATTAAATCTTAAAGTTTTGTTTTGATAATTATTAAATAAATTTAGCTCTATTTCTGGTTAATTCTTTTTTTTGAATAGTATTTAATTAATTTAAAGATTAGATTACGTTAGATGTAGTTAGTTTAGTTTTGCAATTAGTTTAGTTGTAAATCAACTTAGAAAGTCATAACGTTATGATTAGTTAAAAGATTTGTTGATTTTAAGATTAATATTAAATTTGTTTTCAAATATATATAGTTTGAATATAGTTTAGTGGCTATTATAGTTTTTAATTTTAGGACAATTGAATTTGGTATTTGATTTGCAATTGTATTAAGATTAGAATGATAAGTGTAGTTGGTTATGAATTAAGTATCATGTTAAATTAATATTAATCTATAGGATCTATTCTCATTTAAGTTGGTGTAACGTTAGTGCTATACTAATAAGTAATTAACTAGAATTAAAACATATTATATATATATAATTTATATTACTTAATAAATTATTTCTTTCTTATAACGTCATAGAGTAAATTTTAAAATTATTGTTTTAAGATTAATATGAAATGAGAGTAACCTCGATATAATTGTTATATCAAGAGCTTCAGTTTAGCAATGTATTCCTCCCCATGAGTTTATAAACTTATGATGTAATTAACTTGAGCATTATATAATTATTATTCAAAAAAAAGAAGATTGTGTATGTGTTTTGCCCTCGTAGTTTGGGCATGACACAAGAAAGGTACAAGGATCATTAATTTTGGATTTAGTATTGCATGTACCCTTTGCATTGTTGTTAAAGTGGGAGATAAGAACTATATGGAGAGAATATGAAGAATACACATAAGAACTATATGAAGAGAATGTGAAGAACATAGTGAAAGGAGAAGATGAGTTTGTAATTTCAAATTTTTTAGTAAAGCATAAAGAAATAGTTAGTTTTCAAAAGGAGAGAAATAAGATAAAAAGGAGAGAAGCATAGAAAGGAGGAGATAATGAAGTTAGGGGGAGAGAATGGATCAAGGGGGAGAGAATGAAAAAAGATAACTATTAAAGGAAATGAAGTTTATAAAATGGGGAGATCATGAGGAAAATATGAAAATGAGAAAAGAATATAGATGTGTTTCCAAGGGAGATCATAGGTGATGAATATTACTAGTATTGGATGGTATATTTAATAGATTTGTTGGCACCAATGCCAAATGGAGATATTGATAATCCAACTAATAATGACGATGATAATATTTTTTGTTTAGATAATCAAGAAATAAAAGCTATCAAGGAAAATTAGATCAGTTGTTATCTTGTCATTGATGTCAAGATTATTGAGTTACTAAATTATAAGCTGCCAAATAATTGGGAAGTATGTGATGTTAAAATATGGTTGGTAAAGATAGAAGATGAAATGAAGATTTGATGTCAAGTATGTGAAATCAAATAGAAAATTGGTGAATTACTCCATGAAAAGCTAATATGTTTTGATTGTTTTACATAATTTGATGAAGTTTTAGAATGGTGGAAAATTTAGTTACTGATGCAGGAGCATCCAGAGGTATAAGGGCAATCCTGTGTCATCCAAAAAAATGTACTTAGACTTAGTTTATGTTTCATGTGTTTTAATTTTTGGATACCCATTTGGGTCAAATAAAAGTTCCAACTCTCACAATTCCACTATTAGTGTTCTGGGTTAGAGTTTTTAATCACCTTGGGATACATGTAAATGCCAAAAAATAGGAGTATGTAATTGAGCCATCATTTTGGTGAACTAGAAGGTGTAAATTGGTTAGAGGATTGTAATTGTAATTTAGAGCATTCCAGAAAAAGAATCAAGTCAAAAGGCCCCACAGTTTGAAAGTTATTACAGTTTTTAAGTTTCTGGAGACCTCCTAAGAATGCTTCAAAGTTAGGTTAGGGGCATTAAATGACCTCAAATAGGGTCAAAAAATGGGGGATGATAAAATATTGTCCAGAAAGCTATAGAGTTCTTTGAGAGCTTTTTGGAAATGTAAACGATTCGTCAATCGGAGCTACGGTTCAAAAGTTATGCCTCCCGGAAGTTCGATTACCATTTCTGGATTCTTCTAATTTTGTTCCAATTTCTAATGCAACTTCTAGAGCCTTCTATTTGGTTGGTTGATACCTACTAGCACTTTCTAGAATGTATTCCTAATCCTTAACCCTCCGAGGTCTATTTAAGAACATTTCTAGTATTGTAAAAGGCTGTTCGGAGTGGAGTTTGAGAGGAAGTACTGAAAGGAGAAATTATCTCCAGATTTATGCTATTGTAAGCCCATAGGGCATGTTTTGAAGTCTATTTTCTCTGTACTAAATGTATTAGCTTATTTACAAAGTTAATAAAATTTCCCTTTCCTGTTGTGTCCATTCTATGCTTGGGTCGTGTCCCCATCAGTTACATTGATAGGTAATAAAGGAAGAAAGTTGTGAAGTAAAAAAAACAAGAAATTATCATGTGATATTAAGCTAGGAATGTTAGTAAATAAGAATAGGTATCATCAGTAAAAGTGCACCAAATGGTATAAGTGAACCCAATATATGGTACCATTACCAAGAAAATAGTATTATTCCAATAAACAATATTAACTAAGAAGATAAGGTTTTGTGAAGAAAGAACACTAGTCGCTAGAGATGAACAATTTTGGTAAAATCAATTATAGGATGACATCAAGAAAGAATGTAGATTACTCTAGAAGATTCAAAGGAAGGAATGAATTGTTTTAGAAAAATAAATAGATCTAAAAAGTTAGACAAGATCAAATAGATAAGATTTAAGGAGAAGTTCATGATCCAAGAAAAGCTCAAGTTTCAAGGTGGATTGTAACTAGCACGATGCATGTGATTACATAGAAAAAAAATATATATAAAGGATGAACAAGAATTAAGATGTTGTTGATATCCGAACAAGAACAAAAGGGTACAATGAGTAGACCAGAGCTTAAGAAAAGTGTGAATCAAGAGAAAGAAAGTGATGATATGATGTGTGCGTGTGTGTTGAATAGCCAACAAGGAAGAGTTGGAAGAAAATAATAGAAGAGAAAGGAGATTCAAATAGGAAAAGGTAGTTGTTATTTCAACATATCATTTCATTGTTACTTTCTAACCATTGTAGCTGGAAATATCTTAACCAAGTGGATTTAACAATGGTACTTGTAAATAATTTGTGAGGTTTCATTATAAAGAATGTACTAAGTCCTATAATTATGTCACTTTTTGAAGAGTGAAGATCTAACTAACCTTCGATGAAGGTACCGTAGCAGGATCATATTTAGAAAATGTGTTTGTAACATTTGATAGGGTTGGCTCTTAACTGAGCTCACTTCAATAGACTGATTTTCTTTGTGAATGATTCACTAGTATAATTTTGGCAAATAAATGAGTAAATGATTAAAAAAATTAGTTAAAAGACTAAAAAATTTAGTCACATGACTATAACTGATGAAATTATAGTAATATTTTGTAATTTATAAGTGAGTAAATAAATGACCACTAAAATTTTTAGCCACATGACTAAGAATTTTAGTCACATGACTATAATTGATCAAATTTTATTAATTTCTTGTATTCATAAGTATAAATGATTAAATAAATGACTAATTTGGTCATCAAGTAAAATCATAATTAAATAATTAGTCACATAAACTAAAATAACTAGATAAATAACCATGATCATTCTTTGGCAGATGCTACTATTGTTGTCTTGAATACTATAGGTGATGTCTCTAAGGCAACTTGTCCTTTCTATTGCCACTGTCCCTATCCAAAACATTGTTGCTATCATGCCCTAATTTTAACGAGGCAAACACAACCAATTTTTTTTCTTTTGAAAGGTGAATTAAAGATAATATGTATGGACCAATACTTAATTAGCCTTGAGGATGCAATTGTTAGAGTATGTATCCCTAGTTGGTGTCATGAACATACATCTTGATTGGTTTGATACTCTACTCTCCCTCCAATATGGGGAGGCCTATTAACAAGTCTTTTGAGGAAAACATGGTTTGGTGTGCTAGGGTTCAAATTATGGCATGTTTGGTAGATATTCTTATCTAACTTTGATATCCTTGAACCACTTTATCCTATATGATAGAATTGTAGCACTTACCTAATTTTCTCTCTTTACCTTTCCCTACCCTAGCATAATATTTCAAACATATGGCCATTGGCAAGGGTTCTAAAATTAGTACAACATTGACTTGTAATGAAGTTGTATGTAGGTAGCTCAAAATATTAGGGTGTAGGGTCAACATATGATTCAATAGTAAGGTTATAATTTACTTGTTTACTTAAACATGTAAAAAGATGGTGTGATGTGTTGATTGACATCTAGATGATAACTTTTACTAACACTTTGATCCGTCTTAGCTATCTTGCTATTAATTTATCCTCATGTCAAGATATGTATGTACTAATCATTTTTCCATACCCTTATCTTCGTCCTATATTTCAAATTATTTATTTATTATAATAGCACTATTTTGAGTATAACTATATACCAACATGTCGATTTACTAAATTAACAAACTGAGTTGTATGATGAAACTAAATAATTTACTTAAACTACTCTATTTCTACTAACTAACATCTTTAATCCTACCTTTATCTAATACATTGCCACTTACTAGTAATCCTTAACCAACACTACTCCCCACCTTACTAAAACATGACTCTATGTAATAATACTGCTCCAAATCTATTAATTATTCCATTTAATTTGATAATCTACTCCTAAATAATTAGTGCATGTCATGTAAAAGACATTATAAGAAGCACCAATTAATCCCTAAGTACTAATAACCTCTTACCATGAATTCTTATTGTTGTTATATTTATCATTAAGTATCCACATCTTTTGAACATCCTAATCATACCTCAAAATCTAATAAATTTTATAACTTCATTAGTACGGAACCACCAATAGCTTTCTTTTCATTCACATTCAATTTCATTAACTGACTTACAAGTTTATTTCAAATTCAAGCAAAATTCCTAATAATTTGCTAATGGAAGGGTCACTTGAATTTTATAATAATATTATATTGTACATGCTAAATGTATAGATTTTAATTTGTTGTCAAGCATATTTGCAAATAGAATCAACAAGATATATAGTATTTATTATATATATATATATATATATATATATATATATATTATGAACATATAATAATCATATCACTAAACATATATTTACAATAACTAACACTTCCTTAACATACATAGTCAAGGTCAAAGTATAAATATATTTATACATATTTATTAACTTACCAAATAGTTTTAATTTTCTATATGGCCACTATTTAACCACTACCCAAACATATATTACTAAAGAACATACTATCTACTAAACATTAAAAATTTATTACTATCTCATCCACAATCCATTTTATAATCTACTAGCTTAACTATACTCCTAGCCCCTAATGTGCTATCCCCTTGAATTTCTACCCAACATTCCCATGCCTAAAACTCTACACTTGCTCCCATTCAAAATTCTTAGCAACCTAGGGTCACATGCCCCCTCTTCTATTCTTTCAAAAGGGATTTAGAATTTTTTTTTTGTTACCTCCCAATTACAACACCTAAATGCAAGGCCTGGACAAACACTAATCCCTAAGCAACCTGAATGACCAACTTCCAACTTTAGTCTATTTCTCCCACTTCCCAAACACATATCTTCACTTTCCTAGGCATGGGATGGTTGGAGGGAAAAGTCAAACTAATCCTTTACTCCTTCAAACTTTCTTAGGAACCTAGGGAAAGGATTTGACTCATGTTAGAGCAAGATTCATTATTATTATCCTTTCTACACACACTCAAAGACATGACTACTACAAAGCTGCCTAGTGGGGTCCACAACCCACTTTTTCATGGTAAATATATTTGAATATGGAATGACACCTAGGTAATGAAGCTAGAATATAATTTATTATTTTAATCTTTATTTTTCTTGGTTCAAGTTGGAGATTTTTTATAATTTCTCTTACTTTGTTTCTTTTTTTTTTGTACCATATTTTGTTTGTATATTTCTATCTGTCACTTCAAAAATCTTGTGATTTTAGAAATGACTTAGGGTCCTAGTGTTAACCATTTTATATTATAACCCCTAAGCCTGATAGGTGCTTCCTAGGAGTATCAAGCATATTCCCTTTATTATTTTATTGATCTATAATCTTGGGGAAGGAATTAATTTATTTCCCCATACATTTTCCAGAGGCATAATATACACCTATAGGATGGTTTCCTTATGCTTTTGGACTGTGTATTCATTTTCTCAAGTTGATTTTCTTTTATTCCTAACATGGGATTTTAGTGAATAAGTTTGATGATGTGATAGCATCACCTAATATCTTTTTTATTTGAACTTGAAGTCTAAGTGACCAAATTTTTCATACACATGAATGAACTATCGAGATATATTAACTTTCTTCCATCATATTGAATGCAAAACATATCAATTTACAATACAACCATTAATACATTGAATTAAATCAACTATATCAAAAGGATGTAACCACTATGAAATATTTACACTAATTGAATTGTAGGAAGAAGTGTTTCATTTACATGATTCTCCATTTTGCATCAATTCACATGATGTGAAAATCCACAATGAATGTTTCCTTATAATACACATTTTCAACAAGATACAATAATAAGAATATCCCTCCTTACATCACAATGAAATGAACATGGAGACTTAACATCTTGACACATTTACAATGACATGAAGGATTTGCATCTCCACACACACTTGGTTTCTATTATCATTTGTTCAACCGCCAAGATTCAAATTTCAAATGTTCAGCTCGTCCAACAGCTAATTCCCAAAGATAATACTATTTTAATGCCAAGCCTTATGATATATTTTGCAGCCCGCAAGTTTGTAATCATCAGATCCAACAAGGATCTACGGTTGGCGCTATCTCACCATCGGAAGCTGCGCGAGATTTATGTTCGCGACATGGCATCTTGATCACACATGTCCAGTGGGTCCAACAGGGTAGGCAACATGTTTCGGTGGGTCAAAAAAGTTCCACGGCACCATGGGCGCTATGTCGCTATCATGTGTTGGCCAAAAAATCTTCATAGCGACACAGTGCCCGATGGAAAAGGTTTCATGACGGGCAGGTTGCGTGACCGAGAAAGTGTCGGCGAAAAGTCATTTTTATGGGCCAAAAAGTTCAAAAGGCGGCAAGGTGCCATGTCGCCATCAGAAAACCCATGAGTTTTTCGATAGCGACATAGTGCCCAGTTGGTCAGAGGTTGTTTCTACGGTAAGTCCCAGTGTCAGCGACAAGGTTCATGTTAACGGAAGAGATCAACGACAAGAGCTTCAGGCAGGTGGTTGGGTCCCATTTTTGTACCTCATCTGCCCAGTTGGAAGAGTCTGGTGCCATGGTGGCGAATCATTAAAAGACACGTGAAAATTAGAAGACATGTCATCAGTTGAGCGCTATGGCGCTATGGGGAATTGGCCTCGATTTCCTCATAGCGACATAGCGCCTTGTTGACATGTGGCCACTCTATGGGGTCAAAGTCTTGAGTCTACCAGGTGGTGCTTCATTAGTCAAATGGGGAATAGCTACGTATGCCAGGTCAGAATACAGTCAGCGCATGGGACCAAATCTTCAACGCGGCCAATGCAGTAAAAGGTTAACTTCTCCATTTTCGGATCTATAGAGATCAACAGCAGGCACCATTGCGCTATGAATAAACTGCACAAGATTTATGTTCGTGACATGGCGCCTAGAGGACATGTGTCCTCGTGGGTCTAGGTTTGGAGGCATAGGAAATACAGATGGTTGGCACGTGGCCGGTTCCCATTGATTGATACACTGAGGGGCAGGGGGCAGTATCTATCTTGCTTGCGATCGGATCAAGGCAAATCGACGAAAGGTGCCATGTCGCCATGGTAAAGTTGCACAATCTTTACCATAGAAACATGGCACCCTTTTGCCACGTGTCAGTGGGGCCAAGTTGCACCAAGGTACATCTATTAGGTATTGCCAAGTGTCATTTGGGTGCAATGCAATTACTAAGGTGGTGCCAAACATGATGGGCCCGAGGTAAGGACAGCGCGGAGCATGACGAGTCTTCACGATCGTCAGATCAAGGGAGATCAATGGAAGGCACTGTCTTGCTATGGTTAAGTTGTGCAATCTATACCATAGCGACATAGTGTCTTGTTGACACGTGTCTCGCTGGCAGACTAGGGTTGACGGTTAGCGGCTGGCAGTTAATGTTGCAGTCAGGTCTGTAATTGCTGCAATCAATGATAACTATTTGAGGGTGGTACGGTTAGTTCAATAATGGAAGGTCAACCACGAAGGACTTCCCAGGTGGCACAACGAAAAGAGGTGATTGGCCCACATGGCCCAGTTGGTGCATAAGGAACTATTTGACTTGCTTTGACCTCACAGATTCATGAGCCAGAAATAATGAATCAGGTTTTTTGCCACGAGATTTTGATCCTGTGATCAATGCCACCGACTCAGAAGTGAATGCAAAGGTGCAAGGACATTCGACCACCATTACAGATCTATCTAATATGTCAGGGGATATTTTCTGGCGCCATTCTGTCTTCTCCAGGCTCTTTCTTAGAGGAATATTAGATTTTGGTATTTAAAACCACCAGATCTTTGATTGGATTTTCAGGGTGAGAAGTTAATGCCAGTAGTTGAGAAGTAAATGTAATGCAAAAAATCCTCAGTTATGCCTGAACTATAAAGGCAATTCTGTGATCTTTTCTTGGGACACTCTTTTCTAATTTCTCTGCTACTACTCCCAGGTCTGTAGTGTAAAATTCCCTTTGTCTCTGAGTTGTATAACATTCTGTATCATCTCCTTCAGCCATCGATGTGTATGTGCGTCCAACTTGCCCCTCATTGGTGTATTGTTGAGATCTGTGGCTTGCATACTGTATCTATTTTTGGCCTATTGGATAATATATAAGTGAAATCCTTTTCCTTGTGTTATTCAATTTGGTTTCCTGATCTGTATGTGGTTATTGATTGACATAAGTTTGGGTGTGTATGTCTTTTGAATGTTATCTTGGTTTTGTAGTGCATATATGGGTAGAAATGAGTTTGAATACTCTATTCTGGTGCATCACCTCCTTAGATTAGACTAGGTAGATTTGCTTTCATGCTCTTCTTCTCCCTTTCCTCTCCAAGAAGTAGTTAGGTGCACCCTGATAGTAAGAGGAAGCCGGCCTTCTCCGGAGACTCAACTTCGCAGTTTAAGCATAAAGAACTCTTGGTTATGGAAAATGGAGAAATATCTGTCCTTGAATAAAATAGTCTCAGTACGACGGCCATATCTCCCTAATGAACCGTTGGATTGGGCTAAAATTTAAATATGTTGGAGAGGGCCAAGTTGTGCCAATTTTGACTGGAGCGATCGAATAAATTCGATCATAATAAAAAGTTATGAATGACTGAGTTTGGTTCTATCGAAGGGGCAGCGACAGGTCAATTTGTGATGAATTAAGAATTTCCTCTTAAATAATTGCTCTCTAAATTTATCCAATAATTTCACTAATGGCTTTGGTCATAAATCTTCAAACCATTTTCAAATCTATTTCAATTTGATTCTAATTCAAACCCAAACCCATTTAGATCTAATTTCTTCCTTAATTGGATCTAAGGTTTTTCTATTGTTTTCTTTGCAACCATACATATCTAGATTCCAATTTAATTGTAGATTCAATCACAAAGAGTATTCAGTCACATATAAAAAACATGATGAAGACAAGAAGAGGAATAGTGCAAAGGGAATATGAGAATATCACGAGTGCACCTGAACATTGATGCTAATTTGCCATGCCTCAGAAGTCCATAGAAAATCCCTTCCTTCTCCAACATTCGCTAATTTTTTCATGATCCAAGCCAACCGAAATTCCCACCTGACAAGAAGTGCTGAATTCTGATGCTAATTCGCTCTTCCTCAGAAAACCCGCAGAGCAAGCTCCCTTTTCAGAGTTCTTGAGTCCTCCAATGCTCCAATTGCTCTCCATGCTATCCCTAAGCTTCTATGAATGCTTGAATATAAAGAGCTCTCAAGAAACCTTTAAAATGCTTTTTGAAATAGCTGGAAGGTGTCACCAACTAAGCATGGGTCTTTTCCAACCTTTTTGATGAGTCATAGAGTTGTAGACACCTTGTGCTTAATTGATGCACTAACCCCTGTGTTGTTGACACATGTTAATTCCCATGCAAGCTTATAACTCCAATTTACTTTTAAAATAATTTCAATTTAAATTTTATAACTTTTTATTATTATTATTTTATTTATTACTTTATTATTATTTTATAATTATTATTAATTTTAATTTCTAGTTTTCTTTTATTTAATTCCTTACCTCAATAATTCACATTTAATTAATCACAATCAAAATATCAAAGATCATGATATTTTATTAATTTTTTCAAATAAATAATTTATTAATTAAATCTATTTGTTAAGACTTAATTAATGGAAAATTCACCATAGACCTCCAAGATAAAATATGAAAACCCATCATAGAACAAATCATACAAAATAAATCTAAAGGGTTTAATATCACGAATTACGTCATCTGACGCATTCAGAGGGTACTCAACTCAGATACTTGTCCTAATTTTCAATTAGGGCAAATGGCTTAAAGGGTAGGGATTTGGACTTGAGAATTTATCTCCCCTCTCTTATCATTAAGATAATATGATAGGGTATGCTCATCCTAGCAAATTCAAGGAAGTCGATACCCGGTACCTGCAACCTGCATAAAAACCATGCATGTACAAACACAATATATACTAAACTAAATAGGCAATGGCAGGAAGTGGTGCATCGTGTAGATCCTGACTAGCAGGTGACGAAGACTCCCTTCCTTAACCACATCAGACATGCCATACAAAAGCAGACACACAAAGAAAACACGCACACCATACACATGCAAGTATGGGGTAAGTATCCATAAGAAAACACATATGGTAAATCATCTTACTAATCATCATTAATAACTGAAAGCACTGAAAATAATCATCATGCATACTTGAAATGTAAAGTCTAAGTAATCTCATCAAATAATAAACTGAATCCATAGCACAATATCTGATAATCTCAAAAGAATGTTACTAACCAACAACATAAAACTAGCTCTAAAAGAGTCCAGCAACAATAACAAAATGCGAACTAGGGGCAGGCACTACATCCACCCCCTCTGGGATTAGACTTACTCCTGGAAGCCTACAAGATTGATAAACTAAGTTACTCACTTTGCGGGTCCCATTGAACCCTTTCCCTCTGTAGAGAAACATGTTTCCAATGAGAATATTACAACACCCTTAGAGCAATATGATTCTGGTTTGATGGTAAACTGAAAACCATATCGATCCAACATTATTCCTTTAACAACTACTGAAATAGATCCCCTAATACATTCTAAACAAGAGAAACTTAATGCTTGCAAAGATAACAAAGGTATAGTACCTTAAAACATAGATAGAATGATACATATTTTGCAACTAGAATAAGTTTTCAATTTTCAGTTTTTCCCCCATTTAGGTTTAAGTGAAATTTTCAGCTTTGAAAACTAAGTGTTGAAGTATGAATAATATGCAAGTAACAGTTTCAGTTCACCCAGTTTCAAGTTTTCAGTTTGAAAGAGTTACACATGATAGTTCAAAGCTTTATTTTGTTCAACTAGTTAACAACTAGTGGCATTCCAAAATACCTAGAGTTCTCAATGTTGAAACTCATGCTCTGATACCAAATGTAATGCTCTGCCAAGGGATCCAAAGAATTACACTAAGTTTACCAAACAATTTTTTTTTTTTTTTTAAAACATGAAAGATAAACCATTCATAACATTCATGGAAGCAATAGTAACATCCAACTGAAACTAACCATAACATAACAGATTACATTCTTCACGGATCCCTTAACGTAGTATCACATCTAAATTAACTATTCATCTAACATCACATCCTTATGAAACAATAATGATACAACCAACATTCTTAAACTACATACAAGTGTCCTTTTTTTGTAATTACATTTTAGATTGCTCAATCATCCACTATACATGTTACAAGGTATGAAAATCTTAAAAGAATAAAACATCCATGTAAATAAAGTACATCATCATCCAATATTAATCCATGATGCAATAAAAGTAAATGAAACTATAAACAATACATGATACATCATCATCATAAAGATATAGACATCCATCATGTAAGATAACCATACATCACAAACATAAATAACTAAGTGCACGGTTCCTCCCAACCGTAAATAGCATCATTAGACCATCGTGGATCCTAGCCATCCCTTCATGCATAACATTCCAAAGCATCGAAGAGATCATCGGTATTAACATAGTAGGAATGTCACTCCTAAAAACATCCTACTAACATGCAAAATAAAGCATAATAAATTATCAACTAACATATGCAAATCATCAATGTAAGGAACATACCAGTAAATACATCTATCATAAGGTATATCATTTATCACAATGATCCAAGAACATAATGAAGATAAATACCAACCAAAAAAGCATCAGCCATGGTGTCTCAGATGGATCTCAAATGATAAGAGTAAAAAATACACTACCACCCGACCACATGGAACCTAAGTGGTCCACTCTCACCGTGCTGAGGAGATAATCTCAAGTCCCAAATAGGCTATCAATTCACAAAGTACAAATCTCTATAAGTCCAGGAATCCTAAAAGTATACTACTCAAGGGTTCCATCACACAAAATCGACATCTAATTCCCAGAGGCACACAATGACATGTAAGAAACTTACTATGCAAGTGGGAAAGTGTCATCGCATTTATCATGTACAATTTACCCTGGCAGTTAGCTAAAGTCCACGGGTCCATACTAATCTCATGCGGCCACTAGTATCCTCTCATACTGACAAGACATACTACGGAATGCGAGGTCGCAACCATGCGTTCTCACTACTCCCATCCTAGCCTGTACAAGCACTCAAGGCATGGGAAAGAGCATCAACAATTATCTTTTTAGGTTCTTTTAATCCCCATTTAGTGTGTAAATGTTATCACTTATTAACCAAACTTACAATGAGTTACCCTGGCAGCCACTTAGTGCCCCCGCCCCCATTGCAAGCCACTTCCCGACACTACAAGTAGATAACCTACCCTAAGCTCATGGAATCATAAAATCACCATAGTCCTGTGCAAGCGACTATAAATAAAATCCAAAAGATAATCCATAAAAAGAAATATCAAATATCCACAATATAAGCATCAAATATTCATAATAAGAATCATCAAATCTCCAAGATAAGAATCATCAAATCTCCATGAGCATTTGGAAAAAGCATCCATAGAAAATCATGACCATAACAGTTCTCTGTTGGCAACTGAAGGCATCACTGATAATCATAAGTATCCATTGGTTCTCAACAAGCAACCAAGAATATCTCAAAATTATACTGATTGAAGACTCCAAAATGGTTGAGTCAAACATGTCACAACATGACATCATCAAGAAATAAATCCACATTTCAGTCCCATCATGGTGACTAGAAAATAATCCAAGGATAACTGATCAATGACTCAAAAATGATTAGCTCAAGTATCTCATACACATACATCTCAACTTCACACATGAAGACTAACGAACAATAACAATCAGTAAATACAAACATTTCATAGAGCACACGATCACATTACCATGATTGGGCTTATAAAGATCAAGACCAAATAAGATCAACATGCCAACACATCTCATAACCCCTGAGCCTCTAGTAACAGCCTAAGACTGGTCAACACTAGTGAACCCAAAAACCCAAAACAAGAAGCATATAGAATACACGATGCAAACACATGTTTTGTTTTACTAAAATCACATAGTTGAATAATCTGTAGGGGTTTCTAGTTTTCTGTTTGCAAGTATACCTCAAGTGTCTAAGTTTCATTATTTAACCTACAAGTCAACCCATTTGTTCCCCGATAGTATTATCCTTCCATTATTAAGAATTACATTCTAAGAATAACTTAAGGATAAATATTCACTAAACTGATCATCATTGACCTTTAATTAAATTATTCTCTTTATTTAACTAAGATCCATATTCTAATTAATTAACTCACCTTTAATGTTACTACAACTTTTGAGATAATCAAATGATCATTATTCATTTATAAAAGAACCAATTATCAATCTTCGAATAAGAAGAAGATAAATTTATTTATCTCAATCCATTAACATAGGTACACCATCTATCACCTATTAACATCTAATAATCTTAATTAAGAATTAATTAATTATTATTAAAATTTAAGCCTCTTAATTCAATCATTAACATCATTGACAATCATATAATATCTAAAGTCATAATTCAAGTCATAAGACTTATCAACTTCAATATAGATAATCTACAATCTCGTTAAAATAATTATGTCAATTAGATCTCTATTACATAACTTAATTATTAATTAAATCTAATTAACTCTCATTAATTGATTTAATTAAAAATTGCATAACCATAGCAACGTTCCAATTAATATCAATTGACTAATAACCAACTAGAATTCTATAAGTTGAAAGTGAACTATAATTCAATACTCAAATGATTATATTAAGAATTCAATAATAATAATTTTGTTAATAATTAATAACAAGCTATATTGAAAATCTTATTAATAATTCTATACTAACCAAATTCATCACTCTTCAACAAAGTTCTCATTTATATTTTAATAATAACAAGTTATAATAAATCCCCAATACCAAGTATTATTCTTTTAAATAAGTTTTCCCTATGTACGTTGATTCAGTTAATTGATACTCCTCCAAATTATTAACCAATTCAATTTAATTAATATATTTTACAGTACTTTAATCATTAACCAATCTCTTCTAGATTAACTCTAATCGTATTAATTGATAACTATTTAAACTATTTATACTATTATTTATTAATAGTTTGTTAGACTCAACAAACATTAATAAATAATAAACTCATCAAAACTATTATTAATCGATCTAGAGAACTTTACATAAGCTTCATTAGTTAACTCTTAATACCATTAAGGTATATCAATAATTATAACGTATTAACAATTCAAATTATAACTAGGTTATTAAATGTTATAACAATAATTTTGACCCTTGTCAATTAAATCCAATATCATTAAAGTCTCTTCATTTAAAAATGTAATATAAAATTACCATTTCTAAATTATTTAATATATATTAAATAGTATTTAATATATATTATAAAAATTCCACAATATAAACTATATTAAAATCTCCTTTCTTTTAATTTTCTCTGATTTAAAAATCCATTTACTTAGATTGACTAATAATTAATTACACTTCTTCTATTATTAACTAATCTTAATTAAATTTGATTTAATTAGATTAGATAATAAACCATATAAAACTAATGCATATTAATAAGATTCTATTAAGGGAAGATTGCAATAATATCTTTAATTCATTCCATGCTTTGATATATTATTTTTATGAAGTTTAAGCATAAAGAACTCTTGGTTATGGAAAATGGAGAAATATCTGTCCTTGAATAAAACAGTCTCAGTACGATGGCCATATCTCCCTAATGAACTATTGGATCAGGCTGAAATTTAAATATGTTGGAGAGGGCTAAGTTGCGCCAATTCTGACTAGAGTGATTGAATAAATTCGATCATAATAAAAAGTTATGAATGACTGAGTTTGAGTCTATCCAAGGGGTAGTGATAGGTCAATTTGTGATGAATTAAGAATTTCCTCTTAAATAATTGTTCTCTAAATTTATCCAATAATTTCACTAATGGATTTGGCCATAAATCTTCAAACCATTTTCAAATCTATTTCAATTTGATTCTAATTTGAACCCAAACCCATTTAGATCTAATTTCTTCCTTAATTGGATCTAAGTTTTTTCTATTGTTTTCTTTGCAACCATACATATCTAGATTCTAATTTAATTGTAGATTCAATCACAAAGAGTATTCAGTCAAATATAAAAAACATGATGAAGACAGGAAGAGAAATAGTGCAGAGGGAATATGAAAATATCACAAGTGCACCTGGACACTGATGCTAATTTTCCATGCCTCAGAAGTCCATAGAAAATCCCTTCCTTCTCCAACATTCACAAATTTCTCCATGATCCAAGCCAACCAAAATTCTCACGTGACAAGAAGTGCCAGATTTTGATGCTAATTCACTCTTCCTCGGAAAACCCGCAGAGCAAGCTCCCTTCTTCAGAGTTCTTGAGTCCTCTAATGCTCCTATTGCTCTCTACGCTATTCCTAAGCTTCTATGAATGCCTGAATATAAAGAGCTCTCAAGAAACCTTTGGAATGCTTTTTGAAATAGCTGAAAGGTGTCACCAACTAAGCATGGGTCTTTTCCAACCTTTTTGATGAGTCATAGAGTTGTAGACACCTTGTTCTTAATTGATGCACTAACCCCCATGTTGTTGACACATGTTAATTCCCATGCAAGCTTATGACTCCAATTTACTTTTTAAATAATTTCTATTTAAATTTTATAACGTTCATTTTAATTTTTATAACTTTTATTATTATTATTTTATTTATTACTTTATTATTATTTTATAATTATTATTAATTTTAATTTCTAATTTTTTTTTATTTAATTCCTTACCTCAATAATTCACATTTAATTAATCACAATCAAAATATCAAAGATCATGATATTTTATTAATTTTTTCAAATAAATAATTTATTAATTAAATCTATTTGTTAAGACTTAATTAATAGAAAATTCACCATAGACCTCCAAGATAAAATATGAAAACCCATCATAGAACAAATCATACAAAATAAATTTAAAGGGTTTAATATCACGAATTAGGTCATCTGACACATTTAGAGGGTACTCAACTCAGATACTTGTCCTAATTTTTAATTAGGACAAATGGCTTAAAGGGTAGGGATTTGGACTTGAGAATTTATCTCCCCTCTCTTATCATTAAGATAATATGATAGGGTACGCTCATCCTAGCAAATTCAGGGAAGTCGGTACCCGGTACCTGCAACCTGCATAAAAACTATGCATGTACAAACACAATATATACTAAACTAAATAGGCAATGGCAGCAAGTGGTGCATTGTGTAGATCCTGATTAGCAGGTGACTAAAACTCGCTTCCTTAACCACATCAGACACGCCATACAAAAGAAAATATGCAAAGCAAACACGCACACCATACACATGCAAGTATGGGGTAAGTATCCATAAGAAAACACATATGGTAAATCATCTTACTAATCATCATTAATAACTAAAAGCACTGAAAATAATCATAATGCATACTTGAAATGTAAAGTCTAAGTAATCTCATCACATAATAAACTGAATCCATAGCACAATATTTGATAATCTAAAAAGAATGTTGCTAACTAACAACATAAAATTACCTCTAAAAGAGTCCAACAACAATAACAAAATGCGAACTAGGGGTAGACACTACATGCAAACCTAAGTGAAAACAATTTTTGGCACGCTCGGTGGGACTCATCCTTTAAAGATTTAAAGTCTACTGGTGTCAAGAAGAAGGATTTCTAGAGATTAATGCTGAAGAGGTAGTGCTGGCTTTAGTATTCAAGCCTTCAAAAGGCTGATTCTTCAAAGTACTTGGTGACTCTAAACATCAACAAATCTGGTTCCAGGCCAAAGTTGTAGCGATTCATGCCTAGAGCTGAAACAAGGGTGTCTTCTAGAGGTAAATTTTAATATCAAGAGCTTTCTCTTTCAAATCCTAGAAGAAGGAGGACTAGAACTTCATTTTCACTAGTTAGGGGTGTAATAACAGTTAATATACCTTTAAGATCTGTCTCTACTCCTCCTGTTGCTCAAACTCAGCCTAGATTGCCATCAACACTCATCAATAGAACACTTGTTTACATGACACAACCAAGAGTCCATGCTTTTGCCACCTTTAATGGTGGAAGTCCTCTATTGTTAGCCAAAATACATGATATACCAGTATCTACACTCAAGAGTATACCTAATTTTACTGGTGAAACTTCCATCTCCCCTTTAGAGCATATCCAAGAACTAGCAAATGTCTGTAATATTCATGGTATCATAGAGGATGATGTTGCTGTCAGACTTCTAGCCTCATCTTTAAAAGGGAAAGCATTACAGTGGTATAGAGGCTTAGCTCATGGTTCTGTAACCGATTGGGATGGACTAGGAGCAGTGTTATGCAAGCATTTTGAGGATAGAAGTGACCATCTATCACTTTTAGAGCAGCTGACTACTATAAAAAGGCCCCCCCATGAATGTATGACTGATTTTAACTATAGATTTCAAAAGACATGGGATAGAATACCTACTTTAGTGAAACCTACCCTTGGTAATGCATTCTTGCATTACCTTAGAGCTTTTAACAGTGATATTGCTACTACAATCCAAACTATGGGAGGAGATACCTTGCCTAATTCTTATGAGATAGCCATAAAAGCTGAGAACATCCTGATACAGGGAGGAAAGTTGGCTCCAAGGTCCCCTATGCCTTTCTTTCCCGATGTTCCCAACCACCAACCAGCAATGGCCCCTCTTCCTACAACTTCTATATCACAAGCCCTTCCTCGAGTCCCTCAAGCTTCCACATTCTCAAATGGGATAGATGAACTCAAAGAGATGCTCCAAGGTCTAGTGCTGAATACAGATAAAAGAGAGACAGACCCTGGATAAAAAATTGCAAGAGCAGGGGAGGGAGTTGAAGGTCCAAGGAAAGAGATTAGAGGATAGTTTCTCCATGATACAAAAAATGAGTAACAAAGTGGTGGCCCTGGAAAGGCAGTAGGCTCAAGGTGGCAAGCCTCTCCAATTGCAATATCAAGCTCCAAATGGTGGTAGGCCTCCTAATTAGTGGAATAACTCTTTTGATTAGGGTAGGCAAAATAGTCATGCTTCTGCTTCAAGCTCAAATTAGAATAGAGCTATAGTCCCTCAAAATAACTTGGCCCAAGATCAAGATTTTTGTCCTTCCTGCAACTATTCTTATGCCTATTGCATGTGCTAGAAGGCATAATCTTATTTGGCCCTAACTGACCAAGAACCTATAGCAAAGCAATCATACAAGGAGGATCATCCCAAGGAGGCCTCATATATTCAAGGACATGATGATTACTCTTTCATGAATCATCAGATTGGGGAGCATTGTAATGTAAACCAGGATTCCGTTGCTCATAACACTAGAAGTAAGAAGAGAACTATGGAACATTCTGCCCCTCCTTCTCCAAAGCAGGCCTCAACTTCAAGTGCTGCACCTCATATACAAGATGAAAATGAACAAACAAGTGCTTCACAACAACAAAAGGAAGATTTTAGAAAGCAAGATGCAGGTGATTCTTATGTTGCCCCATCTCAACCTCTTATAAGTGCAGCTCCCAAAGTTTCTACCAAAGTTCCTAATACACCATTAAGTGTGGTAGAGAAAATGAAGAAGACCAATGTGAATATTTCTATGTGGGATGCTGTTGCTACCATACCAATGCAGAAGAGGATGTTGCAACAAGAATTAGAGAAGATTGAACCCAAGGATTAGTCATCTACCATGGAGAGTGCCACAAGTCTAGTACAACCAATAGGGTATGTGGAGATAAATAAAAAGGTTAGACCTCCTCCATTCTATGTTTCTCTGATTATAGGGGGCAAATTAGTCCACAATTGCATGATAGATTCAAGGGCTAGTAGCTCAGTAATGCCTAGGTGTTTCACTGATGCTTTAGGAATGAAATATGAGCCCATTGTTAGGGATGTGTTACAATTAGATGGTAGTACTATCAAAACTGTGGATATCCTTAGGAATGTGGAGATGGCCCTACATGCATGCCCTAGTTGCACTATGATTCAAGACATATTTGTTGCTGAAGTCAAGCCCTATTTTGCTATCTATTTCTCAAGAGACTTCACTACTCAAATTGGTGGATTCATATATGCTGATTGGTCATATATGTCATTTAAGACCAGATATGGAGCCAATGCCTCAATTAGAGTAGAACCTCAAGCTCTCCATCACACTGAATCTTACACCCCCAACTTCATCAATATAAATTGTCCTATTCTAGAGATGGATGAAAATAACATAGTAAATGAGCCTACCACTTCCACAACAGAGATTCTTGATTTCTTCTTGGATGAGTGGGCAAATGCATATTAGTTTGAACCTATGTTAGAGACTCTTGAGATAGGCCTTAGTACATATTGCATAATAGAGAAAGATGCTCAAGTTCCTGATCTTGTTGGGACTAATGATGATATAAGTGGGATATGGAGCATGCACTTTGATGGCTCAAGGAATAGAAATGGATCAGGGGCTGATGTTATGTTGATCTCTCCTGTATGAATAAGATACTACTTCTCCTTTAGGCTCCAATTCAGTTACACCAATAATGTGGCCGAGTATGAATCTTTGATTCAAGGTCTCTTACTTGCCCAAAAGAGAGGAATTCAAGCCTTGAGAGTATATGGGGATAGTGAGTTGGTAGTTAACCAAGTGAGAAACTAGAATATCACCAAAAATGCCCTGCTCAAGTCTTACAAACATAGAGTCTGGGATTTGCTTGAGGGCTTCAATGCATTTAATATTCAGAGCATTCCTAGGAAAGAAAATAAACATGCTAATAGACTTGTAGCAATAGGTACATATTGTGATGTACCAGGGAATCTTGAGGAAGAAAAGAAGAAACAAATAAAGGTGGTAGTGAGGCCTGCCATCCGTGACAACAACACTCATTGGTAGGTGTTTGATTATGATGAGAAAATTGTGAGTTTCTTGCAGAATGAGGCAGAATTCTCAGATAGAAACAAGTCAAGACTGCAAGATCAGTATGGTGATCAGATCATTCATCTTAGTTCTAAAAAGTTTCCCCACGGTCTCATTACCCTGGAGAGTGTCTTTAATCCTGATGATCAAACAAGAGGCAAGGGGATGCATCTAGCTACAGAAAAGGATGATCATGCCCCAGTTACAATTGCTGATGGAAAATCTCTGAATATGGGGAAGGTATGTTCTGAAACTGAGCAAGAAAATTTTGTTCATCTATGTCAAGAATTTAATGATGTATTTTCTTGGACATATGATGAATTAAAAGGATTTGATCCTAGTTTGTTTCAGCATACCATAGATTTAGTTGATAAGGCCAAGCCAGTAAGGCAAAAATAGAGGCCAGCGAATCCTAAGATTGAGCCTCTAATGAGAAAAGAGCTATCCAAGTTGATAGAGGCTAATATAATATTTCCTATCAAACACTCATCATGGGTAGCTAACCTTGTCCCTGTAAGGAAGAAGAATGGAGAAATCAGACTGTGTGTGGACTTTAGGGATCTTAATCAGGCTTCTCTTAAAGATCACCATCCTCTCCCTTCTATGGAGAAAATCCTGTCTAGAGTCAGTGGGTCAAGGAGATTCTCTTTTCTTGATGGGTTCTCTGGTTATAACGAAGTGTTGGTTAAATAATCTGACAGACATAAGACAACATTTACTACTAAATGGGGCACCTATGCTTACTGCAAGATGCCATTTGGACTAACAAATGCAGGTGCTACATTTTAGAAGGCAATGGAGATGGCCTTTAAAAAATTAATTGAAAAATTTGTCTTAGTATACCTTGATGATATAACTGTATATTCAAAAAATATAGAAGATCATTTTGATCATCTAAGATGGGTATTTCTAAGATGTAGAGAGTTTGGGGTCTCCCTCAACCCATCCAAGTGTGTCTTTGCTACAAGCTAAGGAAAATTATTGGGACACATTGTATCTAAGGATGGGCTGGCCATTGATCCAGAAAGAACAAAGGCAATACTTGCCCTTCCTCTTCCTAAACACAAGAAGGGGCTGCAAAGTTTCCTTGGTAGAATAAATTTTGTAAGAAGGTTTATTCCTAATCTTGCTACCATGGTGAAACCTCTTAGAGATATGCTTAAGAAAGGTTGGTCTTCTCATGGACCAAGGAAGGGAAGGGGAGTTTTGAAGAGATCAAGACAGCCATAGCCTCAGCCCCTACTCTCATGAACCCAAATTTTGAAAAAAATTTCATCCTCTACACTCTAGGTGGTGAGTCAAGTATCTCTGCTGTCTTGACTCAAACAAATGACAAGGATGAGGAACAACCCATAGCCTTCTTTAGTGAAGGGCTCAAGGAATATGAAGATAAGTACAGCTTTGTTGAGAAGCAGGCCCTTGCGATCATCAGAGCCTTGAATAAATTCAAGCACCTCTTATCCCATAATAGGATCCATTTGTTGGTGCCCCATGCCAGTGTAAAAGACTTCATGTTAAGAAAGGATATCAGTGAAAAGAGAGCTGGATGGATCACTAGGGTAATGGAATATGATGTTGATATTCAGATTACCAAGCTGGTAAGAGGGAGAGGATTGTGCAAAGAAATGTTATCAGGCCATGATTCAGATGAAGAGGCTGCTATGGTATTAACATAGCAGCAGGAGGAAGGAAACGTTAATAGCCCAAGGAGCTGGATAAATGACATGAAGAGCTTCTTATCAGGGAATGGATACCCTTAGGGATTGGATAGAGCTAAAAAAAGACAATATAGACTACAGTCCATTCCCTATGTTGTGATTGATGGTATCCTATTCAGAAGGGATTTTAATGGGACCCTGCTGAGATGCATTGAAGAGGATCAGGCTGAGAGGATGATTAAGGAACTTCATGATGGCCCTAATGGTGGCCATTTCTCTACAAGAACAACTTCCATGAAGATCATGAGGGCTGGTTATTATTGGCCATCTCTGTTCCATGATTGTTATGGATATGTGAGAAAATGTGAGAAATGTGCTTTCTTCTCAGGAAAATAGAGGCTTGCAGCTCTCCCCCTTCATCCTATTCAAGTGGATCAGCCCTTTACCTAGTGGGGGTTGGATTTTATAGGCCCCATTAATCCTCCATCTAGTGCAGGTCATAAATGTATTTTGGCTGCTACCGATTCTTTCACTAGGTGGACAAAGGCAGTTGCCTTGAAGGATGCCACAAAATCATCAGTTGTTGAATTCCTTGATGGAATTGTATCTAGGTTTGGTGCTCCTTCTACTATCATTTCGAACAATGCTAAGTCTTTTTTTGGAACCCAGATTTGTGCATGGGCAATGAGTCACAATATCTACCTAAGCACATCATCAAATTACTATCCCTAGGGTTTTTCTTTAAGTCTTCCAACAAAAATCTGATCAGAATCATGAAGAGGACAATAGAAGACAATCAAAGGGTTTGGCATAAGAAATTAAGAACTACCCTGTGGGCTGATAGGATAACACCCAAGAGATCTATTGGAAATTCACCTTGTGTGCTGGTATATGGTAGGGAGGCCAGACTCCCAATTTCATTGGAATTCCCATCCTTCGAATTGGCTCATCAGCTAGAATTGATTGAAGATAATGCCATGTTAGTAAGAATGGCAGAGTTGATTGAACTAGAAGAAAAGAGAAATAAGGCTATGCAAACCCTAGAGATACATCAGAAGCAGATGAAAAGGAGTTTTGATAAGAAAACTAGGGTCAAAACCTTTAGAGAAGGAGATTTAGTTATAAAGTGGGATGCAGATAGGGAAAAACTAGGAAGACATTCCAAATTTGATGCACTATGGAGTGGCCCCTATCTGATTGCCAGTTGCAAACAGGCTAACGCATTTCAGGTAAGCCGACCCAATGGAGAGATTTTGCCCATTCTAGTCAATGGGATCTATTTGAAGCCCTGTTTTTGAAAATTTATGGATCCATGTACATAAGTAGTTTAGTTTATTTTCTATTATTTCCTACTTTTCAAGAAGTGCACAGGCACAGCCGCCTCCCTGTGAGGTAGCATATTTTGAGGTGTCTCAAATTGCAGAGGAAGTTTTGTTTTTTTGTTTCCAGTTGCAGAAGTAGAGCTAGGGTTTTCAATGTTTTGATCTCCTCACAGATGAGTTAGGGTTTGTAGTTCTCAGGTTCATACTTTTTAGACCCTGTGGCCCAATGGATTATTTACAGGCACTGGTCATGCATTGAGCAGGCTCATGTCCCCTATGGCTCGCCATAAATGTTATCATTTGTTCACTCGCCAAGATTCAAATTTTAAACGTTTGGCTCGTCCAATGGCTAATTCCCAAAGATAATACTATTTTAATGCCAAGCCTTATGATATATTTTGCTGCCCGCAAGTTCGTAATCATCAGATCTAATGAGGAACTACGATTGGCGCTATCTTGCCATCGGAAGTTGAGCGAGATTTACATTCGTGACATGGTGCCCTGATGACACATGTTTGGTGAGTCCAACAAGTTGGGCAACATGTTTTGGCAAGTCGAAAAAGTTCCACAACACTGTGGGTGCTATGTCGCTATTGTGTGTTGGCCAAAAAATCTTCATAGTGACATAGCGCCCGACGAAAAATGTTTCACGGCGGGTAGGTTGCATCACCGGGAAAGTGTCTGCGGACAGTCAGCTTTCATGGGCTGGAAAGTTCAAAAGGCAGCAAGGTGCCATGTCACCATCGAAAAACCCACGAGTTTTTTGATAGCGACATAGTGCCCAACTGGCCGAAGGTTGTTTCTACGGTAAGTCCCAGTGTCGGCGGCAAGGTTCGCGACAACGGAAGAGATCAATGGCAAGAGATTCAAGTAGGTGGTTGGGTCCCATTTTTGTACCTCATCTTCCCAGTTGGCAGAGTCTAGTGACATGGTGGTGAATCTTTGGAAGACATGTGCAAATTAGAAGACATGTCATCAGTTGGACACTATGGCGCTATGGGGAATTGGCCTCAATTTCCTCATAGTGACATAGTGCCTTGTTGACATGTGGCCGCTCTGTGGGGTCAAAGTCTTGAGTCTGCCAGGTGGTGCTTCGTTAGTCAAATGGGGAACAACCACGTATGCCAGGTTAGAATACAGTTAGCGCATGGGACCGGATCTTCAACGCGGCCAGTGTAGTAAAAGGTTAGCTTCTCCACCATCGGATATGCAGAGATCAACGACAGGCGCCATCGCGCTATGAATAAGCCGCACAAGATTTATGTTTGTGACATGGTGCCTGGAGGACATGTGTCCTCGTGGGTCCAGGCTTGGAGGAGCAGGAAATATAGATGGTTGGCACATGGCCGATTCCCATTGATTGATACACTAAGGGGCAGGGGGCATTAACTATCTTGCTTGCCGTCGGATCAAGGAAAATTGACAGAAGGCGCCATGTTGCCATGGTAAAGTTGCACGATCTTTACCATAGTGACATGGCACCCTTTTGCCACATGTCAGCGAGGCCAAGTTACACTAGGGTATGTCTATCAGGTATTGCCAAGTGTCATTTGGGTGCGGTGTGGTTACTGAGGTGGCACCAAATATGATGGGCCGGGGGTAAGGACAGTGCAGAGCATGACAAGTCTTCACGATCATCAGATCAAGGCGGAGCAACGAAAGGTGCTGTCTCGCTATGGTGAAGTTGTGCGATCTTTACCATAGCGACATAGCATCTTGCTGACACGTGTCTCGTTGGCAGACTAGGATTGATGGTTAGCGGCTGGTAGTTAATGTCACGGTCAGGTTTGTAATCGTCATAGTTAATGATAACAGTTTGAGGGTGGCGCGGTCAGTTTAGTGATGGAAGGTCAACCACGGAGGACTTCCCAGGTGGCAAAACAAAAAGAGGCGATTGGCCTGTGTGGCCCAGTTGGTGCATAAGGAATTGTTTGACTTGCTTTGACCTCACGGATTCATGAGCCAAAAACAATGAATCTGGTTTTTTGTTGTGAGATTTCAATCCTGTGATCAATGCCACCAACTCAAAAGTGAATGCAAAGGTGCAAGGACATTCTACCACCATTACAGATCTATCTACTATGTCAGGGGATGTTTTTTGGCGTTGTTCTATCTTCTCCAGGCTCTTTCTCAGAGGAATATCAGATTTTGGTACTTAAAATGACCAAATCTTTGATTGGATTTTCAAGGTGAGAAGTTAATGCCAGTAGTTGAGAAGTAAATGTAATGCAAAAAATCCTCAATTGTGCCTGAACTATAAAGGCAATTCTATGATCTTTTCTTGGGACACTCTTTTCTGATTTCTCTGCTACTGCTCGTAGGTCTATAGTGTAAAATTCCCTTTGTCTCTGAGCTGTATAACATTCTGTATCATCTCCTTCAGCCATTGATGTGTATGTGTGTCCAACTTGCCCCTCATTGTTGTATTGTTGAGATCTGTGGCTTGCATACTGTATCTATTTTTGGCCTATTGGATAATATATAAGTGAAATCCTTTTCCTTGTGTTATTCAGTTTGGTTTCCTAATCTGTATGTGGTTATTGATTGACATAAGTCTGGGTGTGTATGTCTTTTGAATGTTATCTTGCTTTTGTAGTGCATATATGGGCAAAAATGAGTCTGAATACTCTATTCTGGTGCATCACCTACTTAGATTAGACTAGGTAGATTTTCTTTCGTGCTCTTCTTCTCCCTTTCCTCTCCAAGAAGTAGTTAGGTGCACCCTAATAGTAAGAGGAAGCCGGCCTTCTCCGGAGACTCAACCTCACCTTCTCCGAAGACTCAACCTCGCAATTCAAGTCCCACAGCTTGGAGGTTGTTTCCATGTTTCACTAGGTTGTCCTCGTGCATAGGCCTTGGACAAGGGTGCACACCTAAGTGACAACAGTTTCCAATGTTACCAAGAATAAACCCTAATATCTCCAAGGAATCCATCTTCACAAAACCTGCAACACAAAAAAAAATGTTGAAGCATGGAGGCTCACCTCCCATCCTAGGCTTCTATGAAGCCACCCATCGAGCAAGGGAAACAAGATCCAAACAAGGTACACACATACAACATATAATAATGCATGAAAACTTACAAGATAACACATAATACTCCCTTCCAAAATTTACACATTGATTCACCATTGGAATAATAAAAACATTGGGTGAAGGTGGGCTCTTCAAGAGGAGATTTTCTATTTTATTAAAACTTACACACACATTGAATTCATCATGCCTCTACAAGGATTGCATCTATCATGCTGAAAAAATTCAAGGGCAAAAACACACCAACAATTTTTTTTTTAAAGAATAATAAATTGAACTAATAAGTTTGTTAAGGGGTTTTGATGAAGTTTACTTTGTTTGATTTACAAGCTAAAGTATAGGTACTCTGAGATATAGATAAAAGACCTCCTATCAAAACTTTAAGACTACAACTTAGTTTAAAAACATTATGTAGGAATGGATCATTAAATTTAAACTTTCATAGGTAAATCAATTAATTAATTTTTAACAAATTAAATTCAATTAGATAAAGGACCTAACACTTTATTATTTTTAATTACCCCCTTAAAATATTACATCCATAGACCAATAGTACTAAACTTACTAGTAAACATAATTTACAATTAATTTGAATCCTATTAACATTAATCAATAAAATATCTATTAAGAAAAATATCAATTAACAATATAATTAATTGTTAGGAATGACCATTTTCATAATATAAATCTAATTATTCGAAACGTTGAATAAAACAATTATATAAACTTTATATAAACTTTATTCTAATAACAATTTTGTTTAAGTCTATAACCTTTTTAAAAATAAAACATTCCTAATAAAAGCATTATAACTAAAATTAAATACCACTAAATAACAATTCTTCAACCAAACTACTTAATTTAATTTAACTTTGAACATACTAACTTAACATTACATTAACCAATTTTCACTTTAAGTTTTACTTAAACATTTAAACAAAATAACATAATGATTAAAACTCACTTAGATTAAAATTAAATTTATAATAACTAAATGTTTCTTACACTAAAATAAAAATACACCAATTAACTAATATTTAAAAATATATAATTTAAAAGATTGAAACATAATAACTATCAAATTTTAAAACTCTATTTAATACTAAAATCTAAAATTATCAAATCCTAACTACAACTTTACTAATCTAATCATAAAACTAACTAAACCTTTACGAATACTAAAAGCTAAATTAACAACTAACTACATTAACTAACAGTTTAAAAAAATTCTAATTTTTAACATATGCTAATAATAAAATAAAACGTGCTAATTACATTACTAAAGAAATTAAAACTAACAAACATTTTAAACTAACACACTAACTACAAAATATATCTTTAATATACTAACTTCTAAATTAGTAAAACTAACTAAAATCTAAAACTACGATTAAAGCTTTAATTAAATTTCTAATATATATAAAACTAACTAATAAAACATCTCCACATACTACCTAACACAACCTCAAACTAACCCTATACTATAAAACTAAACCCTTAACCTATACATCCTATCACCCATCCCGCTAACTCTACTCCTCTTCTCTCACCCTAAGGCCTCCCACATGGGCACAAAGCCCCAATCTATTTACCCCCCCAAAATGTCACGTGCCTAGAAAAAGGCTGGAAACACAGGCAAGGGTAAAGGTACACAGGCTAGATAAAAGACATGCAATAAATAAGGTAAGAAAAGGAGTTTAAATTTCATTTTAAAACCAAACCTGCACACCCCAAAATCTCCCTTAATTCGATGGGTCAACAAGAATCATGTCAGCTTGGGGCACATGATCCCAAGAATGTTTGCTGGAGTAATTGTGCATGGGGGGTAACATAGGGGTTAATAACCCATGTTTAAACAGATCTTAAACTGAGATCCCACCCCCGCTTTATGTCCTATCAAAATTTTAATGTAATCCAAAGTCCAACTTGTCTGTGCCTAGGGGAAGGAGAATAAGTTATTGTAAAGTATAGTTGTTGATTTTTTTTTTGGATAGGATAGGATATATTTTAAATTATGTTCTATGCATTTTACTATTATTATTATTATTAATTTAATTTTAATTTTCAAGATTATACAAATGATTTAAAAGAGGATTTTGAAGGGAATATTCCCTATTACCTCAAGGGGATTAATTTTTTCCCTCATACAAACTCTAGAGAGTTTATACTCTTAAGATGTAATTTTTTTTTTCTTCCTAGTTCATAATTTTTCTAAGTATACATTTTGATTTCCAAAATATATTTAAGTGTTGAATTTGTGCAAACAAATCTATCTAACCAAGGGGGAATATTATTTTGTTTCTCTCTAATGTTGATTATAGTCCTCGAATTTAATAGTTTACTTAAACCACAATGTAAGGTTATTTTATCTCCTAGTAAACCATGAAATAAATTAAAGTTCCAATCATAACATTAAATTTTCTTTAAACTATTCTGAATCTTAGATTACTTGATTGTTCATCATCATTTTATCTAAGTACTTTAAATCAATGAATACGATTACGAAACACAAGAATGCCACAAAAAGGGTCAAAACATCATTACGTCTAATTTTTAAGAAACATATGCAAAATCTAAAAATGAACTAGAAGACTCATATGCAAGAATATAACTCAATTTTCTTTTTCTATTGAACCACTTGATTTGAAGGCTCCACCAGGTAAAAACCAAGAAGAAAACTCGACATCATTGCCATTTCCACAATAAGTTAACAATAAAATTTTTACACAGGATTTCAATCCCTAGGAGAAATCTCCCAACATATTTTAATTCAATAAGATTTTTGAATTTCCTTCTTGGCTCCACAAAAAGGAACCCATTACAAAGCTTGCAATACATCACAGTGATCATGGAGAGAATGAAAACTGATCGGGAGACAACCAATCATAATATGAAGATAAAATCAAACATTCACTCCCATCCTAGTTTGCACAATAGGTTCGACATTGAACTAGACTAGGGAGAAGGTGGATTTTTCCAATAGGAGACATCAACCACAACACCATACATATGCCCTTTCGTGGCTAAAATCTCAAAAACTTTTTTTCTTCCACAGATGCCCTTTCAAGGCTGATATCACAAGGACTTTCATTCTTTCACTTCTGAAATTTCAAAACCCACAACATGGTTTGTACTAATGAGTAGGGGCCCATAACACTCTACTCTATCTCCCTATTCTCATCCTGAGAAGAGAATCTACACTGTCAGAGTCCAACTAAAGACCTTCTCCCATACATGGCCACTTCTGCCCTATCCGAGGGTGAGTAATGCCAATACAACCTATACAATTCCTTCAAAATTTCAAAGAAAAACACAAAGGAAAAACATTTGAGAAAACCTATTTCAATCCCTCCCAACATATTCAAAACACACACACACAAACATACATATGCAAATAGAATAACTTAAGAATGCAACAAAATATGAACAACATGAGCTAAGAGATTCCTACCTTCAAAATCAGGTTATGGCAATTGAACAATTTGAGATGAGCATTTCCTTCCTTCTCTTTCTTTTTCAATCCTGAATTTCACTCTAAAACTAGAGGTTGAGTGAACACTCAAACCCTCTCAAATTTTCCTCTAACTAAGATCATAACTCAACCACCTATAAAAGGTAATAACTCCCCCACTTGCCTAAAAGTTCTAGAGTCTTCTAACTCAACTAGACATAAGGCTGAGCTCAAGGTGGAGTTAAAGTTATCCAACTCATGATGAAACACTCAATTTTCGCAATAAAGCAAAAATGGAGTTTTTGAGTGACCATAAAAGTCAACAAAAGGGGCTAGTAGGGTGGAAAATGCCCCCAACCCATACCAATACCCCTTAGGTACTTAGATTTCATGTTTTTTGGCCTTTAGGATTAATTAGGAACCTATCAAAAGCTAGGAAATTTTAGGACTTTCTAACAAACTTCAAAATGCAGATTACTCACTAATCTTGATTAGGGTAAATAATCTCGATTACTAACTGATTAGAAAAAAGGTCAATAACCTAGTATGACTTAGATCTTTAGGTTACTTGGTTAACCCTAACTATTAGGTTGGAATGCATATACAATTCACAAGTGTCAAGCAACATTGAAAAATCACTGTTACAAAACATTAACAATTAAAGATTACATAATGATACATTCATACATCTCACGATACAAATAAAATATGAACAATGGGGTTCACATCTTTTGTTAGATTCAACCTTGGTTTCCATAATTGGTACATAGGGTTCAATTTTGTTTCTCCATTAGGTTTTTGGGCTAAAATATCCTGCACACTCATTGTACACATCAGTAGCTCAAGAAAATCACATGCATATATTCAAAAAATTTCTGGATAGTTACATAAATCAAAACATGAACCTTTCATAAAATTAATTGTTTAATTCATTTCTACTCACATTTAATCATCAGTAATCACATAATCAATATAACATAACTTATTCATTAATTCAGATTAAAATACTAGAATAATCATCGTTAGGCATGCATATACTTAACATCATAAACATCACCAATTAAGGAATATTGAACTATCTGAAAGCACAAAACCTAATCATCGGGGTACCAAAATCAACACTCTTATCATCAGGTGAAAATGCCTCATATCATTGCTAGTGAAATTTCAATGTTTAAATAGTCAAGATAATGTAGTAGCTCTCAAATCACTAAGTATTAAAAATATGGATGTATCAACTGATCTCAATTTCATTAGGACATTCACAACATAAAACATTACTTCATATCCGATTCAATCTCCTATAATAGATTTAACACATAAATTGATATTTAATAAGTACATGCGAGGAGGGAACTTACATCCTCCCCCACTAGCCTTTGACTTCCTCCTGGAAGTCACACAACTAAAATGTTCATCCTATGCTAGATGTTGTCTAGACTTATTCCAAAATTTACTCTTATAAAAAGAATGATTAATAATTCACATACACACTTAGGAGAGATAACATATTTACATAATTATTCTTACTAAAAGTAAAGTTCAATCCAAAACTCTGACATGGTTACATTTTCCAAGGTCAAATACTCCTTAAAACATATTGGTCACATATAAACAACATTCAAATCTAATATACAATACTTCTAGAGTCTCTAATAATAATATAATAAGATATTCCAAATTTCCACATACCGTCTCATCGGGTAACAGTTGTATGAGACCCTCTCAAATGATGTTTCATATTAAGCAACTTGTCCCTTTATTTAAGGTTAAATACTTTCCTTTTAGAGTTTCCATGACACACTGATTCTTGATAGGATACTCAATGAGAAAATAACTACACATGCACCATTCCATCTAGAAGTCCATTCCATTAGCTCGTAACCTTATCTAGTTGTATGCTTGGGTGAACTTTCATTACTCATAATAGTCAATAAATATTCACAACCATATTCTCAAAGTCTTAGGAGAGGGTGGGGCATGAATACTCTCACTAGTAACCCCATACCATGTTGTTACACATCCACTTAATTGATAGGAATCCCTTTGGTAGGCTCATCATATGTCACTTTGCCAATACAATTCACAAGAAAGTGCCTCAAAATTTAAATTCAACATCAAGGATGAAACATCCAATGCAAAAGTTTGAAAATAAAAGAAATAAAGAGTGGTCACAATAGTAAAATTTTAATCAAGAAATGAAGACATGACCTAGAGGCAAAATAGAATCATCAATAATAAAGTTGGCTAAGAAGCCCCACAACACATTGTTTGGGAAAAAGGAAAGAACATTAAAATACCAATATTTGAAATCAGACAAATAAGGAAATAAATCTAACTACTTACAAAATTTACATTACTGACATAATGCGCCCATACCAAAGTCTTTGAAGGCAAGGAGAAATCTTAGGTCTTCCAACTACATTGTAGGGATCTTAAATTGAAATTAGATGGTGGTCTAAAGACCATGTCGGTCAACCTATGATTGACCCCACATACTCACTACATACTTATCTTCATCAACATTGCCCTATAATTAGGGTTTTTTGTACTAGGGGGGTTTTCCCTGAGCAGAACTCACTCAAAAGTGCAAATTCAAGGATACTAAAATGAGTATCCATCAATCCTCTTGTTTTTTATATTGGTTTCTTTTTGAAGAATCTAACATGTGGGGACATTAGTGATAGTAGAGTTAAACTCCAAGTTGCAAATACAAGACCAAATCTCTCATCCTTAATTCACCATAATTTCACATTAGGGCTCCTACCCCTAATCTTTCTTAGGTCAAATTCACCACAATATACTGGCTAAAGTTGTGTTATTAATCTCACCAAATTTGGTATGATCCTCTATACATATATACCTAACTATCCTATTTTATTTCATTGTTTACACAAGTTCTAATTATCATCTGAGAATCCACTAAAAGCTACTATTTCTTATCAATAATTCCATATTTCAAATTTTCCTAGTCATAAGTGACTTATAAATTCATCCTTAGGTTGTAGGTTTGCAACTACTTAGGTATAAAACCATTATTTAGGATGTCGTCAATGTTTACTTATCCACTCTTACAACTATCTCCTTGCTATCAATATAGATCATTACCATCATTCTTAACATGTTTTGTTACTTAAAATGTTCTTATTACTTAACTCTAATACCTAAGCCTTTAGTTTGTACAAGGTTGATGACCTCATCGTGACTTTACTTTCTCTGAATTGTAGGGTCATAATTGATCCAATAATTTCCATGCCAGAGTCTATGAGCATTCACTTGATAGTTAAAAATTTAGTGTTACTAATTCTTATAGAATAAGCCTACCAACATAATAGACTGACATAACCCTAACTCAGAAGTTTGCATCTTCCCATCTTACTGATTCAATACTATATGTTACATACTTAGCACCATTTAGTTTCATTCTTAGCACCATATATTTTAGATAGATTCATTCCCTAATTAGGGTTCCATTCCCTATAGTAAACTAAGATATTCACATTCCTTGTACATTCCTACCTAACTCTCTCTTTTTTAACAACTTCTTGCATTAGTAATCTTATCATTCGGGGTTCCCAAATGTTACTTGTAGATTCCAAATTAGCTCTTGTTTGCATTTTGAGAATTACTAGAACAATATAAATTAAATTCTCCCATGAGTGATTGGGTAAGACAAAATCTGACTTCCATTAAAGATGATGAGAAACATTTCTGCATTGACCACTAGGTGATATACTTGTTTCCACTATCATGATTCAAAGTTGTTTTAGGGTTCTTAATTTAGTTTTGCCTAAAGGTGATCGTATTCAATAAAATTTCAAATTCTTAAAGAGGTTGTAATATACTTTAATATAAATATAAAATTCTTGCATCGAATTAGTCATTCCTAGTCATTAAGATGGGGTCATCTAATTATGGTTGACCACTTACATTTGTTGATACCAATTTCAGGTTTTGCTTAGGTTTACTTATTAATATAATAGTTTAGAAAGAATGTATTTGCTTCTTAAAATATTCCAAAGAGCAATCCCTACTTCGTAAAGTAACTTTTAAACAACCACACTTGACATGGACCCATTGTTGACCAAGTGTCACAAAACTGGGCTCTGATACCAAAATGTCATGCCCAAAAATTTGGGGGCAAAAACACACCAACAATTCTTTTTTTAAAAGAATAATGAATTGAACTAATAAGTTCATTAAGGGGTTTTGATGAAGTTTTCTTGGTTTGATTTACAAGCTAAACTATAGGTACTTCGAGATATGGATATAAGACCTCCTATCAAAACTTTAAGACTACAACTTAGTTTAAAAACATCATGCAGGAATGGATCGTTAAATTAAAAATTTCATCGTTAAATCAATTAATTAATTTTAACAAACTAAATTCAATTAAATAAAGGAACTAAAACCTTATTATTTTTAATTACCCCTTAAGATATTACATTCATAGAACAATAGTACTAAGCTTACTAGTTGTTGGTTCTCAAAATTGTAGCCAAAATTTTGAGCACTGTTGAGAAATTTTTAAGCCCTTAAATTATTTTTGATGAGATTGTACCCAGCTGTCAGTGTGACTCTGAGGTGTTCAATGTTTCTAACACCTTTCATTCAGTCTGCCTAAGCATTCTATGATGATAAAATGCCATTCCTAGCCATTTTGTGAAGTCTTGTTTTAAGCAATTGTAAATTTGCATTTTACCTTGTGTCAAACAGCGATAGGAGGCCTTGTTTGCATCTAAATATCTCGCACCCAGAAATGTTTTAGGACTCACTGCTTTGGGAGTGTCTAGTATCCATACCTAAGAACCTATGTTTCAGATTTTGAGTCATTTCAAGTTCATTTGATTAGGTTTTGAATTCCCCAAAGTTGGTGGTTTAATGCTTTCATGCTTTTGCAATTAAATCTAAATTCTGGGAAGCCCTATTTGACGTGCTATAACTTTGACCCAGTTGACCCAAATGTTGAAATTATTTTTGTGTTGCATTTTAGATGTCAAAGACTTGTTATATTTCAAGTTTCAGCCTATGACAAATCAGTTTGATCAATTTTCAAATGCGATTCCAAACGGAATTTCTATCTTTTTACTGGCATCATAAAGTGCAGATTTGTTAGGATCCCTGTTCATGATGTTATATCTCCTGATCTGTGATAGGTCAGGTTGAATGGATTGTACCACTGTATTGTCCTCTGAAAATACTCCAAGTGTGTCAGTTTTCATGTCTTGACGAATCCATCTTCACACTTTTCCAGGGTCAATCCATTTATAAAAATTGTTATCTTGTGAGTGTTTCCTATCTTGTTAATCCAAGTAGCCAGTTTCAGACCTTGGCCAAATACACCTCGTGATTTTTCAAGAGCTCGAATCATAGAATCATATTCTCCTCATGACAAAGAACTAGTACCCCAATTTTCAGAGCCTCAAGTGCCCATTTGCCTAGTTTTCTAGGCCATTTCCAAATGCAATTTTATGCTTTCTGACGTGTTCATCTGTAGGTGATTTTAAGGAGGTAACTTTGGAGGTCGATATCTTTTGACCCCAATGTCTTCATGTAACGAGATTTTGTAGACCTGTTGAATGTGTCAGAAAGAACAAGGATCCTGAGTTTTAGAGCTTTGCCAGATGTTTTCATCAGTTTTTAAACCCAAGAAACAGGCCTCCTGGCAGAGATTTCATAGTGGTGCATAGTATACATGCAATTTTTTTGGGATCTATCTAATTATGTCTTATTGATTCATCTGTGATCTTTGATACACTTTATTTGGTCCTTTTCTTTGGACATGATACTGCAGAGCAAGATGAACTAGATCCATCAGAGGAGTGTATTTTTGAAGATATATTCTCAGCAAAGGGGGCATACCTTTGGATGTTGAGTTTTATCTACATGATCTCTTTGTTAAGCTACGACCATAAATGATTAGATATTTATCCTTGGATGAAGCATATGCTTCTATAACTGAGTTAGAAGAGCAAGAAAGGGAGTGGTCAAAATCAAGCTACTATGTAAAGAAAGAGAATAGGGGATGGCTTGAGGTAGTGGAGTAGCAACAACACATGAAGAAGCCACCAAAAAACAAAGAAAAAGCTTCATTTTGAAAAGGAATCTACACATGTCAGAGGTATCATTTCAAAAAGAAAAAGGCCTCCATGGAAATCAACACGAGAAGCAAGTTAAGAAACCCATGACATGCAAACAAGGAGCCATCCATGCATACACAAGGGAACAGACACTAGCAAATGAAGTCACGCATGGAGAAATCACGTGATATCATAGATAAGAAATTAGTTGCTATAGGAGGAAGTCCATTTCATTGAATGGAAGCCACAATGAATTAAGGTAGAGTGCCAAGCCACAAGGGAGGAAACATCTTCAACAAGGAGAAACACATAAATATAGCAGAGGGTGTTTCCTAAAGGCAGACACATCAGATGAAGATCTGCACCAAATAGAGAAAAAACCCACGGTAGTATTCAAAGTGTAGAATGCTTATAAAAGAGGAGTCTCATGTTTTGAAGTGCCCATGCATGCCAAAAGAAGGGGAGGTGTCCATCATAAAGCCCGTGCCATCAAAGTATGAAGATTCCAATCATTACCCACATTTGAGGGAGGGCGGTTGCTACTAGATATGCTGCTTCAATTAGCTATTGAACTGGATGATCTCCATATGGATCTGCAACTATAGGATCTGAGACTAGGAACTCTACTATAGGGAGACCCTACTACTAGCATGGGATTTGGATCCCCATATAGATAGAGGGCTTGGTCTATTCCTAGTGGTGCTTCAACGGTATCTGCTTATCAATATGGGTCGCTTTGCCACTCTTCTTTTTAAGGATAATACAAAGCAATAGATGATTAAGTTTCAATTTAAATCTTGTCTCCTTTCTCAATTGAGCTGTGATGTTTTATGGTCTTGGAACAAAGAGCCTAGGTCATAGTTGCAGTTCCTTAAGGCTGTATGTTGTTTCATTGTTGCTGATAATTCAAGGAATTGTGTAAATGCTTTAGAGATTCAATAGGGTTTCAGGTTCATTGAGGGGATATTAGGTAAGAATGAGATTAAACTAAACATAGATGTCTATTTACAAGTTGAATAGATAGATCAGATATCTAAAGATACACATAAGTATTAGATATCCATATGTATGTTTGTGATTCATGAATTTTCCCAATGGTTAAGGCACTGATCAATTACAGGATCATTAAATTCTTATTTGTTGCATATCTAAGGGTTTGTTGAATTCAACATTATTAAATCAAAAGTCTTTTTACCTTTCATGTTGAAGGAGCTATAATTGTTTAACCCTCACTCAGCTTGTGAATATTCTAGATCTGCATTTAGCTATTGCATATTTGTGTCATTTCATGAGTTACTAGGAGATATAAGGATTTTATCTGCTTTAATAGATTGAGGGATATGTTTTCGCACTGGTATGGTATCAATTGAATTTGAGGTCCACTCGCCTAGGTTTAGTAGAGCCTGGAGTAGAAGAAGGGTCATGCCTTATAGTTTGCCTGTTGTCAGAAATGGCATGTTGAAAATGGGATTTAGTTGCCCCTAGATGTGTCACTTTCTCAGTGGGATAATTGAAAACCCTCCAGCATTTTCAAACACCAACAAAACCTAGAAAAAGGGTATCTAAAACCCTTCAATCTGAAAGCTTCATAGAAAAATTCAAACATAAACAAGAAGCTATAGGAAGGCTCTGATACCATGTAGAAGTTGGTGTAAAAAATAGATGCAAAACCTAACTTCATGGAGGCCACAACAATCACCTACAAGCAAATAACTTGTTACATGGAATAATGAAGAAAAGAAGAGAAGAGTGGCTCTCAAGATCAAAATTGAATTCAAAAGAGAAAATAATGAATCAAAAGTGTTACAAAATACAAGGGGATCAATCCTTATAAAAGGAAGTCAACCATTCTCAAAAAGGAAACCCTAAAGAGATAATATGACATTTGAAAAAAGATAACAAATATTAAATGCCACATTCATGAAGATACAAAAGCCAATACTCCAATAGTGAAATCTTAAGAGTAAGTAAAAGATAATAAACCTTTTACTCTAACATGGTTTACACTAATAAAATTTCAGCCATCTAATGTCATATCATTTTCTGAGAGGTAGTGAAGGGGAGCTTAAAAAATTCCATGGCCATATGTCTTGAGTGAATTGCGTTCTGAATATAACAAATCCATCTTAAACCATAACCAATGAGGTTGAGCAAAAATCCCCATTTATAAATTTGTGACTATCAAATTAATTCCATAAAGGATAGATGATAGAACTATTCAGTCCCCAAAAAATGCTAGAATCATCATAGCCATAGGTATTGGGGAAAACTTCTCATCAATGGAAGATGGTAAAAATTTCTAGTCATGGGGCATTGTTATCAGAGGAAGGAGGTTTTATATTAATGCAGATATCACCTAAAGAAACTATTAGCAATCCCAACCACATCTCACCCACCATGCTTAATCAAACTGACAAGGATTTACTGGTTGTGTAAGATTTGGTGATCAAATATAAGACCTCGTCAAAATTGGAATTGAACAATTTCTAATTAGAAAACCATGTTTCTTTGATAAGGTTTTTCAACATTTTTTAGTAGAAAAGAAATTTTGCAATAAAAAATAACTTCTTTCATAATAATATAAAAAGAAAAATATGGATTTAAAAAATAAATATATAGGAAAACCTGGAAATAGCGGACAATATATTTGTGTCTATTTATTGGCTCCCATGACCTTTAATTCCTACAAGTTTTATTCTCCTTCTTTGTGAGCCCTCTTTCCCTTATTTTTGTCTAGCATTTTTCCTGGTTCATATTCTACCCAACTCTAAATAGAGAGATTCTTCCTCATTAAAACCCCACTCTTGTGGCCTAGATCTGAAGTTTTCTTTGCTATTCTCTAGAAAAAAGACCATAACACCCCCTCCCACAATTAGGGCTTTTTTTCTAAACTTTTTTTCCATTCTTAGAAAATCAACTCTCTATAAAGGAAGGGAAAAAAAGAGACATTTTCATTTAGGTTGCATTCTCATTTATTTTATTTTATTTTTCAATTTTTTAAAAAGATAACATATGTTTAAATTAAGAAAAAATGTAATTAAATTATAATATAAGAAATGTAATATTTTGTGAATAATGTTCAATAATAATTACGTGTTTTTTTAATTATCTAATTAAAATATTAGTATTTTTTTTGAAATAGATAATGTTTAATGTAAGTATTAGTACAATTTAACTAACTAAAATTTATATTAGTTGTAAAATAAACAATCATTTTATTTTAACTTTAACTTTTAGAAAAATCATTATAAATTTTAATTAAGAAATTAAAGTATCTACAACTTATTTTAGAATAAATATAAAAGGTATATATAAAACCTAAAGTTTATATATGATGTACTTTTTCTATTATTTTTTACATATAAATGAAATCTTTCTATTTTTCTATACATATAAAAAAAATCTTTCTATTCTATTCTACTTCATGTTTCTCTTGCAAATCATTATCAAAGTAAACTAAATCTAATTTATTTTCTAATTTTATGATTAAGGAAAAATGTCAATTTTTAAAAGATTTTGTAAGAAAATCATTCAACTTTAAAAAAAATACTAAAGAGAGAAAAAAAAAATTGTGAAAATAAAGTTGTCTTTTTGGCCTATGATAAACATATTTTATAAAATTGTAAATTTCCATCAAACTAAAATGCATATCTCTAATTAGAATATGAAAAAATATTTCCAACTATATTTCATTGCAAAAGTACCTATCAACCAAAGCACTCATAAAAACATGAATGCACAAGCAAGAGCCTACAACATAATGGTAAATCGTGAGCCTCTTATTGAAGAGGTCTTGGGTTTGAATCTACTCTCACTTACTAAAATAATAATTAATAACTACACATAATAATGAATCTTGGCTTTGGCCTCTTAACGAGAGAAAAAAAAAAAAAAAAAAAAAAGCAACATGAATGCACAATTTCAAGGGACAAATTTTGATGGTTAAATTAAGAAGTTAACTTTTTTGTTATTGTTATTGTTATTGCTATTGCTATTGTTATTGTTGGGGGAGTGGGATGGTGTTTGCGTGTTAATGTTAACTTTTATTCTTTTAGGTTAAATTTCACAACCATCTACATGTCAAAAATTTAAATCTTATTATAAATAGAATATACTTTTAAAAACAATTTAATAAATACCACATAAATATCCATTTAAATTATAATATTTGGAGATATAAATCATCCATTTTTTAAGAAATAAAAATAAAAAGGTTAAGTTAATAAAATAAAATAAAAAGAGATAAAGGGAATATAAATAATTTTAGATGTAGTAAATTAAATTATAATTATTTTGTAGTGGATATCTATTGGCATTTCTTTAGATAGATTTATTTAAGATATCTATACTAGTTGTTATTGTTATTGTTATTGCTTGATGTTGATTTTAATCTACAATATTTTGAAATCTATTAATTATCTTCTTAAAACAACACATATTGGAATGGATTTCAAGATTTAAAATTTATGCCTAGATTTATTTCTAGGTCATTTTCTTTCCTCTTCCTAAGCATTGATGGAGGTCATGCATTGTCAATAAGAGTTCCTTCTATATGCTCTTATGTTTATATAGTGATAGCATTATATCACAAAATTGTGATACTTTTGTAGATCATTTAGATCATTATATCTAAAGAGATTTATTTAGTTAACCCTTGAAAATCAATCTGCAATTTCCTAATCACAATATACATATGTCCCTTTTGATATGAAACCTTCTCTCAAATAAAGAATGAGACATTTGCAAGGTGCACTGTAAGATAGAAGATTCAAAGAGGTTACATGCAATGTATTTGCAAGAACTCTATGAACTCCATGAATGCATGGATGAGAAAAATGATAAATATCTTAAGAAAATACAAGACTAAACTAACAAAGATGAATAATTATAATCTATCCCAGTTAATCTATGTTGTTTAACAAAGAAATGAAGAAAAAACTAAATGCTTAAAAGCTCTAAGATTCTCAAAGAAAAGTCACTATGCAAATTAGCAGCATAACAATAGCACAAAGTTGGAATCCATTAAAATGTGGTAGAGGTCTCCCTTTTATAGATTATAAAAATGATTGGATGGCTTAGATGCACTAGTGAGAAATGATAAAGATTGGATGTTTGGTGATTTGTGTGCTCCTAGCTTTGGAAGTTTCCCAAAAGTGCACTTAAGTGGTGTCATTTTCTTTCATTTTATTTTGAAATTTGATTTTTGTGTGCATTTAGAATTAATTAAAATTAATGATTTGTGATAAAATAATTAAATAATTAATTTAATCATGTGAAATTGATTTAATTTATAATAAGGTCTAGTATTTAATTTAATTTAATTCTTGATATTGGGGGCACTTAGTTTACTAGACAAAAATGTATAGTTACAAGTATTAGCACATAGTTCTGTAATATAATAATACTATTAAATAAAAGAAGAATAGAATTTTTTTTTAATGATAATCAAGAAATAATATAAATTCATACATGAAATACAAATAAAGGAGTAATTTTCATTTATTTAGTCATAGAAGTGATCATTTATCTTGTTTTGATTAAATAAAAATATGTTTTGAAAGGACCTGAAACATTAAACAAAGAGAAAAGAAAAATATAGCAATGAAAGATCTCAAAACAACTATGGACACCACCCAACAAACTAGAGAAACTCACCATAGTTCCCATCAAGAGGGCAAAAAACCCACCCAGTTAAAGACAACAAAGGACCAACAAGATCATTTTTGGCCAATCATATGAGAACGTAAAGATATATCAAATTAATGTTTGGAGGATTTGACTTTTTTTCCTTTAACTAATATCTATCCATCTTCCACCTTTTCAGCAGCCATTTGCCAATCTAGAGAAAAAACTAAAGGACCTACTAAAGGGAAGACAACATCAGCAACCACAAAAGGGAAAGGGGTAACACCACAACTAACTCCCAAAGTATTTCTAGGAGAAACATGGGCATCAATACCCACAACAATAGGAGATAAGATAGTTGAGCCAATGCTAGCAACTGTAAGGCCCCTACCCCAGTGCCATATTGTTATCCCTAAATAACATAGATATGGTAAGAACTAGGAAGAATGAGGAGGTGAGGTGTCATGTCCTTGTCTCTCATGCATGGTATCTGAATTATAGAATGTCATCATACACCATATGATAGAAGGATGATAAGTAGGTTCTAGGATTCAGGTACATCATGATTGGCATCTTCCTTATTAATATTGGACCTAAGATCTTATTAAGACTAATATACATTGTAGTCATTTGTCATAAATATCATATTCAAAATATCATTAGGTCAAGAAGCTAAGACACTATGGAATAAAGACTCAAGATGTTGTGACTTAGAAAACTATGTCAATGGGTTCATAGTATGTTATGATCTATTAGGATAGTTTTTTTAGGAGACCTTTGTGAAAAGATGAATTAACATCTTCTCTTATAATGTAATATCTCATAATGATAATTAGATAGTGTTAGTAATCAAACTATATGTAATTGAATTAAAGAATACTAGTTGTGATAATTCCATTTTTATGGTGTTAACCTAAGGTATGTAATCAAAACTAATTTTCATAATTGTCTAATTTAGCAATATAGATCGAATACTTCATCATTTGATAGGAAATGGATTAGAATGTGGTTTAGAATGTTAGTTGGATCATTTAATTAGAAAATTAATGTTGATATGCAAATTCTGATGTTTTAACATTTCAAAAACTTTATATGAAAAATGATTGAGAAATAAAAGTTGATTATGGCAATTAAGTATGTTAAAATTGATTATATGATTTATGATTATATGTGATGTGAAAATTTTGATATTTTAATGTTTTGAATGAATTATTTGAAATGATTAGGAAAGGAAATTTAATTTAAAATATGTTGATATGGATTTCGTAAAATTTGAAATTTTATGCATTTATGATACATATTTTAGATGACCTCATTGGACTACTGATGATGAGTTTAATGTGCAAGAAGTGGAACCATGGAGATTTTTGGAGGAAACTAGTTCCAAACCGTTGTGAACACAATTCAACCAAGGTGAATCTTTGGAAGATTCAAAAGCCTCGTTGAGAAAGTATTTTTCTTCATAAATGTAAGTTTGCTTGTATGTGGAAATGTTAATCATAAAGATGCATTAGGGACATGTCATGTTGATGTGGAATGTGTTTTTATGTGTCACCTGACACTTGTGAATTTTTTGTACAATGAAATGTCATGTAGGGTTTTGGTCAAGGTGGCATTTTACCCTAAAACTAATTACCTTGTTAATGAGTAAGTAAACCCACTTGACAAGGGGTAAGATGGGTCACAATCAAAGAAAATTCGAATTTGGACTTGGCTAGGGTTTTGAGGGGCCATTAGGTGGTCCCAAAGTGTCTTTTATGTGAAAATGAGCTTCTCATGTGATAGTATAACATGTTAGGGACCTAATTTTGACCATGATAGTGACTAGATAGCCTAGAGGGTCCCTTTATCCATGCATTCTTCCACAAATTCGAAAATGGACTTATCACATGTGTTCTCTTCCATGTTCCCACTAAGTCAAATATAGAAAAATTAGAGGAGAAAAAGTTGTAAGAGGGAGTGGTTTAGTGTCTTTGCTAAAATAGTTACTAAGAAGACTTTATTAGAGAGTCTTAGACATAGTGGGGTGTTCACCCACTCTCTCAGTTTAGAGATAGTTAGGGTTTTGGAGGGAGATTGAGGGAGCTCTACTACAACTATCATTGCCTTTAGCTTGGAACAAGGTTGGTGATTCAAACCATGTTCATTCTCTTTCCTTCTAGTATTGGAAAACAAATCTGCAAGTATGGAGTATGTGTCATGGAATCATGCTTTGTGTGGTAAATCCTTGGATTGTAGATTTGGGTATTGTGTTGTGATAAAGTGAATGTGTATTGTGTTCATGTAAATTTCTTGGCTTTCTTTCTTGATTTTCTTGCTATGATTGAATGTTGAATGTGATCATGGGTGTGAAGGCTTCACTCACCCTTAGAAGGGAAGAAAAGCCTTGGGTGAAGGGATTAGTTGGGCTCAACCATGTAGTAGAGAGCTCTTCTATTGAAGAGAAGGGGGAATTTTTCATGGAGTATGGGCTCCATTGAAGCCAATGTATGGATATTATAATTAGGGGTGATAAGTGGAAGATTGTGATGTGAAGCATGTATGATGTTGTAAGGTCCCTCCTCGCATGTACTTATTAAATATCAATTTTTGTGTTAAATCTATTATAGGAGATTGAATCGGATATGAAGCAATGTTTTATGTTGTGAATGTCCTAATGAAATTGAGATCAGTTGATACATCCATGTTTTTAATACTTAGTGATTCGAGAGCTACTGTATTATCTCGACTATTGCATTATCTCGACTATTTAAACATTGAAATTTTACTAGCAATGATACGAGACATTTTCACCTGATAATAAGGGTGTTGATTTTGGTACCCCGATGATTAGGTTTTATGGTTTCAGATAATTCAATATTCCTTAATTGGTGATGTTTATGATGTTAAGTATATGCATGCCTAATGATGATTATTCTAATATTTTAATCTAAATTAATGAATAAGTTATGTTATATTGATTATGTGATTACTAATAATTACATGTGAGTAGAAATGAATTAAACAGTTAATTTTATGAGAGGTTCATGTTTTGATTTATGTAACTATCCATACAAGTTTTGAATATATGTATGCGATTTTCTTGAGCTAATGATGTGTGCAATGAGTGTGCAAGATATTTTAGCTAGGAAATCTAATGGAGAAACATAATTGAACCCTATGTACTGATTGTGGAAACCAAGGTTGAATCTAACAAAAGATGCAAACCCCGTTGTTCGTATTTTATTTGTATCATGAGATGTATGAATATATCATTTTGGAATCTTTAGGTGTTAATGTTTTGTAATAGTGATTTTTCAGTGTCGCTTGACACTCGTGAATTGTATATGCATTCCAGCATGAAAGTTAGGGTTAATTGAGTAACCTAAAAATCCAAGTCAAACTAGGTTAGTGACCTTTTTGCTAATCAGTGAGTAATTGAGATTATTTACCCTAATTAGAATTAGTGAGTAATCTGCATTTTGAATGTTTTTAGAAAGTCCTAAAATTTCCTAGCTATTGTTAGGTCCCTAATTAATCCTAAAGGCCAAAAAACATGAAATCTAAGTACCTAAGGTGTATGGGTATGGGTTGGGGGCATTTTCCACCCCCCTAGCCCCTTTTGTTGACTTTTATGGTCACTCAAAAACCTTATTTTTTCTTTATTGCGAAAATTGAGTGTTTCATCATGAGTTGGATAGCTTTAACTCCACCTTGAGGTTAGCCTTATGTCTAGTTGAGTTAGAAGACTCTAGAAATTTTAGGCAAGTGGGAGAGTTATTGCTTTTTAGAGGTGGTTGAGTTATGATCTTATTTAGAGGAAAATTTGAGAGGGTTTGAGTGTTCACCCAACCTCTAGTTTTAGAGTGGAATTCAAGTTTGAAGGAGAAAGAGAAGGAAGGGAATTCTCATCTCAAATTGTTTAATTTCTATAACCCAATTTTGAAGGTAGGAATCCCTTAGCTCATGTTGTTCATGTTTTTTTGCATGCTTAAGTTATTTTGTTTGCATATGCATGTTCATGTGTGTGTGTTGAATATGTTGGGAGGGATTGAAATAGGTTTTCTTAAATGTTTTTCCTTTGTATTTTGCTTTGAAATTTCAAAGGGATTGTATGGGTTGTATTGGCATTACTCACCCTCGGATAGGGTAGAAGTGGCCATGTATGGGAGAAGGTCTTTAGTTAGACTCTGACAGTGTAGAGTCTCTTCTCAGGATAAGAAGAGGGAGAGAGAGTAGAGTGTTATGGCCCCTACTCATTACCACAAACCATGTTTTGGGTTTTGGAATTTGAGAAGTGAAAGAATGAAAGTCCTTGTGATATGAGCCTCGAAAGGGCATCTATGGAAGAATGAAAGTTCTTGAGATTTTAGCCCCAAAAGGGCATATGTATGGTGTTGTGGCTGACATCTCTTGTTGAAAAAATCCACCTTCTCCCTAGTCTGGTTCAATGTCAAACCTATTATGCAAACTGGGATGGGAGTGAATGTTTGATTTTGTCTTCATGTTATGATTGGTTGTCTCCTAGTTAGTTTTCATTTCTCTCCACGATCACCGTGATGTATTGAAGACTTCCTAATGGGTTCCCTATTGTGGAGCCAAGAAGGAAATTTAGAATTGTTATTGAATTCAAATATGTTGGGAGATTTCTCCTCAGGATTGAAATCCTGTGTAAAAATGTTATTGTTAACTTATTGTGGAAATGGCAACAATGTTGGGTTTTCTTCTTGGTTCTTTGTTGATGGAGCCTTTGAATTAGGTGATTCAATAGAAAAAGAAAATTGAGTTATATTTTTTCATATGAGTCTTCTAGTTCATTTTCAGATTTTGCATATGTTTCTTAAAAATTAGACGTAATGATGTTTTCACCCTTTCTGTGGCATTTTATTTAGACATGGGTTATTAACCCTAATGTTACCCCCCTTGTGCAATTACTCCAGTAAACATCCTTGGGATCATGTGCCCCAAGCTAAGATGATTCTTGTTGACCCATCGAATTAAGGGAGATTTTGGGGTGTGCAGGTTTGGTTTTAAAATGAAATTTAAACTCCTTTTCTTACCTTCTTTATTGCATGCCATATATCTAGCCTATGTACCTTTACCCTTGCCTATGTTTTTAGCCTTTTTTTAGGCATGTGACGTGTGGGAGGGTAAACAGATTGGGGCTTTGTGCCCATGTGGGAGGCCTTGGGGTGAGAGAAGAGGAGTAGAGTTAGTGGGATGGGTGATAGGATGTGTAGGTTAAGGGTTTAGTTTTATAGTATAGGGTTAGTTTGAGGTTGTGTTAGGTTGTACGTGGAGATGTTTTATTAGTTAGTCTTATATTATTATTATTTTGAAATTTAATTAAAGCTTTAATTGTAGTTTTAGATTTTAGTTAGTTTAATTAATTTAGAAGTGAGTATATTAAAGATATAGTTTGTAGTTAATGTGTTAGTTTAAAATCTTTGTTAGTTTTAATTTCTTTAGTAATGTAATTAGCATGTTTTGTTTTATTATTAGTAAATGTTAAAAATTAGAATTTGTTTAAAGTGTTAGTTAATGTAGTTAGTTGTTAATTTAACTTTTAGTATTAGTAAAGATTTAGTTAGTTTTATGATTAGATTAGCAAAGTTGTAGTTAGGATTTGATAATTTTAGATTTTAGTATTAAATAGAATTTTAAAATTTGATAGTTGTTATGTTTAAGTCTTTTAAATTATATGTTTTTAAATATTAGTTAATTGGTGTATTTTTATTTTAGTCTTAGAAAACTTTAGTTATTATAAATTTAATTTTAATCTAAGTGAGTTTTAGTTTGTATGTTATTTTGTTTAAATGTTTAAGTAAAATTTAAAGTGAAAATTGGTTAATGTAATGTTAAGTTAGTATGTTCAAAGTTAAATTAAATTAAGTAGTTTGGTTGAAGAATTGTTATTTAGTGGTATTTAATTTTAGTTATAATGAGCTTTTATTAGGAATGTTTTATTTTCAAAAAAGTTATAGATTTAAACAAAATTATTATTAGAATAAAGTTTAAATAAAGTTTATATAATTGGATGTTAGACATTATTTTAGTTAATGAGTTGTTTTATTCAACATTTCAAATAATTAGATTTATATTATAAAAATGGTCGTTCATAACAATTAATTATATTGTTAATTGATATTTTGCTTAATAGATATTTTATTGATTAATGTTAATAGGATTCACATTAATTGTAAATCATGTTTACTAGTGTTGGTGCTCAAAATTGTAGCCAAAATTTTGAGCACCGTTGAGAAAATTCTAAGTCCTTAAATGCTTTTTGATGAGATTGTACTCGGCTGTCAGTGTGAGACCTCTGAGGTGTTCAATGTTTCTAACACCTTTCATTTAGTCTACCTAAGCGTTCCATGATGATAAAATGCCATTCCTAGCCATTTTGTGAAGTCTTGTTTTAAGCAATTGTAAATCTACATTTTACCTTAAGTGTCAAACAATGACAAGAGGCCTTGTTTGCATCTGAATATCTCGTACCCAGAAATGTTTTAGGACTCACCACTTTGGGAGTGTCTAGTATCCATATCCAAGAACCTATGTTTCAGATTTCAAGTCATTTCGAGTTCATTTGATTAGGTTTTGAATTCCCCAAAGTTGGTAGTTTACTATTTTCATGCTTTTGCAATTAAATCTAAATTCTAGGAAGCCTTGTTTGACGTCCTATAACTTTGACCCAGTTGACCCAAATGTTGAAATTATTTTTGTATTACATTGTAGATGTTAGAGGCTTGTTATGTTTCAAGTTTTAGGCTATGACGAATCCGTTTGATCAATTTTCAAATGCAATTCCAGATGGAATTTCTTTCTTTTTATTGGGGGCATAAAGTGCAGATTTGTCAAGACCCCTGTTCGTGATGTTATATCTCTTGATCTGTGATAGGTCAGGTCAAATGGATTGTACCACTATATTTTCCTTTGAAAATACTCTGAGTGTGTTAGTTTTCATGTCTTGACGAATCCATCTTCACACTTTTCCAGGGTCAATCCATTTATAAAAATTGTTATCTTGTCAATGTTTCCTGTCCTGTTAATCCAAGTAGCTAGTTTTAAACCTTTTCCAAATATGCCTCGTGATTCTTCAAGAGCCCAAATCATAGAATCATATTCTCCTCATGACAAAGAACTAGTACCCCAGTTTTCAAAGCCTCAAGTGCCCATTTACCTAGTTTTCTAGGCCATTTCCAAATGCAATTTTATGCTTTCTGACGTGTTCATCTATAGGTGATTTTAAGGAGACAACTTTGGAGGTCAATATCTTTTGACCCCAATTTCTTTATGCAACGAGATTTTGTAGACCTGTTGAACGTGTCAGAAAGAACAAGGATCCTGAGTTTCAAAGCTTTTCTAGATTGTTTCATTAGTTTTTAAAGCCAGGCAATAGACCTCCTGGCAGATATTTCACAGTGGTGCATAGTATGCATGCAATTTTTTTGGGAGCTATCTAATTATGTCTTATTGATTCATCTGTGATCTTTGATACACTTTATTTGGTCCTTTTCTTTGGACATGATGCTACAAAGCAAGATGAACTAGATCCATCAGAGGAGTGTATTTTTGAAGATATATTCTCAGCAAAGGGGGCATACCTTTGGATGTTGAGTTTGATCTATAGGATCTCTTTGTTATGCTACAACCATAAATGATTAGATATTTATCCTTGAATGAAGCAAATGATTCTATAACTAAGTTAGAAGAGTAGGAAAGGGAGTGGTCAAAATCAAGCTACTATGTAAAGAAAGAGAACAAGAGACAGCTTGGGATAGTGGAGTAGAAACAACGCATGAAGAAGCCACCAAAAAACAAAGAAAAAGCTTCATTTTGAAAAATAATTTGCACATGTTAGAGGTATTGTTTCAAAAAGAAAAAGGCCTCAATGGAAATCAACACGAGAAGCAAGTTAAGCAAACCATGACATGCAAACAAGGAGCCATCCATGCATACACAAGGGAACAGACACTAGCAAATGAAGTCACGCATGGAGAAATCACATGATATCATAGATAAGAAAGTAGCTGCCGCAAGAGGAAGTCTATTTCGTTGAATGGAAGCCATAACCAATTAAGGCAAAGTGCCAAATCGTAGGGGAGGCAACGTCTTCAACAAGGAGAAACACATAAATATAGCAGAGGGTGTTTCCTAAGGGCAAACACATCAGATGAAGATCCACACCAAACAGAGAAAAAACCCACGACGGTATTCAAAGTGCAAAATGCTTATAAAAGAGGAGTCTCATGTTTTGAAGTGCCCATGCATGCCAGAAAAAGGGGAGGTGCCCATCGTAAAGCTTGTGCCATCAAATTATGAAGATTCTAGTCATTACGCATGTTTGAGGGCGGGTGGTTGCTACTGGATATGCTACTTGAATTAGCTATTGAATTGGATGATCTCCATATGGATATGCAAGTATAGGATTTAAGACTAGGAACTCCACTATAGGGAGATCCTGCTACTAGAACGGGATTTGGATCCCCATATAGGTAGAGGGCTTGGTCTATTCCTAGTGGTGCTTCAACGGTATCTGCTTATCAGTTTGGGTCGCTTTGCCACTCTGCTTTTTGAGGATAATACAGAGCAATAGATGATTAAGTTTCAATTTAAATCTAGTCTCCTTTTCTCAATTGAGCTGTGATGTTTTATGGTCTTGGAACAAAGAGCCTAGGTCATAGTTATAGTCCCATAAGGTTGTATGTTGTTTCATTGTACCTGATAATTCAAGGAATTGTGTAAATGCTTTAGAGATTCAATAGGGTTGTAGGTTTATTGAGGGGATATCAGGTAAGAATGAGATTAAACTGAACATAGATGTGTACTTACAAGTTGAATAGATAGATCAGATATCTAAAGATACACATAAGTATCAGATATCCATATGTATGTTTGTGATTCATGAATTTGCCTAATGGTTAAGGTACTGGTCAATTACAAGATCATTAAATTCGCATATCTGAGGATTTTTTGAATTCAACATTATTAAATCGAAAGTTTTTTTACCTTTCATGTTGAAGGAGCTATAATTGTTTAACCCTCACTCAACTTGTGAATACTCTAGATCTGCATTTAGCTAATGTAGATCTATGCCATTTCATGAGTTACTAGGAGATATAAGGGTTTTATGTATTTTAATATATTTAGGGATATGTTTTTGCATTGGTACGGTATCAATTGAATCTTAGGTCCACCCGCCTAGGTTTAGCAAAGCTTGAAGTAGAAGAAGGGTCAAGCCTTATAGTTGGCCCTATGTCTAAAATGATATGTTGATAATTGGAGTTAGCTTCCCCTAGATGTGTCATATTCTCATAGGGATAATATTTAGAAGGCCCCAAAACCCTCATTTTCATATAAAGTTTGTCTATTTTGGACAAAGTTGCTATTGGAGGCATTTTTTTCACCATTTTGTGTTTTTTTTTGTGGATTTGGGTGGTCAATTTTTCAGATTACTTTGAGCCCAAAAGAACCTCATCATTTGATTCAAAGCACTCAAAAATCTCCATTTCCATATAAAATTCATCCCTAGTTGACACTGTTGGCCTTTGGATGCCTAGGCATGCCTTACAAGGCAAAGGAATTCAAAAATAAAAATAAAAAATAAAAAAGCCACAGGCAAGCTTCCATGTGGTAGCCCATGGTTGGCCTTGTAGAGATGTTGCCATCAGCGGCCCCACAAAAAATGCCACTAGTTGTCCACCGAGCCCCTGCCATCACTAGTGCAAGTTGCCCCACCACCAACTACCATTGATCACTGCCTAACAATGTCGCCACCATTATTTCATGACCCCACCACTGCTAACATTGTTTCCCCCTATGGCCACTAGAGCTCCACTACCAGAGTGGCTCTACTACCTGTGGCCACCTAAACACCACCACCTATAGAAGCCACCATGTGACCTCCTCTTTGTACACCATGTGGCACCTATAAAGGGTCTCAACCAAATGGCTCTTATCTAGTCAACTGATACATGGTATTTCCATGTTAGATTTTTTTCCCTCCTACCACATCAGCCAATGGCACATGGCTACCCAGTCAACACCTACATCATTGCCACATCATTAGCTTAGTTAGTTGACACATTAGTAGGCCCTTTTTTCCTATGATGGCCATATGACTATCAAATTTAATGCATTAATAGGCTGACATCAACACTGCATCAACAATTTAGATGCCCTTCTAGGCCATAAGGAGAAGTGTTCAATTTTTTTCTCATAACTTGAGCATCCAAAATCCATTTTTGAAAAATGAAATATCATCAAAAATCTAGTTCTGAGCCCATTACAATGGTATAGGTTTCAACAGATTTTGCTATTGTTTAGTCACCTATTTTCATTGTCAAAGGCCAAACTTTGTTTTTCACTCTAGGGGCCATATCTTTTGCATCTGAGCTCCATTTTTAGACAACAAAAAGGTGTTGGAATGCTCATGTGATGCTGTATCTAGATCTATTGTCTTCTTCATTAGAATCTTTCAAAGGAACATAAGTCACTCATTTGAATCTTTTTTGCTATCCTCATTGTATACACATTACTTTTAGCTACTGGGGTTCCATTTCTTGTAATGTGGTGGGGGGGGGGGGGGGTGTTTTCAATACATTGTTTCTATCATTTACTTTAGTGCACCATATATCTTTCAAAACCAAAATATCTTCTCTAACCCATATAACTATCACACATGGGTAGTTGCCATGACACGATTACTTCATTCCAATGGTTTGTGGTCTTGTTTAAATGAGAATCAACCTCTATTTTAGAGTCCATTTTAGAATTATCTGCACAAAAATAAGATGGATGAGGTCATGGGTCTTATCTCTCTCAATATTGTAGACAACTTATAGTTTCATCTTGATGAGTGTACTACTCCTTAGGAAATGTGGCTCAAGTTCAAGACCTTTTTTGGTATAGTTAGTGAGTTTAGGGAACTTTAGCTTGAGGTAGAGCTCACATCACTTGTACCTGATTCTTTCCTCACCATTGAGAACTTTCTAATGAAATTCAAGAAACATAGATCATTGTTGCAAGCTTGTGGCAAGATGAAGAAAAATAAATAATGCATCTTCTTGATACTATCAAAGCTTCAGGGAAACTTTCAAATTTTATCCTCTACTTTTCACTCCACTATGGATGCATTGGGAACTCATTTCGCCATGCTAACATTTGAGGAATTTTGTGACCATTTGACTAGAGAAAAAGCCATGCTTTCTTAGTTGGATTCTCTATCAGGATCAAAGACCACAATGACGGTTACACAATAATCTACCATAAAGAAGAAGCAAACACTGAAGCCCAAGAGAGATTCAATTAGCCACAAGTAGCCCTCCAAGCCATCTACACAGATTCCTTACAAACCACAATCCAACCCTAAGAAGGGTAATTCTTCTAAGTTTGGTGAGTCTTCCTCCAAGACTAAGAAGTCCATATGTGATCCTTGCAGACTTTGTGGTGGCAAGGAAGGACATCCAGTTTCTAGGTGTTGGAAATGGTTAGAGGCCTTAGAGGATTCCATGCAACAACATCACATCTCCTCTCCTCAACCACCTTACTTATCTATGGGAAGGTTCATGCACTTCATGCATGATTTGTGTCTTTAGGATCATCTTAGATCATTAATTCTGGTGTCTCTCAGCATATGACTCACTCACAGGATTTGGTCACTACACTTCTTCATAGTGCTACATCACATATTATAGCTAGTGACTCTACACAAATCCAGTTCTTGATTTAGGTTCAATTTCACTAGGTGGTGGTTCTCTTCAGGATGTTTTTCTAGTTCCTAACACTTCTATGAACCTTCTTTTAGTTTATTAGATTTTCCTTTTTTGCTCTAGTAAGATAGTTGAGTTCTCACTGCATGATGTGGTTATTTTAGATCTCCTTGATCCTAATTCAATTATTTCTATTGGGAGTGTGGATTTCTAGTCTCACTTATACCAATTTGATGGCTTTAAGAGTTCAAAAAGTGTGGGTTCTTCTCTTGTTACACATTCAAACTCTATGAGCAAGCTTTGGTATGAGCATTTTGGACATGTCAACTACTACAATTTACAATAGATGAGTACATAGGAACTTGTTTCTAGGCTACCACAGATCTCTTGCACTAAGGGTATTTGTCATGAATGTGTTCTTAGCAAGCATCATCAAGATCCCTTTCCTTCAAGAATAGTCACTTGTGTAAAGGCACCCTTGGAGTTGGTCCATAGTGATCTTATGTCCTTTTCTACTCCTTTTTCTGGGGTCCCACTACATTCTCACATTCATTGATGACTTCTCTAGATGCACATGGATGTAATTTCTTAAGTACAAGTATGGTGTCTTTGATTCCTTCCAAATCTTTAATACTTTTGTGGAGAAATAATATAGTTTTTCTCTTAGATGAATACACATAAATAATAGGGGGGAGTATGTGAATTATACTTTCAAAGATTTTTACATTGAGCATGGTTTACTACATCATCTTTCAAATCCACACACCTCTCAATAGAATTGTGCTACCAAGAGAAAGAATAGAACCTTATAGGAGATGGAAAATTGCATGATTCAATTATGAGATATGCAATCTTAATTTTGGGCTAAAGCACTCAATTATGCCAACTACATTCAGAATCAAATGCCCCATAAGGCATTATGATAAAATGACTCTTGAGGAGGTTTGGTCTCATGCCAAGCCTAATGTTTCCACATTTTGAGTTTTTGGTAGTAAGGCAAGGGCTTTTATTTCCAATTCTTAGAGAAAATCTATGGAGAAGAAGAGTCGACCACTTAACTTTGTTGGCTACTATGAGGATGTCAAGACATATAGGTTGCTTGATATTGAGTCCTAAGAGTTCTTATTTTGTTGAGATGTCCAGTTTGATGAGTGCTTTCCTCTTCCATATTTTCCCTTCTTGGATTCGTCATCATTGCCTACTCCTTCCTCTTGATCTCTTGAGAATGTTCTATCTTCTAATGATCATGTAGATGATGGTCCACCTCCTCCACCACCACCAATTTCTCCACCTTTTCCTAGGTGGGTCCATGTTATAGTTGAGTTAGTTAGTCCTTTGGTAGGAGATCTTACAGATAACTATCATCCTCAAGCTCAAACATCTAGTTCTAGTCTTATGAGTCATGCTATTTCTAAAGATCCAAAGAGATTTTTAAAGGTGACCAAGCATCCAAAATGGGATTTTTCTATGGATGAGGAGTATTCTTCTTAGGTGAAGAATCAAAATTGGGATCTTTGTACTCTTCCAAAAGGAAGAAAGTTGGTTCAGTGCAAGTGGTTGTACCATACCAAGCATGCTACAGATGGATCTATTGATAAGTACAAGGCACTTCTTGTTGCAAAGGGATTCTTGCAAGTTGAGGGTATTGATAACACTAAGAATTTTTCCCCTATCACCAAGATGAATTCTATTTGCTTTGTCCTTTCACTAGAAGCTTCACAGGGATGGCCAGTCTTTCAGATGCATGTGAAGAGTGCATTCTTGCATGGTGATCTTCATGAGGAGATCTATATGGAGTAGCCTCAAGATTTGTATAGGACTCTTCATTAGTTTGTAGACTTTGATGTTCATTGTATGGTCTTAAACAAGCCCCTTGGGCTTGGTATGAGAAGATGGACTCATTCCTTCTTTCTACAAACTTCACATGCTATCATTCTAATCATATAGTGTACATTCAAAATTAGGGGGATGATATTATAATACTTTTTCTCTATGTTGATGATCTCATCATTATCGATAACTCATCCTCCATGATTCACAATATTCAAAGAGCATTGATAGAGCAGTTTGAGATGATAGATCTCGATCTTCTGCACTATGTTTTAGGCCTACAAGTTATGTAGTGCCTACCCTCATTCACATCTTTTTTGGACATATTATTGCTATCATTATCAGACTATGATGGACTAGTTTTATGTTGATGGATCAGTGGTATTGTTTTAACACTATCAGACATTATGTTATGGATTCAATGATTATGTGATGAGATCATTTAGACTTTACATTTCATGCATTCATGATGATCATTGTATTGTTTCTAGTTATTGCTGATGATTAGTTGGATGGTTTATTATCTCATGTGTTTTATTATGGATATGTACCACATACTTGCATGTGTATGGTGTGTGTGTTTTCTTATTGTATGACATTTTTGATGTGGTTAAGGAAGGGAGTTGTAGTCACCTGCTTAGTCAAGATCTACATGATGCACCACTTCCTGCCATTGTCTGTTTAGCTTAGCATTATATATATTGTATGTACATGCATGGGTTTTCTGCAGGTTGCAGGTATTGGGTATCGATTTCTCTGAATTGCCAGGATGAGCGTACCCTATTATACTATCTCAATGATAAGAGAAGGGAGATAAATTCTCAAGTCCAAATCCCAAACCCTTAAGCCAATTGCCCTAGTGAGGTAGGACAATTATCTGGATATTTTACCCACCGAATGTGTCGGATGACATGATTCGTGATTTTTAACCCTTTAGACTAATTTTGTGTGATTTGCTTTATGATGGGTTTTCATATTTTATCTTGGAGGTCTATGGTGAATTTTCTATTAATTAATTCTTAATAAATAGATTTAATTAATAAAATTAATTATTTGAGAAAATTAATATAAAATATCATGTTATTTGATATTTTGATTATAATTAATTAAATGAGAATTAATTGAGGAAAAAGAATTAAAAAAGAAAAAAGAAAATTAGAAATTAAAATTAATAATAATAAAATAATAATAAAGTAATAAAATAATAATAATAATAAAAGTTATAAAAATTAAAATGAAAGTTATAAATATTTAAATAGAAAATTATATAAAAGTGAATTGGAGTTATAAGCTTGCATGGGAATTAACGCACTTTTTTATTTCTCATGTGTCAACAACACGGAGGTTAGTGCATCAATTAAGCACATGGTGTCTACAACCCTATGGCTAATCTAGGAGGTTGGTAAAGACACATGCTTAGTTGGTGACACCTTCTAGCTATTTCTAGAAGCATTCTAGGTGTTTCCTAAAAGCTCTTTATATTCAGGCATTCCTAGAAGCTTAGATATAGTGTTTGGAGTGCAATTGGAGCATTGGAGGATTCAAGAATTCTAAAGAAGGGAGCTTGCTCTGTGGGTTTTCTGAGGAAGAGTGAATTAGCATTAGAATCTGAGTAGATTCTTGTGATTTTTCTTATGCTATTTCCGCATCATGAATTCCCTGTCTTCTTCGTGTCTTCCATATGTCTTCTGAGGAATTTCATATTTTTATTGTATGCATTCTCTATATGGGTAGTTTAATTTATTTGAGAATTTTATATGCATAGATCTGAAAAGAACACGGGGCTAGGGTTGAGATTCATAGTCAAACCCAGTAGATTAATTATTGGAAATTTTGGAGATCAAAGATTTATGGAGAAATTCTAAAAATTGAAATTTATATATATATATTTTGTCAATTTACACACACACACACACACACATGCAATCATATATATATATATATATATATATATATATATATATATATATATATATATATATATATATATATATATATATATGTTCATATACTGTGATATTTTTAAGTTTGCATGTATTTATATATATATATACTTTCATATATATATATATATATATACATACATATGTATATATAATATATATTTGTTAAAATTTGAATAATATATCCTTAGGCGAAAATGTTTTAAACTAAATCGCAAAACTCAAATGGGAATCGCGTAAGCAATTTTTTTTAAAAAAATAATACATATTATGCATTAAGTCGGGGGGGATGAGACCTATGCCCCAACTGTGGTCGTAGTGAACCGCCATCGTAGGTATTGTGATGGAAGTGGTATACAGTACCACTGACGTCATAGGCCTTGTGACCGCAGGGTCCTGTGTACCGGCGAACTATTATGTTATGTGAATAACATTTGCCACATGTAATCATTTTTAATTTTTATTAAAATTTTATATGTGTTAAATGGTATTAATCGAATTTGTTAATTCGATTTTGTAATAATAATTTATATATATATATATATATATATATATATATATATATATATATATATATATATATATATATATATATATAGATATAAAAGTATGTATATAATATGTAAATATGATTATTAATAATTTGTTTTATAATTGTATAACTGATAAATGATTTATATCAAAGGTTCATGGTTTAAATTAATTTTTAGTTTGGTGGGGGACGTTTTGAATTAAAATTATAATTGAAAGATGGATTTTAAAGAATATTTGTATTCATTCAAAACGTATTAATGTTCCTCCAATTCTTTCTCTAAACTTGGAAACGTATACCGAGACTTTTGCATTTAAATTTAAGTTGTAAACTTAGTAAAACCAAAACATGTGTGCGCATTGCGTATTCTTTATGCTATTGTTTTGGGTTTTGGGGTTGACTAGTGTTGACCAGTTATAGGACGTCTACCAGAGGCTTGGGGGATTATGTGATTGTGATGTCATGATGATGTTTTAATCTCAATCTTTATAAACCCAACCATGGTTATGTGATGGAATGCTCTATGTATTGGATGTGATTACTGATTGTTATAGTTGAGATTCTTATGTATAAGACACTTGAATTAACCATTATTTTTGGTCATCGATCAGTTATCCTTGGTTATTTTCTAGTCGCCATGATGGGACTGAAATGTGGATTTATTCTTGATGATGTCATGTTGTGACATGTTTGACTCAACCATTTTTGGATTCTTCAATCAGTATGATTGAGATATATTTTGGTTGTTGAGAACCATTGGATACTTTGATTATCAGTGATACTTCAGTTGCCAATAGAGAGCTGTTGTGTTCATGATTTTCTATGGATGTTTGCTCATGGAGATTTGATGCTTTTATGCATATTTGATGATTTTATTATGGATTATCTTTTGTGATTTTGAGATTTATGATTCCATGAGCTTAGGGTAGGATATCTGCATGCAGTGTCGAGAAGTGGCTTGCAATGGGGGTCGGGGCCCTAAGAGGCTGCCAGGGTAACTCATTGTAAGTTGGATTAATAAGTGATAACATTCACACCTAATACTAACTGAATGAACCTAAAAAGATAAGTGTTTTGTTCTCACTCATGCTTTGAGTGCTTGTACAGGCTAGGATGGGAGTAGTGAGAACGCATGGTTACGACCTTGCATTTCGTAGTATGCCTTGTCAGTATGAGAGGATACTAGTGGCCGCATGAGATCAGTATGGACCTGTGGAGTTTAGCTAACTGCCAGGGTAACTTTTATGTGATAAATGCGATGACACTTTCTTTCTTGCATAGTAGGTTCCTACATGTCATTATGTGCCTTTGGGATTAGATGTCAATTTTGTGTTTGGAACCTTTGAGTTAGTATACTTTTAGGATTCCTAGACTTATAGAGATTTGTGTTATGTGATTTTGTTAGCCTATTTGGGACTTGAGATTATCTCCTCAGCATGGTGGGAGTGGACCGCTTAGGTACCACACGGTCAAGTGGTAGTGTATTTTCCACTCTTATCATTTGAAGATACATTGAGACATCATGGCTGATGCGTCCTTCATGATGGTAGATATGTATCCTTTCATTGATGATTAGCATATATTAGATGATTTTATCTTATGCTTATATTTGCATGTTAGATTACTTTCTACATATGATGTTGTATATGTTAGGAGTGACATTCCTACTATGTTAGTACCGATGATCTCTTCGGTGATTTGGAATGTTATGCACAGAGGGATGGCTAGGATCCACGATGGTCTAATGATGCTATTAATGGTTGGGAGGAACCGTACACTTAGTTTATTATGTTTGATCTTCTATGATGATGTATCATGGATTAGAATAGGATGATGTACCTTATTCTATGTATGTATATTCTTTGAGCTTGTCATACCCTGTGACATGTACAGTGGATGATTGAGCATTTGAAATGTAATGAATAAACATTGGACTTATCATTATTATTTCATGTGGATGTTGTACCAGATGGATTCATGTATGTTAGATGTTTTTAGATGTAATCCAATATTAAGGGATCTTAAAGAATGTAATCTGTTATGTATGTTATGTTTAATTCTAGATGGACATTACTATTGTTTCCGTTATTATGCATAAGTTATATGTGGTATTTACTTTCATGTTTTAAAAAAAAAAATGCTACCAAACTTAGTGAAATTCTAGGTTAATTCTTTGGATCCCTTGGTGGGGCATTACAAGTTACTCAGACTTTCGATGGTATTTCCATCTGTCAGCAGAAGTATGCTCTTTGTAATTCCCACCCATAGTTTGCTTTATATTATATATGTCGAACTCTTTTAGGCCTATTTCATAGATGTGTTTATTTTAGAGATATATGGTATGATGTTATTTCATTACTTGAAAATATCATTTATGATTACATAGTTGATTATATTTCATGTGTTGTATAATGATTATGATTACTTATGTGTTAATATTTTTTTAATGATTCTTAGGTAGTAAATATGATTGTTTTCATAATGATGTTAGATGATATGTCTTTAATGATGATTGTTTTACATTCATATTAATGCATTGTTATATCTAAGCATTTGATGAGTTGATTTGTGATTCGTTATGGTACTTACCCCATACTTGCATGTGTATAGTGTGCATGTCTATTTTACTTTTATGTCTGATGTGGCTAAGGGAGAGATTTGTAGTCACCTGCTAGTCGGGATCTAAACGATGTACCACTCCCTACAATTTCCTATCTAGTTTAGTTACATACATACATACATACATACATACATACATACATACATACATATATGTATGTATGTATGTATATAACTAAACTAGATAGGAAATTGTATATATATATATATATATATATATATATATATATATATATATATATATATATATATATATATATATATATATATATATATATATATACATGCTCATTTTTATGTAGGTTGCAGAAACTGGGCATCAACTTCTTTGAATTGCTAGGATGAACATGCTCTATCACAACAACTCAATGATAAGAATGGGAAGATAATGATCAGGTCCAATCCTAGCCATAGCCTAAACACTTGTCTTGCAAGACGGACTTGTATTTGACTCTCTACCCCATTTTAAACCCTAAGTTTGTCTTTGTGTGTGTTTGATTTTGGATTTTGAATAGTTTTGCTTATGTAGATTTGACTATGTTATTTATTTGGTAAAAGGTTTAATTGTGATATTTAGATCAATCACATAATATTAGAATTATTAAATATTATTTAAATAAAAAGAAGAATTATAATATTAGGATATTTAATTAATTGAATAAATTAAATATTTGTTTTCTTTATTTAAAAGACTTGATTTAAAAAGTCTAAATATGAAAGTTGGAAAAAAGTATAAACTAAAATATTAAATACTAAAAATTTATTTATCATGAATATCTAATCAATGATAATAAAATTAGAGTTGCACATAACTAATAGGCTTTAATTATTAATGATTAAACTAATTATATGCAATTTAATTGCACATTAATTAATAAAATTAAAATAAAATTTTTGAGTGGAGGATAAATTATTTAACTTAAAAGAAAGGATATTTATTTAGTTTATTATAAAAAGATAAATCTATTTGTGAAAAGAAAGTAAATAAATAAAGAATATGTATTTATTTAATATTAAAAGAAAGGAAAAAAGTAGAAATTATGTATTTCTTTTATTAAAAAAAAGTGATTTTATTTATTTTTTAAAAATATAAGAAAAGAAAAGAAACTATTATTTTGTTTTAGTTGAGTTACTTTCTTTTGTTAAGTTTACTTATTTTAGAAACCTTAGTTTTATTAATTTTATTTATTATTTATTAAGAGGTCATTTTGGTCTTTTTGGGGGGAGAATATTTTTGGAGAAGAATAATATAATTTAGTACAAAGATTTTAGGAGACAAGTTACAAGTTATTCATTCAGATTTTGATGTAAAAGATTTTTTTCAAAGCTTGGGAGTAAAGTCTACAATTGGGATTTTTTCTTCTTCTTAACAAATGAACTTGGTGTTTGAAGGTAGGGGTTTAAAAATATCTTTTTAGTTTATGTTGGAAAGATTGTCTTCTCTATGTTTTCCTGAGTATGAATAAATTTGGTTGTGGTTACTTCTGTGTTAGTTTGAGGGTTTGAAACATGTGATTTTGCTATAACTTTTATTTAATATATTTTATCAAAAATATAAAGATACTTTTAGACACCCATTTGGATTTTATTTAACATATATATATAAATCACATATGATTTTTTTATACAGACATAGTCAAAGATTGACTATCATGCTAAAACAAGGCCTATTTGAGCTTAATTTTTCAATTAGAGATACATAAACAATTACTTATAAATTTTACAAAATACATATTTAGGAAAATTCCTTATTTTTGATTGTAAATAAATCTATTATGAATACTTTTATATATTTTTATGAAGATCCAACAGTTCAAACAAAAGTTATGTTCTTTCTTCTGAACTGGTAACCTTCAAATCTGAATAGTACTGCTAGGAAGATTCATATTTTACACCATTCAAATGAACTTTTCTTTAAGACTGGTAATAACAAATAATATGTGAAATTAAATTATCTTTCCATGGATATAGGTTGCAGATCTTTACCATTCCATATGAGATTAAAACATTTAAAATACTAGCTGATTTATATAGAGAAAATGTATAAAAACTCAATGTTATGAACTTTGAAAATGTTTTATCTTTATTTTAAATATTATTTATTTAACATATAAAATATTTAATTCTAAACTTTATAGATAATTAACAAACTAAATTTATTTAAACTTTTATGACCTTTATATAATCAAACAAAACTTTTAAAAATAGTCTAATCTAAATCATTTGATAGAACCTTGTATTATTTGGTGTGTGTCTAATTGAGGTTTTTTGTGGTATTTTTTTTGTGATGGGTTTTGGAAATTTTGATGTGGTGTTTTATTTTGTGATGGCTTTTATGTGAACTATTTAGTTGGCCAGACTAGGATGTGCACTAGAGGCATATTTTAAGATTTCTTTTATGATGGTTATTTGACTAGAGGTCATGATGTACTTTATGATTCAAAATTGATACTTATTTTATGAGTTTTATGTTTTTGAATATTTGACTTGGGTTTTGAGAACCAAATTATTTTATGGTTTCCTATTAAAGAACCGAGTTCTTCCATTATGGGTGTTGTGGTTTGGGATACAATTGTGGTTTATGTTCTTAGGGGAGGTTGTCTAGGTATGTGTCTTTGGGAGTGGCTTGCAATAGGGGCCTGAGACCCAATGTGGTCAGTACTAGGGTAACCTATTGTAAGTTGTGTAATAAGTGATAACATAGTAATTAAAATATCTTGCCTAACCCTTTTTCCTTGAGATATATTAAAAAGATAAGTTAGAGATGTGCCTCGCCCATGCCTTGAGTGCTTGTATAGGCTAAGGATGGGAACAAGATGATACGTAGTGAGAGGTAAGACTGGTTTCCTCATCTTTATAAGAGGGTATTCTAGTTCTGCATGTGTCAAGTTGAGGTTCTAGGGTCTAGAGTGACCAGTCGATGTTAACTCAATGCTTAAGGGTCCATGGTCTAGTGAGAGACCAGTCCATGGTAACTCAAGTGGTTTGACCATGTGATGGCACTCCCTAGTATGTAGCCTAAATCTCCTCCATAGATTTTGTATTTACCTCTGGTGGTGTATTTATTGGTGATGCACTTGTTGTTGGTGTACTTATTGTTGGATGTACTTATTGTTGGTGATTTACTTTTATTGATGATAGTTGTTATCTAATGGTTATTGTTCATTGACATGAGGCTTGTGTTCTAAGGTGGATATCCTTTTGGAATTGTATATCAAGATTTTGGCTTTTTATTTCTACTTGGTATATATATATTTTTTGATTGTGGTGTTTGTATTGGATTGAGTGTTCATTCTATTTGAATTATCTTTTCTTCTTGAGTAGTATGTGTTACCCTTGAGGTAGTTGATGGCTATTAGGATTCCTTGCCTATGAATGTTTCATGATTGATTAACCATATGTGGATTATTCATTATCTTCCCTACATGGTGGGAGTGGGAGCTTGACTAGGCAATCATGTGGTTGGGAGATAGTGTCTTCTTACCATTTGGGTCCCCCTTAGACTTACAGATGTTGGATGTTCATTGTAGTAGTTGTACCTTTATCATTCATATCCCTATCTTGGAGATTTCTATTCAATTGATATAATTATATGTTATCATGTATCTTGTATTTTGATATACTTGTGTCTATTCTTGCATACCCTACGACATGTGCAATGGATGTTATCCATGAGATGTATTTCATTGTATCAGTTGTATTCATGATTTTTCTTATGAGATTAATATGTTATATTTTTATGATAATTGACATTGTGCTTAAGACTTAAATAATTAATAAAAAATATTAATCATGACTCAACATGAAGGAACCCTTTAGGAATAAAATCCATACTATAATTTCATTTGTGTAAATGTTGTATATGTGTATATTGCTTCCATGTTGTTACTTTGATGTTGTGTAAACCTTAGGAAGGAAAAAATAGTTCAGTATATATTGTAATATGTTAGGTTTATTTCTCTTGGGTTCCTGAGTGGGGCATTACACTCTTGATATGATACTTCAATGGATCCCACTTTATACAGATAATTGGTTGGCAGTTTGTTGTACTTGACACATACTCATCCTGATCTCTCCTTTGGAGTTGGTCTTGTTTCTTGATTTTTCCATTACCCTCATGAGAGAAATTGGCAAGTTGCCAAATGTATCTTTAGGTACATTTAGGGCACTACACATTTTGGAATTCATTACACTATAGGATCTCCACACATTTTTGGCTTTACTGACTTAGATTGGACCGATGATATTGATGATAGGAAGTCTACTTCTAGATTTCTTTTCTATCTTGGATCTAGTCCTATCACATGGTCATGTAAGAAGTAGTCTACTATTTCATTATCATCTATAGAGGCTGAGTACTAAGCAATGGTATTAGCTAGTCAGGAGATTTTGTAACTTTGGCAGTTGATGACTAAGTTTGGGTTTCCTCCTGATAGTCCCACTATGCTTTGGTGTGAAAATTAAAGTGTTATAAATATTTTTTTCAACCCCATGGAGCATCAACATACTAAAAATATCGAGATCCACATGCACTTCATCTGACACTTGATTCAGGATGGTGTTCTTCTCTTGGAGTACATCCCTACAAAAGCATAGGTTGCTGACATCTTCACTAAATCCTTTGCATCACTGTACTATCTTTAGTTGCACACCATGCTTGGGGTGAAGAAAGTTGTCCTTGAGGGGTCTTAGTGAGGCCTTCCTTCCTTTCACATTTTTCAAAATGTTTTCTCATCTCTTTTTGGAGTAGAGTTTTTTCCCCATGTAGCTTTCTCTATTTCCCTACTTTATAGAGATTTGGTTGTGATTGGGTACCTAATCAGACCTTGTAATTGGGACCCAAGTTTCTTTTGTTTTCATTTTTTGTAGCTTCATTGTCACTCATCTTAAGGGGGGTGCTAGAGTAAAAGGTTTATTATCTTTTACTTACTCTTAAGATTTCACTATTGGAGTATTGAATTTTGTCTCTTCATGAATGTGACATTTAATATTTGCTTTCTTTTATTAAATATCACATTATCTCTTTAGGGTTTCCTTTTTGAGAATGGTTGATCTCCTTTTATAAGGATTTATCCCCTTGTATTTTGTAACACTTTTGCTTCATTATTTTCTCTCTTGAATACAATTTTGATCTTGAGAGCCACTCTTCTCTTCTTTCTTTCATTCTTCCATGTAACAAATTATTTTCTTGTATGTGATCATTGGGGCTTTTGTGAAGTTGGGTTTTACGTCTATTTTGTACATCAACTTCTATAAACCAATCATCCTTCATTTACAGCTCATTCATTGCATTATTGGTAGTAAACTTATTTGAAAACTCAGTATTCTTACTTAGGAAATGAAAGTGACTTGTGAAATATCGAAATCTCTACAGGTTTATGTGTGCATATATTTTTAAAATACATTTATAGATCTAATTTTAGAAGCAATGAGAAATGTAGGCTAGTTTCAACAGTTTAGATGATGTCAAGATGACACCTTTAATATCTTCTTTAAAATCTTCAATAAGACCACCTAAAAGCTCAAGTTAGGAAAATCTATAGATGTTAGCCACTATCTCAATGATAAAGATGATGTATATATATATTTTTGTCTCAATGTTAGAAATGATGTCTAAATTTTTTTATTTTTCTATTGTATATTTTTTCAAAGGTCTTTGGAAAACACATGCAAACTAGTTAGTAGAGATGTTACAAAACTAATCCATAAAACTCACTTGGAGAATTCTAAAATATGTAGATGGAGGATGAAAACCTAAAATTGAACGCATTTCAAGAAACAATGGAAGACTTATTTATGACCTATTTTTCTTTGCATTAAAATTATTTATATTACATTTCTATATTTTCTTCTTTTTTGACAACCAAATAGCCTAAGAAAAAGAAATTTCATGCTTACCATTACAATATTATGACTAATGAAAGTAGTAAAAAACTAATACATATTTTAAATAATAAACAACCATTTTAGCCTAAACTACCATCACTATTTAGAAAGAAGTACAAAACCATCTTTGGCAATTAAACTAAATATGTCAAACAAAGACAAATCTACTCTTGAATTTTTCCTAGCTAATACAATTATTAGGTATAATTTGTCCATAATTTAAAAGAAAACATTTCATGTTTGGTATGTATAAAAAATTTAGTTTTATTTATATTTATGGACAATAGACCTCTTTGGCATGTTGTGTAATGCCCCGCCAAGAGATCCAAAAGAATTAACCTAAAATTTTACTAAGTTTGCCAAACAAATTTTTTTTAAAACATAAAAGATAAACCATTCACATCGAACACCTAGTAGCAAAAGAAACAACACACATTCAACTAAAGTATACATAACAAGTTACACTCCTTAAGGATCCCAAGACATAGAGTCACATTTAATTTAGTTAAAACTAAGACTAAAAACTACCACATCCACATGAAAGAATAAATAGAAACTCCAATGCCCATATTATATATTTGTTCGAAATGCTCAATCATTCACTATACATGTCACAGGGTATGAAAGGCTTAAAAGAATATACATATGTAAAAATAAAGATACATCATCCTCATCGAATTCATGATACTAGTACAATAAAGTAAATGAAACCAATAACATACATGATGCATCCATCCATCAATAAAGATATAACAACCATCATAAAAGATATCCATACATCATAAAAGACAACTAATCTAAGTGCACGGTTCCTCCCAACCATCAATAGCATCATTAGACCATCGTGGGTCCTAGCCATCCCCTGCGCGTAGCATCCCAAGTCACCAAAGAGATCATCGACATTAGCATAGTAAGGATGTCGCTCCTAAAACATACTACATCATATGTAAAAAGAAATCTAGCATGCTACAACATAAAGAAATCTAACATGCAAGATTAAAACATAAGATGATTCTACAAAGTAGATAACATCATCTATCACATGCTAATCATCAATATAAAGAAACATACTAGTAAATAACATCCATCATAAGATCCAAGAACTAAATGAAGATAAATACCAACAAAGAATACTCTAGCCATGGTGTCTTGGACAGATCTCAAATGGTAAGAGTGAAAAAGCACTACCACCCGACCACGTGGAACCTAAATGGTCCACTCCCACTATGCTAAGGAGATAATCTCAAGTCCCGAATAGGTTATCAAAATCACATAGCATAAATACTCTCTAAGTCTAGGAATCCTAAAAGTATACTAACTCAAAAGTTCCAACACATAAATTGACATCTAAACCCATAGGCACACAAAGACATGTAGGAAACCTACTATGCAAGTGGGAAAGTGTCATTGCATAGATCACATTAGAGTTACCCTAGTAGTCTCTCAATAGACCCCAACCCCCTAGTGATCCCTATGTGGCCACTAGTATCCTCTCATACTGACAAGGCATACTATGAAATGCAAAGTCGCAACTAAGTGTTCTCTCTACTCCCATCCTAGTCTGTACTAGCACTCGAGGCATGGGCGAGAACATACACTTATCTTATTAGGTTCATTTAATCCCCATTTAGTGTAAATGTTTTCACTTATTAAAACAACTTACAATGAGTTACCTTGGCAACCACTTAGGGCCTTGGCCCCCATTACAAGCCACTTCTCGACACTACAAGTAGATAACCTACCCTAAGCTCATGGAATCATAAATCACAAAATCACCATAGTCCTATACAAGCAACTGGAAAAATACTAAAAGAATAATCCATAATAAGAGCATTAAATCTCCATGAGCACATGAAAAACATCCAAAGATAATCATGACCATAACAGTTTTCTATTGGCAACTGAAGGTATCACTGATAATCAAAAGTATCCATTGGTTCTCAATAACCAAAATATATCTCAAAATCATACTGATCGAAGACTCCAAAGTGGTTGAGTCAAAACATGTCACAACATGACATTATCAAGAAATAAATCAACATTTTAGTCCCATCATGGTGATTGGAAAGTAATCCAAGGATAACTGATCAATGACTCAAAAATGGTTACGTCGAGTGTCTGATACAATTAAATCTTAGCTTCACACAGGAAGACTGGAAAGCAATAACAATTAGTAAGTACAAACATCTCATAGAGCATACCATCACATTACCATGGTTGGGTTTTAAAAAGATCGAGACCAAATGATATCAACATGCCATCACATTCACATAACTCCCAAACCTCTGGTAGACATCCTAACTGGTCAACATGCTAGGACCACCCAAACCTCAAACATGGATAGCATAAAGAACAAGATACAAACACATATTTTAGTTTTCTTTTTCAATCACATGGTTAAGCCAAATATGAGGTTTCAGTTTTTGTTTTCAAGTACATTTCAAGTGTATAAGATTCTTCATTTAATCTACGACTCAACCCATTTATTTTTTTCGAATAAAACATAGAATTATCCCTCTATTATTTTAAAACAATTTCTAAAATAATCATAAAATAATTATTTACTTATTTAAATCATTGAACTAGTTTCTATTGACTTTTAGACAAAATCATTCACATTATTCAAAACATTAGAATAATACTTATCAACTTTCTAATAATTACTTTATAATTTTCTTTAAACACTTCAAGGACAATCATTTATTTAAAATAATCCTCATTTATTTTAAGTAAAATCAATCTCATTACTAATTCAATTATTTAATTCCATTTATTAATATCTCTTTTCTTTTAATTTTCCCTCATTTAAAAATCCATTTACTTAAATTGACTAATAATTAATTACACTTCTTCTACTATTAACTAATCTTAATTAAATTAAATTTAATAAGATTAGTTAATAAATCATATAAAACTAATGCATAATAATAAGATACTATTTTAATTCAAAGCCAAATCTGAATCAATTTCCAAATCTTGATTCTACTAAGGGAAGATTGCAATAATATTTTTTAATTCATTCCATGCTTTGATAGATTATATTTGTGAAGTTTAAGCACAAAGAACTCTTGGTTATGGAAAATGGAGGAATGACTATCATTGAATAAAATAGTCCTAGTATGGGGGTCATATCTCCCTAATGAACCGTTGGATCGAGCCGAATTTGAAATATGTTGGAGAGGGCCAAGTTGCGCCAGATCTGATTGGAGAGATCAAATAAATTTAGTCTAGATAAAAATTTATGAATGTATGAGTTTGGATCTATGTAAGGGGCAGTGATAGGGCAGTTTGTGATGAATTTCCTTTATAAATGAAACTAGGGTTTTCTAATGTTTCTTTGCAACCAAATAGAAATTAACATACATATCTAGATTCCAATTCCAAGATTGAAGATTCATTCATGGAGTATATTTAGACACATATAATAGACATGATGAAGATAGGAAGAGAAAGAGTGCAATGGAATATGCAAAAATCACGGGTGCACCTAGATATTGATGCTAATTTGCTATGCCTTAGAAGTCCATAAAAAAATCTGTTCCTTCTCCAACAGTCACCATTCCTCCAAGAATCAAACCAACTGAAACTCCCAAGTGACTAGAAGTGCTTGTAGAAGCATATGAGCATGTAGAAGCATAAGGGCTTCTCAAATGCATGTAAGCTTGTCCAAACACACTAGAAAAGCCTCTATATAAAGGCCTCTAAGATGCAACTAGAATGTGTCTAGAAAGACCTAAGAGATAAGCATGAAAACTAAGCACATAACTTCCATGATAAGAAGATAAAGATGATGAGGTCTCTAGAATGTTGTAGACAACATGTGCTTAATTAGTATGCTAACTCCTGTGTTGTAGACAACATGTGCATAATTAGAGTACAAACCCCTATGTTGTCAACATGACAACTCACAAGAGTTTGCATACTCCTATGTGAATAAATAATGCATATTAATTTATTTAATATTCACTTTTCTCTTTTCAAATTAATTTATTAATTCTTAAATCTCATGCACTCACTTTAATAAGTCCACTTGTTTTATCTTTATATATATGTATATTAATCACATGCACACATCATGCAATCTAGAATCTTTTAATAATTCTAATATCCTTTCCACTTTTTAAATTTATTTTTGAAACTTAATTGATAAAATATTTATTAACTTAAATAATAATATTATTTAGCATTTATTTAAAAATGAACTCTAAATATATTATTATTAAATTAAATAAATATTATCATGTTCCAAATTTAAACTTATAACTTTTATCTTCAAATTTAATTATTTTTATTTAACTAATTTCCCAATTAATTAAATAAAAATAAATATTAAAATATCATATTAATTTTCCATTTAATTACCTCATTAATTAAATCTTTTAATTAGACTTAATTAATAGAAAATACACCAAAAACTCATAAAGTAAAATACAAAAACCCATCATAGCAAAACACATACAAAATCAAACCAAAAGGGTTAATATCATGAATTACGTCACCCAACATATTCAAAGGGTACTTGACTTAGATATTTGTCTTAATTTTCAATTAGGACAAATGGCTTAAAGGGTTGGGATTTGGACTTGAGTATTTATCTCCCCTCTCTTACGATTGAGATAATGTGATAGGGTACGCTCATCCTGGCAATTCAGGGAAGTCGATACCCGATACCTACAACCTGCATAAAATCCATGCATGTATAAGCACAATATATACTAAGCTAAACATGCAATGGAAGGAAGTGGTGCATCGTGTAGATCCTGACTAGCAGGTGACTATGACTCCCTTCCTTAACCACATCAGAAACATCATACAGAAAGGAAACAAACATGCGCACCATACACATGCAAGTATGGGGTTAGTATCCATAAGAAGACACATATGATAATAAATCAACTAACTAATCATCATCAACAACTGCAAACACTAAAATAATCATCATACATACATGAACTATAAAGTACCAAGTAATCTCATCATATAATAAACTGAATGTAAAAAATATCTGATAATCTCAAAACAATGCCACTATTAATCATCAACATAAAACTAGCTCTAAAAGAGTTTGATAATGATAGCAAAAATGCGACCTAGGGGTAAGCACTACATGTTGGGTAGTAAAATTTGCATGTTTTTTTCTATTTTGTCTCAAAAAATGTAAAGAAAGTTTTGTTTCATTACTGAAATTTTTTAGGCATATATTAAGGGTGTTGTTATATGTTTCTAATCCCAAAAAATAATCTGAAAACTATTTCTTTATATCTAATTCTGACATCATGTCTATGACTATAATGAAGACTTTTACATGCAAAAGAAAATTCAGATTTTTGGTGCCATAGTTTCTAGAATTTTTTTTATATCTTTTCCTAGTACCCCTATTTGGTGATATTACTACATTTTGACTCATTGGAAAATGGTGAAGTTTTATGTATTTTTAAATATTTTTTTGAATTATTTCTTCATTCTCAAGTGTATTGATTCATTAATTGTGATCATAAAATATCCTTTATTCTCATTGTTTGATGTAGAGCATCATGGACCCACTCACTCCCACAAGGAAACTTCTCATTTTTCCATCACATAAACCTCAATTGATATTGTATAGAATAAGGGAGAATTCTATTTATAGTTCCACCAAAATAAACTCAATAAATAGAGATATCTTTAAGAAATCAAATCCTTATCATGAATGCAAACACAAATAAGAAATTGATAGCATATGGGATAGTTATTGATCTGACAACAACAATAGAGTAGTTGAAAATTTAATGATCATTCAAGGAGAATTCCATTGTAACCTCAAACTAGTAAAAATATTAGTAACAAACTATTTTATCTCCAAGTGATCACACTCAATCGATTAAGTAGAAAAAGGAACCCAAAATTGGAGAGACATGAAATATGTTAACCAACTAACATTTAATGAACAATTCATATATAACTATTTCTATCACAAAAGTTAAGCAATTAAGACTCTAATCAAGTAATCCATAAATTAAAGTCATTTGAAATGTAATTCCAAGATATGTGGATGAATGTCATGGTGTTTTTTATTCTTAACCCACCATTTATGCTATTATATGATAATCAACAATTTGGAAATAAAGCTAAATGAGTTAGCATTGTTACTGGCCTAAAATTAGATAACTATGATTGTGGTAAACAAAGTAGAATCCAATACCAAAGTGGAACTTATGATATATTTCTCTTATAATATTACTAGCACTTGCCCACACCATATTTCAATCATATGCAACCATCAAAACCTTTCTTACGATTAGTTATTATTAAAAAAAATACAATTTATTGTCATAGTGAACAAACTTTACATTTCAATTCACCTAAGGGTTGGTAGATCTTGCCAATTACACAACCATTCAAAGATAGAAATTAATAGTAAGATCCAAATACATATAAAATGAAGAGGCTACCAAGAAAAAAACCTCCTCTCTCTCATATAGTTTATTGAGACCTTGTTGGTGAGGGTATAATGAAAGGTCATGATCGGACTAGGAAGGGCTATCAATGTCATATTTATTTTGAAATGAAAAATGGAAGTGTATTCTTCTCCAGAAAACCTTTTCATACTGTTATGCTTTAAAGTGTGAGTTATTTTTCACTTTCCATAAAGCCACTTTTCACTAGTATATGTATAATGGATTAGCTCTTTTGGCTTAACCTATAGATTGATATCATCCTTGGTTATCTCTGGCCCATCACTTCCATGAATAATATCCCTATAGATCAAAATTTAGGATGTTCAATTTTTTCATTTTACCTTATTTGCAGATCCAATTCTAACATATTTGAGCAACATAAAGAATTGCAATTTCTCTAGCTACATGTTCCAATATATACCTTCCAAAAATTATGGATAAGTAACCTTATATAGGCTTGATCTTATTTCTAAAGATCACTTGTACCTATACATTTGTGTCCATATTTAATAACTACATCACCTTTCCATACCTATAGAAATCATAACATAATTACTAAAAATTGAAAGAGTGATCAAAATATTTGTTATATTTAAATGAGGATTAATACAACCCAATTTTACATGTTAAAGTTCAAATATCATGATAGTCATGTTATTTTCAATCATGTTTGCAAACTTGGTAGTGAGGAAGAACCTAGTGATGGTGGCTCCATCTAAGGATAACACTCATCAAACTAAACATCTTGCAAAAATAGGACATATCTAGAATTAGGATCAAACATGTACACCTATCCTCACAATATCCAAAAAATATGAGTGGTTGGGTCTTCTTCTCCATGTCTTTCCATGCCCAAGCCTCACTACCAAAAATGCATAAATTAGAAACATCTACCTTGACATGAGTCTAGGTCTCCTCAAGAGTCATGTGTCACAATACCTTGTGAGGCATCTAATTTTGAATATAATTGGTACAATTGAGAGCCTCAGCCCAAAATAAAGAGCTCATATCTTGAGATTATATCATACAATTGGCCATCTCCTATAATGTCTCATTCCTTGTCTTGTTGTTTCTCTCTACAACCCCATTCTATTGAGGGGTATGGGGAACTGTGAACTGATGATGTAAACCATGCTAAGTGCAAAAATCTCTAAAAGACTAATTCACATATTCCCCCCATTGTTAGTGCATATATGCCTAGCAAAAAGACCAAACTACTTCTCTACAAATGTATTAAATATTCAAAATGAATCAAAGACATCAAACTTGTACTTTAAAAAGTACACCCATGTGCATCTAGAGAAATCATCTATGAAGGTGAGCACATATCGAGCAGCTGAAAAAGATGGAGTGAGAAATGACATAAGATCACTATGTATCAACTCTTATGGTGCCTTAGCATGTGTGGATCTACATACTAGAAATAGATCTCTGTGATGTTTCACAAGTGCACAAGCTTGACACACATTATCAATACAAGAGATCTGAGGTGGCCCAATCACTATCTCACATGTATTCATTTGTTGTAGGTATCTATATTTGACATGGCCAAAAACCTCATTCCAAATCTTTCTCACTAATTCTACATGAGAAATAAGAGAAACACCTATAGAATCAGAGCTCTTGAAGCCATCAAACTGATATAAGTGAGATAGAAGATCAACACTCCTAGTAGCAACAACCAAGTCAAGATCATGGAGGTCTCAAATAACCACATCATGTGGTGAGAACTCAACTATCTTTCTAGAGCCAAAATGAAAAATTTGAAAGAAAGACAAGAAGTTCATAGAAATGGCAAGAACCAAGAGAACATCCTATAGTGAGCCACCTTCTAAAGAGAGTTCCTAAACCTGTGATTAAAAGTTGTGTAGAATCACCAATTGTAATTTGTGTAGTAACACTTTGTGCAAGTGAAGTAACCAAATTAGGTGAGGTTGTCATATAGTGTGAAACCCCTAAATCAAGAATCCAAGTAGCTATAGAAGACAATGCTCATGTAGAAATAGCATGTCCTTTCCTGGAAAGAGGAGGTAGTAGCTTTGGAGAAGCAATACTATGATGCTGCAAGGCTTCCTCGAAAGCTTCATGACATTTCCAACATATGGAAACTAGATTTCCTCCTTTGCCACAAAAATGAAAGGATTACCTATTTACTTCTTAGTCTTGGAGGAAGAATCACCAGACTTAGAAGATTTACCCTTCTAAGAGTGTTTCCAAGCATCTAATTTAGGAGTAGGCTTCAAGGAAATCTCATCGCCTGCTAAATCTATCTTGGACTTCAGTTTCTACTTTGGCTTCCTTGTAGATGTCTAAGCAACCAATGTTTATGTCTTTGAACAAGTGATAGTATCGAACTATGTAAGTTTGGACTACTCTCTAGTCAATTGATCACAAAAGACTTCAAAAGTGGGCATGATAAATCTAGGACCCAAGGCATCCATAGTGGAGTGGAAGGTAAAAGAGAAAATCTAAAAGTTTCCTCGAAGCTTTGATAGAATCATAGATGTACTCCTTATCTATCTTCTCTTTCTCACATCCCTATAACAAATTTATGTAGCACTATTTTAACCTCATAAGAATGTCCTCAATAGAGGGGAAAGCATTGGGTACAAGAGAATTAAGCTTTTCCTCAATCTGAAGTGTTATGAACTAGTTGATGGTACCAAATAAGTTGTTGAACTTGGCCCACACTTCTTGAGGATTGGAACACTCATCAAGATGAAACTATTAGCTATTCAAAACACTTAAAGAAATCAGACCCATGGCTTCATCTATCTGATTCTTGAGCTACAAAGTCTAGTATTGACTTTGAAATATTGGTTGTACTATATCTAGACAAGACCACAAACCCTTGGAATGGAGAACTTGCTGCATATGAGACTTCCATGTGTGATAGTTGTGTGGGTTTAGAAATACTAGATAAGAAGAGGCTAAGGCCATTGTTTTAAGAAGGGTTTTTGAAGTTTTCTGATATGCTGATATTATAACAAAAAGTAATATAAAAACACCCCCACAATGCAAAAAATTGAACTCCAGCTTGTAGAAGGAATGCATAAATGAGAAAAATAGAAAAAATATTTAGATGTGTATCAAAATACATGGTATAAAATACTGGTGAAATGAAAAGGAATCTAAAAATTGTTTGAGAAGAGATTTTTGTCTCTTTATCCTGATCAAAAAATGGAGCTATAATGAACAAGTTACATCCCCCAAAAGATGGAATAAATCATCAGACTTTAAGTGCAAGAATAGGTACCAAACTAGAAAAAATTCAAAAACATACCTACTTTGTTGTCTCTGTCTTTGAATCATCTTTCTAGAAATTCTTTCAGATTGAAAAAATACCACCGTATTCTCAAGATATCACAAAAAAATTGATAGGACCCTTGGAATAATAAGAAATAATAATAAAATAAATTTTCTACCACCGTGGTGGTGGAACCTAGGTAGCGCATTGGTGGCATGCCAATTTTTGGAGGGAGGCACGACTAGAGGCAGGTGGCTAGTTGGAGGAGTGGTTGGAGGTTGGTGGAGGTGGAGCTTTCATGGCTACATGAAGGTGCTTTAGTGGTCATGTGGTGGAGTGTCGTTGCAAATAAAAATATCACAGGTGGTTATCCAAGCCGCTAGCAGTTAAGTTTATAGTTGTGGTAAAAATTAACCACTAGCAGTTAAAAATACACCTATTTATTATTTTATCAATTTTTGAAGATTAGCATCCCAATTTATGTGCCATAGGTTGTAGATCCTGGTATTCAAATTTTTTTTCTTTCCCAGGTCAACATTATCCAAAATCGACAAACTTTATATGAAAATAGAGGTTTTGATATCTTTTGAATCAAACTGTGAGGTTTGTTTGGCCTTAAAAAGTGCTCCAAAAATTGGAGATCCCCGTTTCATAGAAAAAGTCTAAAAAACACTAGATCTATTCTGACAAACCCTTGTTCTTCTTTTTCTCCAAATACTAAACAAGCCACAATAGATCTAGCTTTGATACCATGAAGTATTTTAGCAATACAAATCCACAAAGCTTAAAGAATACCTACTTGCAAGAACTTATCATAGAGAAGAAAAAGCAAAGAAGAGGCAAGGGTTTTGCTCTAAAAATATGCAAACTATATTATTAGATTGAAAATAATATGAGAAAATTAGAAAAGATCAATCCTTATAGAAGGAGTCAAAAACCTAAACGAGAAATCCTAAGAGGTAAATAACATTTAATGATTACTAATTAATTATTAAATGAGAATGAAAAGTGAATAAAGTGAAATCTTAAGAAGGGAGTAAATGTAATTTAATAAATTAAATTAAATTAACTCTTTACTCTAACATTACAGAGATGCATGTTCAAACCATAAAAACCATATTATCTTATTTAATATAAGTGGTATAATACCCCAAATGAAAGTAAGGCCCATTCATAAAATTAAAGGTGTATTTCCCTAAAAATTTAATAGTAGATATTAAATAGAATTGATTAAGTACACTTACCATTGAAGGAATACATCTGGCTAAGGAATTCACATAATCTATTGAAAAATGGTCTCTCTTTCAAGTCATAATAAGGTTTATTAGCTGATAAGATTTCTCACCAAGGTGAGAGGCTACAAAAATCATCTCACGCTATTGCTTGAGTCATAAAACTTAGTTATCAGAAAGTTGGTTATAAAAAATTTAATTTTTGTGTATTGTCTCAAGAATACCATCTAACTACTTCCCAGTGTTTTGACACCACCCTGTTCTAGTAGGCAGTCATAGAGTGTCCAACTAATTTAGGTTATTTGATTGTTGGTAATTGTAGATCAAAGCTATGTTGTTGTGAAGAAAAAACATGTGATCTCATTGTTGTTAGTGATATCAATTTTGTTTTCTATCTAGTAATAATTAGGTGTAAAATCATAAGATTTAAATGAGATTCATAGAAATAGATTTTAGAAGAGCATTGGAGATTGTAAGAATTTTCTCTCTCTTCATTTCAATCCTAATCTTTGCTTATAGTAGAAAATTTATTACAATTGAGACCTTTTTAATTATGTTACTAGAAAATATTCATTTTCCTAATCCATTTCTGTAACAATGGATTTAATTACTACTCTTTAATGTCAAAAATATTTTTGCTAGTCCATCCAATTAGATAAGATGCAGTAGAAAGAAGATAAGAGAGTGAGAAGATAAGAGATAATGTAGAAAGAAGATAAGCACCTCCATACTTCATATAAACATTCTCTATAAATGGAATAAGAATAAAAAAAGAAAGAAGAGTATTACACCTTTTCTTGTATATCAAAGGAAAAGAAAAGTAAATGTTTGCATGGGAACATGTGGTAATGAATAAGAAGATATTTTTTGTTTCCCCATTAGCCTACTTGGTATTTCCTTTTATGAACATGTGGCAACATGGAAACAAATAAAAAGAGGTTTTTTGTTTCCCCGTGTGAAGTAGAATTATTAAAATTGTGTTCCTGAAGAATATCTGATTTAAGTTCTTATGTAGAGGGAGAATGCCCACATCTTTGAGAGTTTGAAATGTCTTCAAATATTGGGTCAACGACCTCCAAATCTTATATATCTAATTTAAGTTCTTATGTAGAGGGATAATGCCCACATCTTTGAGAGTTTGAAATGTCTTCAAATATTGTGTCGATGACTTCCAAATCTTATACTTTCCTTCTCTAGGTCTTACACTTGGCTTAATTAGTGTCGATTACGCTCAATTGGTATATATGATTCAAAATATTTTTTACGTGGATCTCAAAATGTCTAATTGATATATCACAAAGTACAATATTTATCAATTAGAGGGGTAGAGATTTATTTCTCTCACTATAGAATCAAGAGCAATGATGTTGCATATATATATATATATATATATGCAACATGACTACTTTTGATTCTATATATTGTGTCAATGACTTCCAAATCTTATACTTTCCTTCTCTAAGTCTTATGCTTGGCTTAATTAGTGTTGATTAGGTTCAAGTGGTATATATGATTCAACCAATATTTTTTATATGGATCTCAAAATGTCTAATTAATATATCACAAAGTAAAATATTTATCACTTAGAGGGGTAGAGATTTATTTCTCTCAATATAGAATCAAGTATGTATATATATATATATATATATATATATATATATATATATATATATAATTGATTAAAATTATTTGCAATGATTATATCTGGTATAGAAATATAATTATTTGGATGGAGTAGTATCACTTTAGGTCTTATATTTCTATTGTTGATATGTAGTTGAAGCTTTGAAAATTTAAGTATGTTACTATCCTAAGTTTCCTTTTCATTAATAATAATTCAATTTCTAACTTGTAATGTCACTCGTAACTAGAAAGTTAAAGGACATTCTTTCTCTTTGTGCAGATTTCTATGGATCAATTAAGAATCCATTTCTCTCTGTGAGCTGATCCGTTCAAGCTGATTGTAGACTCTTTATCATTTTCTATGAGTGTCTTACGTGTTTTTTCTTTCTCACTCCATTTATTTAAATTTATTGATTCAATCTATCAATAATAATAATTATTTTATTTCTAATGCACTCTTAAAGTTATATATATATATATATATAATTGGTTGTGTATTAAAATTGTATATGATTGGAGATGAGCTATTGACAAGTTATTTTATATCAGTGTTATCCCAAACATTGCTTCTTTTTGTGCTCTCTAATTGATTGATGTCTTCATTTTCTCTTACCTTTTTCTTCCTCTTCTACTCATCTTATTTCTTATCTTATATTGTAGTTGACATATTTGATCAACTTGATTTTCTTGTACTTGGATTCTACACATAATTTTTTTTTATATACTATCAAGCCTGTTCTACTTATTTGTATACTATTAAGCTCATCCTACTTATGTGGTGCCAAATTTGACTTAAGGTTTACCCTTTATCACAAAATTAATGGAAAAATAGGGGTGAAATACATTGCAACTCTACAATATTATAAATGGAATTTGTTTCCAAATCTCTATTGGAGTGAATAGTAAGTTTCTATCACTTCTTGTATGGATGTATTTGTTGAAAAAAATTGGTTAATTATGTATTGTCTTTGATGTCACACAAAATGCAATTGCTAGTCAATGTATGTTGAGCTCACTGGGGTGATGAAGATAGTTTCCAATGTTTGCTGAGCATTCTAGAGTTTTTCCAAGTTTAGAAGGTATTGTCTATCAAGTTCACTTGGGAGACAAAGAGAAGTTCACAGAAGATGAGTGTTAACCGAGATCACTCGGGTAATAATTTTTTTTTGGATGGAACCAGTGTTAACCAAGCTCACTTAGTTACTAAAGAAACTTTGTGAAAATGTAGTGTTAGTTGATTTCACTTGGTTAACATGGGAAAATCATTTCTAAGTTGGTGTGTACTAAGCAAGGTCAGATAACGAAGGATTTTCTTGTTTTGGCATATTGAGTTGATTTGATTTGTTTGTTTGTTCTAGACAATTGAGAGATGAATAATAAGTATTCTAAGTTGTATTCAAGTTGTGTTGATAATGTGTATGATATAAATATAAGGTCAAGTTGAGGATTGAATGTGTGGAAATAATAGAATATTTGAAGATTCTTAGAGGAAGCGAATTAGAATGATAAGAAAAATATCCTTGTAGAGCTACAAAGTTGCACTCGATCAGAAAGGATCAAGTATTCAAGCTAGAATTGAGATCTATAATAACAATTTAGTTTCATTGGAAATCAGGTTCATTTTCTGAGAGAATTGGTACAAGATAAAGAGGTAAGATTGGAATATGTGAATACTAAAGAACAAATTGTAGACATATTCACTAAGCCATAACCTAAGGATGCATTTTTGTATCTAAGAAGTATGTTAGGGGTCATTACCTAATCTGAAGTTCACTAAAATGAAGTTTAGTGATGCATCAACTAGAGTGTGTCAAAGATTAGTCAATTGATGTAGTATTGAAAAGGGAAAATTGCCTATGACTTAGTACATCAGGTACATTGATATTAACTAATCATGAGATGTCAAAGAGGGAGAATTTTCTATCATATCTCACAAAATTTTTCAAAATATGGAGTATACATTTCACGTAAATTTTATAAAGGAAGAATTATTTGCAAAGATATCAAAGAGGAAATGTTTACTATTAGAAGAAGATGTTGAAGAGGTAGAGTTTTCAAATAGAGGTAGAGGGAGTTCACATTGATAGAGGGAGTTCTCATGGATGAAAATCAAAATGAAACTAATGATAATTGTCTTAATTTATTTTTCTCTAAAATTTCATTGCATTATGACATGTTGTTTTTCCATCAATGCAGAAAAGGGATATTTTTTAAAATAATTTGTTAATTGTGTATTTTCTTTGATGCTACAAAAAATGTTATATAATTGCTAGTCAATGTATGCCAAGCTCACTTAAGCAATGAAGATAGTTTCCTATGTCTGCCGAGAATTCCAAATATTTTCCAAGTTTAGAAGACAACATCTACCAAATTCACTCAAGTAACAAAGAGAAGTTCATAGAAAATGAGTGTTAACTGAGCTCACTTGATCAATAAAGGAAAAGTTGGATAAAGCCAATGTTAATTGAGCTCACTTGGTTACCAAAGGAACTTTGCAAAATTGTAGTGTTAATTGAGTTCACTTGGTTAACATAGGAAAATCATTTTTGAGTTAGTGTCTACTAAGAAGGGTCAACTAATGAAGGATTTTCTTATTTTGGCATATTGAGTTCATTTGATTTGTTTGTTGGTTCTATCCGACTAAGGAGATGAATATTAAGCATTCTAAGTTGTATTCAAACTGAATTGACAATATGTATGATATAAAATTGAGATATGTAATTAGCAACTTAGTTGCATTAGAAATTAGGTCATCTCATTGTTACTCTCTAACCATTGTAGCAGTGATCTAAATCTCTTAACAGAGTTTGCTTAACAACTATTTGTAAATCCTCTAACAAGGTGACATTTCTAGATTGAAGCATCTAAAGACCTCTAACAAGGCCACTCCTAATAGGGTTATTAAATCCTCTAATAGGGTCACACCTAATTGTGTGTTTTGTAACCTTTAACTGGGTTGACTCCTAATAGGGTTCACTTCAGAAGAGTGAAAATTAGTAACTAGTTGCAATTGGTGGTTTTCCCAAATTGGGTTTACACATTAAATCTTGGTGTCACTTGTGTTCATGCTATTTATTTTATGTGTATGCAACTAAGCTAAGTAAGACCAAACACTAATAATATCTTAAGATTTTCATGTTAAGCAGTTACCGAGTTATTTCAATATTTTCTGAGTTACAACATTTTCTACTATAAACTGAGAGACTATGTGTTTACCAAGCATCAATATTTTCAATGAAGTATATGTCATGTACTAACATCTAAGGGATAAAGGATTTAAGTTAGTTGTAACTGATTCACCCCTCCCCTCTCAGTTACACCTCTTATATTTCCAATAGTATTATAACCAAGATTTCTATTATGTTTGAGAATGAATTTCATTTTCTATTTACTTGAAATTTTAAGATTTATACCAACTCTGTGTTCACTTGTGACATGATAATTTTAAAAACTTTAATTGTGGAATTGTGATAAGTTTCTAGCTAGTTAATTTGATCCACTCTTCTAACTTCACCACTAGTGTAATACTATATTTTAGAGTTAGACTATTTATCATTTTATGCTTTGATCTCCATTAATTATTGAAGAATTGAGAACTCTTTTTTCAAAGCATCTTTGAAATAATTATATTTCGGAGCTCTATCCAATGTTCATAGATGATTAAGAAGATATAATTCCAATTGAAGTATATTCTAGGTTTTAGCATTCATAAACTAGATTATGCATTCCATATGGATTTTGATGCCTTTTCCTTAGTATCTATGGTCAAAACATATGGAGTTGTATGTTTATTGTTGTTTCTATTATGTTTAGTTTTTGTACCTTTTTTTTCCATGATATATAAAACTAATAAGATTACCAGTTCATAAATCATTTTAACCATTTCAATGATTATCTTGATGCTAAATACATTTTATTTGTATAGTATGATAAATATGAGCGGGGGGGAGAAATGGCCAAAAATTCAATGAAGAGATACACCCATTATTATGAGTGATGGGAAACCAATGAATCAATAAACATTTAAAAATTTGTATTTGACTTGAATTATCAATTCATAATGTTCGATGGCTTCTTTTTTAATGTTAGTATTAGTTTTTTTTGCATGCTTATATTAGCTAACACTTGATTTTATTTTTATGCATTATAGTCTAGGGCCAGGGCACTTTCAGATTTACACCACATGCAAGTTGTTCATGTAATGGATATATATGTTTGTATGAAGTCATCTAATTCAGCAGCAGTCATAAATGTAAATTCCTAGCTCTAGGAAATTACAATACTACACATCAATAAATTATGCAAGTGAATCTTGCTCCTATAGATAACTATTAGTCTTTTTCTTTAGGTTTTGGTTGTTTTTATTAGAGTAGAGTGGGTTCTATATGTTCCCTTTCACTTGAAATACAAAGGAACCAATTACAATTGGGAAACACTCATTTTTCTCTAGAATCTTCCATCTTTTGTGGTAAATTATTTAATGCAAATTGTACCAATACTAACAAATCTTCTTTAGTATAATGAATCCAATATGACATATGTTTAACATATGCATTTATCATTTTTTAAACATAAACTTGTTAAAGGAATGTCATTGCATTGGTGCTACATTTATTATCATTCATTCATCATTTTATGATAGAAATTTGAATTTTTTTTTGAAGTTATTTCTTTCTATTATTTTTTCATGCATCTTTGATTGGTAAGATGGCAAAATCATTTTTATTTTTTTCAAAGAATTTAGTGCAAGTTACAAGACTTGTGTTGGCCAAATATCTTTGAGTGCTCCAAGCCATACTACAATAATTTACAAAAGTGTAGTTGACATGCAATATAATTTTAAAATGCTTGAACATAAGAATCTAAAAATTTGAATTGATATTGATAAAGAGTTAAATTGTTATTTTTAATAATATCTAAAATTTGTGTTCCCAATGACTATGATCATGGTAGATCTAATGTTGGAAAGACAATTTTGACAATTTTTATATCATTTTTTAAAGGGTACTAGCTCAGTGGAAGAGCACCCACTTTACAAGTAGGATGATGGTTGTTTGATTCCATCGTTCCCTAATATGATTAAATTGATAATTAAATAAACTACCAAATATACTATCAAATATACTACCATATAAATCACTAAATAGACTACCATATAGACTGCCAAATAGACTACCAAGACAACTACCAAATATACTACTAAATAAACTATCAAATGAACTACCAAATATACTACCAAATAAACTACCAAAATTACTAAATAAACAACCAAATAAACTACTAGGTAAAAATGATTAATGACTAAATCAATGATTAAAATAGTTTCATCATAAATTTGGTTGTAATGTTAATGACCGAAAATAAACTAACATTGGTCATGTGGTCAAAATTAGTCATATACCTACAATTTTAAATAGTTTATTTAGTAATATATTGTTGTTTTGTATTAGTGATAATTGATGTGGTGGGTTTAACCCAAATTGTGTTTCCACATTAAAATTTTGTGATTTAATGTTCTTATGAATGTTTTGCAAGTTATTTACTAATTTATATCTACATATTTCTATATACTATTGTTGTCTATTGAATGCTTAACTAGGTTAATTGCTGAAAGGTTTTATAAGAGGTGAAAATTGTTTGAGGGATGTGAGACCCCACCCCAACCCCATCTCAATTATCCAACACTTCCCCATTAATTCTTCCTTGGTGCAAGAAATTAAATAGTTAAAAACTAAAATTAATAAAGTATATGGTGAATGCTTTTTATTGAGAAAAAAATATTAAGCATTTTTATAGAGTTCAATTTTTATATTTCAATAATAGTATTTATATGTGTTTATATATGTAAATAGACATATGAACATCTTGTTTCTTTTCTTTAAAAAAAGAATTGACAACATTGAGATGCTTATGAAAGAATATTTAGCATGAATTAGAGGGAAAGAAAGGAAGATTTCCATCCCCTTGTCAATTCTATTTTAAGATAATAAAAAATACTACATTTGTATTTCTGAAATGACATTTTTTCATGTAAAGTCAAGTTCCCCTTTTTCACCCAAATTATCCACTTACTAGATTTATCCATTAGCTTACTCCAAAATTCTTCAATTATTTTTTATTATAGCATACTTAAATTAGATTTCATGTCATGCCCAAAATACGAGGGCAAATTTTTTTTATTATTATTTTTTTTAATTTTTAATTTTTAATAATAATAAGGTTCACTAAGGTTTAAGAGTTGATTCACAAGTGCAATAATAGGTTTACTACATACATCTCAAGTGTCTAATCTTAAGGAGGAATAAATCATTAAATTTGAACTCTCGTTACTAATTTGATATTGACATTTGTTTCATTATTTCATTTCCTTTTACAAAATTATATTTAAAATTATTGAATAACCATTTAACAATCCAATTCTCAAATAATCATAAGATTTGACACCCTATCACTTTTATTCAATTTTTTTTAAAAATAACTCAACATGAAAAGCGATCCCTTCAACTCTAAGCTTTAATATAATTACATAAACAAATTCCAACTTTATTTTAAACATAATTACTTTCAAATCTACAATCTATTCTAAAAATAAAACTTTATATAAAAATAATGATGGTACTAAAACTTAATAGAATTAAAAATAATAATTAGAATAATCCATTCCTGACTTATAAAATAATTTGCAACAATAATTTAATCAATCATTTAAATTTAAAATACAATTATAAAAATGATTAAGTAAACAAGACTAAATTTAAAAGTTATTTTAAATAACTAACTACTTTTAAACTACACTTAATTGAATTAAAACAACTTACCAAAAATTAAATTAACAATGATGCCATTAATAATACTAACATTACTTAAATCTAAGCTAAATTCAATGTAAACTAAATTAAATTTAAAATTAACATAATACTAAACTAAACTAACAATCTTTAAACAAAACTAAAATTACTAACTTAAAAACATATTAACCTACACTAACTTCCCACTAACCCCATCCCTACACTCTACCCTCATTCCACTCACGTGGCGCCCAACTACCAAATTTAATACTCCTTCCCCCATGATCCTAGTGCTTCCCAAGCACTTGAAAAGATGTGGCTATCTACCCCAAACATACCAAGCGCTGACCACATATATATGAACAAAAAACTTCTCCTTCATCAAACTTGCCTACCCAAGGAGAAAGTACACAATTAAAAAAGTTAAAACAATGATGCCTAACCACAACCCACTTGCTGCACTAAAGGCTGATTTGACCATTCCAAGAGGGCACGTGCATGGAAAACCTCATGTCTTAAGAATAGGTTTTTTTTTTAGAGAAATTTATATGATATTCTTCCCATGCGCTTTGAAGATGGAAGAAGTGTAGTTATTATATAAAGTTAAGTGGGTAGATTTTGATAGGATATTTAGGTTATTATAAAGTATTTATTTTATTTTATTTCTTTAAAATTTAAGTTTAAATTAAAGCATCAACAGAGAATATTCTTTGTTATCACATGAGAACAATTGATTTTTCTTGCCCATACAAAATCCAGAGAGTTTTTACTCTTTGGGGCAATTTTTTTTTCCCTAAGTGTTAGAATTGCTAATGATAAAATTTGCCAAGGGGGATATATATATATATATACTATTGAATTTTGCTAAAATATAGTTAAGCCAAGAAATTGAATAATTTCTTTAAAAAACATTGCAAGATTGATCTTATTTCCTTATAACTATGAAAATGAATTAACGTCCCATGCATAACATAATTTTTCCTTAACATATATATGAAAATTTAAATTTAAATAATTGCACATCACCATTTTAACTCTTTTTTTTTTTGAAACACATACATGTAATTATAAGTATGAAAACCTCAAAAGAAATGATATTACTCATTCATCAATTTATTAACCACTTGATTCAAGGCTCCACCAGGAAAGAATCAAGAAGAAAACCTAGCATCGTTGCCACTACAAAAAAGGTTTAAATTATATTTCTACATAGGATTTTAATCCTGAACATAATTGAATTTCAACAAGAAATTTAAATTTCCTTCATGACCCTTATCAAGGGATCCATTTCATTTCTTGAAATACATTGCTGAGTTCGTGGAGGGAACGAAAACTGACCAGGTAACAAACAAACATAACAAGGAGACAAAATCAAACATTCATATCCATACTAGGTTTTCAAAATAGGATTCAACATTGAATCAAAACTAGGGAAAAGTGGATTTTTACAACAGGAGATGTTAGACACAACACCAAAATAGGTGCCCAATCGAGGCTATAACTCAAGATCTTTTGTTCTTCCATTCTTACATGCCAAACTCATACATGGTTTGTGCTAACAGGTAAGGGCCCATAACACCCTACCCTCTCTCCCTTTTCTCATCCTAAGAAGAGACTCTACACTGTTGGATTCCAATTGAATACCTTTCCCAAAATTGGCCACTACTACCCTATCCAAGGGTGAGTAATGCCAAAACACCCATACAAGAAAAAATCAAAAGTTCAAGCAAAAAATGAAAGAAAAGCATTCAAGAAAAAATGGTTTCAATCCTTCCCAAGCATACCCAACATACATACAAGCATACCAATAAAAAACACAATAACATAAGCATGAACCAAGCATGAAACAACATGAGAAACATGAAAAAAGAAGATGAAGAACTCCTATCTTCACAAAGAGGTTATGGTAAAATGAATAATTTGAGAAGAGTTTTTCCTTCCTTTCCTTCAATCTTCCAAGACTTCTCTCTAAAAGTAGGGATTGGGTAACAACCAAAACTACTCAAAAAGGCCTCTAAATAAGATCCAAACTCAACCACCTAAAAAGGGCAATAACTTCCTCCACTTGCCTAAAAATCTAGAGGTTTCTAACTCAACCAAACCTAAGGTTAACCTCTAAGTGGAGTTGAGGTTATTCAACCCATGGTAACAACTTTCAATTTTTGCACTAAGGCAAAAATAGACTTTTTGAGTGACCATAAAAGTCAACAAAAGGGCTAAGGGGGTGGAAAATGCCCCCAACCCATACCCATACCCCTTGGGTATTAATATTTCATGTTTTAAGGCCTTAAGAATTGATTTGGGGCCAAACAAATACTAGGAATTTTTAGGACTATCTAACAACTCTAAAATGTAGATTAAGCACTAATCCAGATTAGTGGTAACTAAAATTGATTAAAAAATAAATTAGGGAAAATGGCACTAACTTAGTTTGACTTAGGTTCATATGTTACATAGTTAACCCTAACTAACATGCTGGAATGCATAAACAATTTACTAGTGTCAAGTGACACTATAAGAACACGGTTTCGAAACATTAACATTTACTGATCATGGAAAGATACATTCATACATCTCACAATAAAATTAAGATACAAAAAATGGGTTTCCAAAAATGACACATAGGGATTAGTTCATTCCTCCATCAGGTTTCTTGGCTAAAATATCCTACACACTCATTGCACACATTAGTAGCCCCATAAAATCACATGCACATATGTATATACGTATCAGGGAATCACATAAACTAAAACATACATTTTTCAATCAATCAAGGTTTCTCTTGTATTACTCATATTCTTAATCATTACAATTTCATAATTAAAGTGTTAATCCTGCATTTACTTACTTCATCAACATACATGTTCATAAAGCATTAAATGATGAACTCAAATAAATGAAAGTAAACATCACACAACATGAAATAATATAATATGTTTAAAGCATCAGATAGTGTCTTGATATCTTGAGTCATGAGTTTCAAAATAATATGTATCACTATGCTATGATGGGTCAGGGCGAGGCCTCACATTTCAATCCTAAAGTGTGAGATAAATCCCACAACTATGAACGTGATATGATCTAGAATTTAAATTCTAATATTGATAAGGTCTTAAATATATTTATAAGCTATAACGAGTTAATATAGAATATTTTTAATATAGTTTTCTACCATTTTCCTTTTATTTTTAAGGTGTTTACTTTTTTTTATTAGACACCATAATTTGCTCATTCTTAACTAAATTGAACTTTATACATCCTAGCTAATTAAATAATTAAGAATAATAATTGATAAATCCTTCATTTACTTTTATCATTTACCATTAGTTAATTAAATCCTTTACTTTTAATCCATCACATTATTAAATCTTATTAAATTTAGTAAATATATATTTATTTAATCAATTAAATTAAGATCACCAACCCCTTATCTTCTACACATGTGATAAGACTCATTCTTAAATAAATATTAATTTTGAATTCCTTGTGTACACATTGAAATGGAGTCATTTATCTTGACACAAAAAAGTGACATGTCACATGGTAAAAATGACAAAAAGACTTGCATTGTCACAAATGGGCATCCAATGTGCATCCTTTAGGTTTGGGCCCGAATGATGAAAACTTTAAAATTTTGGTGTAACAAAGTTTAACAAACATAGAATACATTTGTTAATGGAGAAGGGTGGGGTTGTTTAAAGGAAGAATAGTTAACTAATGGAAAAAAGGTTACACTTTGTAGTTTTGAAGAAAGGGTGAGAGCAATGGTCCATGGTTTATATGTAGACATTTTTGTTGGAAACTACCATTCAAAGAATTTTTATATTGTCATTGATGTCATACCTTATTGGTGAGACATTTTTCTATCTGATTTAAGTGGCATATCTAGATGTTTGATGAAGAGGATTTGAGAAGTTGGTCATAACAATAGCACCTAGAGAAAAGGCTAAGTTATGTGAGGAAACTACAATGGACAGTTCATTAGTTAGACTTTGAAAAGTTAAAGTGATTATTTAAACATGCTTCAAGTGAAGGTGACAATTGTATTATATCCTTCAAAGAGTAATCAAAGATTGACCAAATGGATAGGCTTGACCGAGCAACAGAGTAGATTAAAATTAAGGAACTTGCAATGTATGCCAACTGATGCTAGTGTTGACCGAGTGCCAATATAAGATAAGAAGTAGTAGTGTTGACTGAACATTAGTATTAATCAAGTGTAGGTATATGTTCCAAAAAAGAATGGCTAGTAGTGATTGAGTAACCTAGTGATGATTGAGTATTAGAATGAAACAAAATATCGAAAAGATTTGATGAATCTAACTTAATCCTAAGATCTATGGTGGTTTTTAAGAAACAAGAGATCAAAATTACCTATTTAAGGATGAACAAAGGATAACCTAATAGGATTGGAGTATTTATTGATGCCATTAATTGGTGAACTTAAGCAAGAGGTTGAGAAGAGTTGTGAAGAAGTGAAGAGTGATTGCTTGAAGGCTTGCCAAATGGATTAGAGACACTATGACAATGAAGTCCAATCAATCGATCAACATTTAAGCCAAACTATTATCTATATTTGCAAAGTGAGTTGTATTTGTCAGATCAAATACCTATTGTTACATTCTAACCATTGTATTAGTATTGAAATCCTTTAGTCAAGGTTGACCTAACAGTCATATGTAAATCCTTTAATCAAGATGGCATTCTAAGGGAATGTTTTAAAGTCCTTTAATAAGGCCACTCCTAATAAGGTGATTAAACCTTTAACAATTTCCTATTCAAAAATATGTTTTGTAAACTTTAGTAGGGTTGAATCCTAATAAAGATCACTTCAGAAGAGTGAAAATATTGGTGACATGTTACTGGTGCTTTTTTACAAATTGGGTTTCCATGTTAAACCCTAGTGTCAAACTTGTGTGAATGTTATTTGTGATGATTTACTATTAAAGTTTTACATTCTATAAGTCTATCATTATTAGGACAGTGGACTACAAGTTGATGTTATTATTAATCCACAATAGAGACTAAGCTAATGGATATTAAGATCTAAAGTAGTTAAAGTGTTTGTTTTTTCAATTGGCAGATCTAGACCTTGGATAACTGATTCACCCCACCCCCCACCCACCTCTTAGTTATTCTAAACATCCTAAAAATTGGTATTGGAGATTTGGTGTTTCTAGAGAAAAGTTTGAAGGTACATGAAGCTAAAGATCAAGATGTACAAAAAAGGTGCCAAGGTTCAACAAAGAGAGCTTTCTTACATGAAATTATTTGACGAGGCTACATTTAACAAGAACTAGAGATGGTGCAATAAATTTTGAGAAAAATGTATATGTAGAGATAAAAATTCTTCCTTTGATAGCTCATAAGATAAAGGAGAAGTAAGACCACAACCATGCTATGTTGGAGATTGCATCATCCCTAAGCTATGCTAAGTTTTATGATATAAAAGACTGTGAGACTGGCAATGAAATGTGGGATGCACTACATTCCATCTATGAAGGAGAAAAAAATTTCTTGAGGGAAAAATCATAGAGATTTAGATGTAAGTTAGATGAAATGAGAATTATGGAAGGTGAGAATATTGTCAAGTATTATGGAAGAATCAAAGAGTTTGTTAATGCTATAAGAGGAGAAAATGGAACAATTTATGATTAGATTATGATCGACAAGTACTGAGAACTCTACTTCCTATTTATGCTATTAGGGTTTCTACAATAGAAGAATTGAGATGTACTCTTGGTAATAAACTAACCTTAGAAGGTGTGAGTGGTAGACTTACTTCTTTTGAGATGTCAATTTTTGAAAATTTCGTCCCTACCACTATTGAACCTACATTTAAATCATAATTAGTTCTTAGTAAGAAAGGAAAAGGAAAAATAAAATATAAAGGTAAACTTCCTATAATCTATTTTTCATGTAATAAATTTGCTCATATTGCTGCAAGATATCCTGATAGAGAAGACAATGGTGAAAGAAAGGAAAACATTTACAAAGGAAGAAGACATGACCAAGAAAATTGGAGAAACAAGGACTGGAAATCTAAAAGGTAATAAATATTTTTTTATTGCTAAAGAAGAAAATGATAATGAATCTAAAAGTAATGATGAAGTTTTCTATGTGGACATGAAAGAAGATTCTGATGAAGAGATAAAATTGCATTAATCTCTTATGTAAGAAAAGGTGATAGGTGGATAACTAATACTAGTTGTTCACATCACATGACTAGTGATAGAATTAAATTTGAAACCATGAGACCATACAAGGGTAGTTGTATTAAGTTTAGTAATGATGCACCATGTCTTGTGAAAGGTAAAGGATCAATATAATTGACTGATAAGATCAAGTGTCAAAATGTTTATTGGGTTGATGGACTTAAATATAACTTTTTGATTGTTTCATAGTTGAACAAATTAGGATACATAGTTGAATTCCATTGCAAGAAGGCCAATATATTTGATGCTAATGGTGGAATAATTAGAAATGGCAATAAAACAATAGGTAACTTGTTCTATTTGGATTTATTTGAAGAGACATGTTTGTTTGCACAATATGAAGATATATGGTTATGACATAAGAGGTTATGTCATCTAAACTTTGTCAATTTGGTAAGAATTAGTAACATGAAAAGACTAAGAGGTTTGACAAAATTGAAGAAACTTGATAATGCTATGTGTAAACAATGTCAATTTGGAAAAATGAAAAAATCTAGTTTTAAGAGCAAGACATACACATCTAATGATATTTTGGAATTGGTTCATATTGACCTTTTAAAACTAATTGGTGTTTAGTGGAGAAAAATATTTCATTCTATTTGTTGATCACTATTCTAGGATTTTTCCAATGATGTTTCTTGAGGAAAAAATGATGATTTTTAGTTGTTTAAGTGGTATTTGGCCAAAGTTGAAAAGGAAATAGGTAAGAGTCTAAAGTATTTGAAATATTATAGAGGTGGGGAATTCATCTTTAATGAATTCAAAATATTTTGCAATGATAGAGGAATCAAAAGGTAGATTTCATCACCTAGGACCCTTCCCCAAATTGGAATAGCTAAATGGAGAAATAGATTAATCGTAGAATATGCTAGAACATTGATGATGGAGAAGAATGTATCACATAAATACTAGAAAGAATCTATAAGTACAATAGTTTATACTTTGAACAAAGCACAAGTAAAGAAAGGTACATATGTTACACCCTTTGAACTATGGTATGTATATAGAACTAATGTGAAGTAGTTTAAAGTTTTTGAATATTATTTACTAAAGGATAATAAAAATAGAAAACTTGATGCTAAAAGTGATGAAGGCATATTCCTATGATATTCCACAATGAGAAAAGAAAATGTTTGAATACTAATAATAACAAAGTTGTGGAAAGTGCAAATGTGAAAGTTGATGAACATGTAGAAAAGAATGAAGTTGAATGAAAAAGGGTAAAAGATTGAAGTTGAATGAAAAAAGGTTAAGTCACACAAAAAAATGCTAGATCAGTATGCAAAGGATAGACACAAGAAGAATGAATTGATTATGGGGAAACATTTTCCCCATTCACAAGATTAGGAGTTAAAACTCTACTTGCATATTATACTTATAAAGGATTCAAGGTATACCAAATGGATTGCAAATCTGCATTTATGAATGGAATACTTGAAGAAGAAGTTTAAATTGAGTAGCCAGAAGTATTTTAGATCCTAGCAAGAAGAACATGGTATGTAAGATGCACAAGGCTCCATAAAATTTGAAACATGCCCCTAAAGCATGGTATGAAAGACTATATAATTATTTGGTGAAGATTGGATTGGTAAGAACTAATGAAAAAATAAATCTATACTTAAAGAATGGTAATAAAAATGAGGCTTTGTTATTTGAAATATTTATTGATGATATCATATTTGGAGGTAAGGAACTATTATGAAAATAATTTGTAGATGAGATGAAGAAGGGATTTGAAATGTCTATGTTTGGTGAGATCAAAGTCTTTTTGGTTTATAAGTATATCAAATGAAGAAATAAATCTTCATTACACAATAAAAAAACATCAAGGAGATATTGAAGCCTTTGGAATAGAAGATTCAAGACCAGTTAGTACACCTATGGCTACAAGACATAAGCTATATAAGAATGATGATTCAACTCATGTGAACCAAACATTGTATAGATCAATGAATGGAAAAATATAATATGTTGTTCACAGAAGACCTTATATTGCATTATGTCATGCCCAAAATATAAGGGGCAAAAATGCACAAAAAATTTGTTTTTAGATTACGATTCAATAAGATAATGTAGTTGACAAGGTTTACGATACAGGTAGACAAAGGATTTTGAGAAGCTAAAAGCAAGGTCACCATAGATGAGTAATAGGTTTACGACTCAATTTGATCATTTCAAAAAAGTGATTATTTGGGTGAACTAATGGTCTCTAAGTAAATCCATTAATGAAATTTGATGACTAATCTATTTAACTAAAGTCATAATTCAACAATTTCTATTTAATGATGCAATTTAATTATGAGAAGAAAAAATACTACTAACCCTAAAGATGATCAAATTGACTAGTCCCTCCTATTGCTTGATAACTTAAACATCATTACAACTTTAGTCATTTACCTTAGGTTTAATGTAGTTAATTAGCTTCTTTCATCTTCATTCTATTATACGTTTTAAAATTACAATCCAAAATCTAAACTACTCTTAAACTTTTCTCTAACATACTTATAACAGTCTATTTAATTAATTTAATGATCACTATTAAAGTTGGTGACTATTACAAATTCAATGAACCTATATTTTAATCTAAGCTTTATTTGAATTATCGTAGCTTTAAGTCCACATTAAAATCAATCTATAAAGCTCATAATAGAAGAAAACTAATTAATGAAACATTAAAATTGTTTTAAATTTACAATTTTCAATTTCACGCAAAATCTTTTTACATAGAAATTAATTTTAATATTCTAATGTCTAAATCACTATTAATATTAACATCATTACTTAACACAAAGAAAATAACACATTACCTCCTAAAAATCATCAAAGTTACTAATCTAGTTTTATGGATTAACGCCATTCTAAATTTGAATATAACAATATTTAACTTAACTAAACACCCTTACCTATCTAGACTTCATACTAAGATACCAAACTTATGCAACACATAATTCCCAACTAAATTTTCAAAGAACTTGATTTAAATCTTCTTACAATTTTAATTACAATATAATGCTTAAACCTATAAAACATCTAATATACTAACAAAGAAAACTAGATACTTTCTACTACAATATAAATACTACTGATCAAAATAAATGATAACAACCAATCCTAATTTAAATTACATACATTTAAAACTAACTAACAATTACTAACTCTTACTAATTAACAAAAAAAAAACAATATATACTAAACATTAAATTTTCCACCTCCCACTATACTATTTCTAACCCCTAATCCCTAGACCCCCTACCCCTTCCCATAGGCTTGTCACACGTGGCCCAAGGCCTGCGTAGGCAGGCTTGTCCTGACCTACTTGCGTGTGTGAGAATGATCATACAAGGGCCTGTGAAGGCATTACTTAGTCTATGCAAGATTTTTTTAATACTTTTACTTGCCTTCCAAGTCAACGCAGGGTCATGGGAGGATAACATGAAAGGTTTTAGTTTATATAAATGTTTTAAACATTTTCTTGCCCTTCCCCAATCATGATTCAACCCCTGTACTTGCTGGTAGGTGGTTCAGAGCTTGGACTTTTAAAACTTATTACATGATTCGACCTGTACCATGCCCATATCTCTAAGCAAAATGGAGTTCAATGCCTAAAAGTTTTATAGTTGAGATGTAGAATTTAAAAAGCTTTAACATATATATATATATATATATATATATAGATATTTTATATTCATATTTATTTAAGTTATATTGTTTAATGAATTAGCAATGATTTTTAATTGTAATTCAAGGAAGAATATCTCATGGAATATTCTCTATGACATGGGGGAATTAAAAAATTCTCCATACATTTTCTAGAGAGGGTTTTTTAGACATGAAGATGCACATTTTTATTATTTGGAAACCAATTCTCACTAGGTCTTGGTATAATTTTCTTTGCCATAAATTTATCTTTATCTAAGAGTGCATTCTAGTCTAATGACAACATAGATTTCCATTAACAACATTCTAATACAAGGAAGTGCATAATGTTGTATTTTCTTTGTCTTTCATCCTACAATTCATGTTCTAACAATCATCACAGCAAGGTGTATGTTCCATTTATCTAGGATTCAAGTGATGCATAACTTTTAGTCAAATTTGATTGTGTCAAAGATGAAACTTAACAATGAGAGAATGATAACCTCGATCACAATGTAGGATTTCTAATTCATCTAAATACTTTAATCATATGATTGGAACTTCAACATATCTAATTGCATTTCATTAACATAATTGGAAACTTGAAAGTTTATAATTCAATGACATTATCTATCAATCTATTTCTCACAACATATGTAAAATTTGAAATCACATGAGAGCAACACAAGGAATATTTCATAATCTCTTTTCTTTTATCTAGTATTCATCTTGGTTCAAGGCTCCATCGAGAAAGAACTAGTAAGAAAACCCGATGTCTTTGTCGATACATCAAAATTCAATTACCATTTACATAATATTACAATTCAATGAATTTTCTTCAAGGCTTTCACAAGAGAACTTTTTTCAAATGTCTTCAATGCATCAAGGAAACCATGGAAGTGACAAGAACCAACATAGAGATAAATAACACAATGAGATGAGTAATTCAAGCATGCATTCCCAACCCGGTTGCACAATAGGTCCAACAATTAACCAATATAGGGGAAAGGTGGATTTTCTCAATAGGAGAAGTCAATTACCATACCATCACATAGCCCTTTTGGGGCTAAAACTTCAAGAACTTTCATTTTTTTACAAGGCCCTTTCCAGGCTATTTCTACAAGGATTTTCATTCCTTTCCATATTCAAGAATTCTCAATAACCATAAGGTATGGGATGACAAGTAGGGGCCCATACACCCTACCCTTTTTCCCTCCTCTCACCATGAGAGGAGACTCTACACTATTGAGGTCCAACTAAGGCCCTTTCCCCAAATATGGCCACTTCTTCCCTATCCAAGGGTGAGTGATGCAAAAAACAACCCCCATGAAATCCTCACAAAAACACAAAACATCAAGCAAGCATGGGAATAACATCAAAAGAAAACAAATTGAGATCCCTCCCAAAAGAACCCCACCCAAATACACAAACAAGAAATACAAGACTACACAATGCCTTGTGCATGATTGAAGCAAGATTCAAATATGAACACATGAAGAAACAATTTCAAGGAGTGAAGAACTCCTACGTTCATAAAAGATTTATGGCAATGGTGGTTTGAGAAGAGCTTCCCTTTCTTCCTTCAATCTTCAAACTTCCTCCAAAACTAGAGGATTGGGTGACAAAAATAGAAATTACTCGCAAAATACCTCTAAGTATGGTCCTTAACTCAACTAGACTTCAAGTAAACTCAAGATGTAGTTTTGGTTCACCAACTCAAGTAAAGAGACAATCCATTTTCACAATCAACCAAAAATAGGGTTTTTGAGTGACCCTAAAAGTCAACCAAAGAGGCTAAAGGGTTGGAAAGTACTCCCCACCCATACCCTTACCCCTAAGGTGTTTAAATTTGATGTTTTTAAGCCTTAAGGATTTAATAGGAGCAAATAAAAGCTAGGGAAAAAATAGTATGACCAAATAAAAACCTTTAAAGAATTTACAATACAAGATAGCACAAAATTAACAAGTGGTTTAGTTCCACCTTTCCATTGAGTCTCATCAGCTAAATTTCCTACACAGTCATTGAACACATCAATAGATCAAGAAAAAAATCATATAAATTAAAGCATCCATTTTCTAATAATCAACTATTAATTTAATTTTACTCATATTTCTAACCATTAGGATTGCATAATCCAAGTGTTAGTTTTGCATACATTTCATCATTATACATGTTCATAAAACATTAAATGACGAAATCAAATAACTAAAGTAAAGCATCACACATTGTAAAATAGCATAATAGTGTTTAGTGCATCAAATAATGTTCTGACATATCAAGTCAAGAGAATCAAAATAGTAATGTATCATCAATGCTAGGATGGGTCGGGGCAGGGCCTCACATCCTTCCCCACTAGGCATGAACTTCCTCCTAGAGCTCATAAAAAAGATAGGGGTACTAAGATTGCATCTATGCTGCATCCTCCCATGAAGTCGTAACCTCATCATAGCAATCCCATTGGACTCTAACCTGGTCTAGCTCTCGACCTCGAAGTGCTAGGATTTGTCAAGCAATAATACAAATGGGCTCCAATGCTAACTGGTTGTCTGACTCCACCTACAAAGAATCCCAATCTATAATATGAGACTCATCATAAATGTATCCTCTAAGTACTGAAATGTGAAACACGTCATGGATGTGTGATAGGCTAGGTGGTAGTGCTAAATGGTAGGCAACTGGTCCAATGCTCTCTAGGATCTCAAACGGTCCAATGAATCAGGGTGCCAACTTAGAGCCGTTTCTAAATTGAATTAGACTCTTATGTGGCCACACCCTCAAGAAAAATCTATCACCAACTTGATACTCTCAATCTATCCTCTTCGCATCTGCATACTTCTTCTGTTGATCCTGTGCCTCTCTCAAGCGCTGTCTAATTAGAGTCACCTGTTGCTCCATCTCCTTAACCAAATGAGGGCCAATAAATAATCGATCCTTGATCTTTTCCTAACTCAATGACATCCTATAAGGTCTTCCATACAAGGCCTCATAAGGTAGCATACCTATGGAGGAATGGTGCCCATTGTTATAGGAAAACTTGACAAGATGTAGGTATTCCTCCCACTTGACCTGATGGTCCATCATGTACATACACAACATGTCCTCCAAAACCTGATTCACTCACTTGGTCTAACCTTCAATTTGAGGATGGTACACTGTACTAAAATTGAGCCTAGTGCCCAATGCCAACTACAACTCTCTCCAAAATGATGAGGTGAACAATGAGTCCCTATCGGAGATGATCTTATGAGGAATGCCATGAAGTCTGACAATATCTCATAGAAACACATGAGCTATGTTTTTTGCTGTGTATGTAGTATGCATAGGAGAGAAGTGGGCAACCTTGGTCAACATTTCAACTATCACCAAAATGGCATCATGGCGATGAGATGACAAGGGGAGACCAATAATAAAGTCGATAGATATAACATCCCACTTCCACTCTATAATCTCGTGAGGCTGAAGGAGCCCACCGAGATGTCGATGCTTTGCCTTCACCCTCTGACACTCGAGGAATCTTGCAACTATGTTAGCAATCTACACTCTCATGCCTGGCCAATGATATAACTGCCTCAAATCTGCATGTAACTTCTTAACACTAGGGTGCGCTACATAAGGTGCTCTGTGAGCCTCAAGTATAATGAACTCACGCAATCCCCTAGTGGAAGGTACATACATACATCCTCTATGGTGCAAGAGTCCATCGAACTCCAAGGAATACTCTAAATACTTACCCTCTAAGGGTCTCTGAGAATGCACCACCTGACTAACCTCTATATAAAGCTCATCCATTGGCAAGTACTGAAGAATCCTCTCCCTCAAATTAGTACAAGTAGTCATAGATGATAACTCATGGTGCCTTCTACTTAAGGCATCTGCAACTACATTCTCCTTCCCCTTCATGTAATGAACATCAAAATTGTACTCACAAAGGAACTCCATCCACCTTCTCTGCCTAGCATTAAGGTTCGATTGCGTGAATATGTACTGCAAGCTTTGGTGATTGGAATGAAGTTCAAATCTATGACCTAGTAGAAAGTGTCACCACCTCACTAAGGTATGAACCACTTTCACAAGCTCTAAGTTGTGAGTAGGGTAGTTGAGTTCATGAGTCTTCAACTTTCTAGACTCGAAGGAAATGGGTCAGCCATCCTGCATAAGAACTGCCCCTATACCATCCAAAGATGCATCAGTGCACACTACAAAGTCCACAGATGGGTCTGGTACTGCAAGAATTGGTGCACTTGTGAGGGCTCTCTTGAGCTCTTGAAAAGCTCTATCACACTTCTCTGTCCACTCATACTTCTTTCCCTTCCTTTGAAGAGATGTGATGGGATGTGCCAATCTAGAGAATCTTGCAATGAAGCATCGATAATAACCTGCTAGTCCGATAAAGCTCCTCACCTCAGTGACATTGGTGGGTGCTAGCCAATCCATGATGGCCCTAATCTTTGATGGGTCTACTAAGACACCATTTCCTAATATGACATGACCCAAATAATGTATCTCAGGTCTAAACAATGCACACTTCGACAAGCTACCAAACAACTAGTTCTCCCTCAACTTCTGTAATACCTATCTCAAGTGCTCTTCGTGCTCCTTCTCATCATGAGAATATATCAATATTTCATCCAAGAAAACAACCACAAACTTATCCAAAAAGGTATGAACTACTCCATTCATGAGGCTCATGAATATAGCTAGAGCATTTGTGAGGCCAAATGGTACCATGGTGAACTTGTAGTGACCATACCTAGTATGAAATGCAGTCTTAGGAATATCACTATCTACAATCCTCAACTGATGATAACCTAACTTGAGATCAATCTTCAAAAATAGTCAAGCACCCTACAACTAGTCAAAGAGGTCATCAATCCTAGGAAGAGGGTATTGGTTCTTGATGGTTACTTTGTTCAATTGTTGATAATCAATATACAACCTAAGTGATATGTCCTTCTTCTTAATGAAGATCACTGGTGTGCCCCAAGGTGACACACTAGGTTGAATATGCCCCTTCTCTAAGAGTTCCTCCAATTGAATCTTAAGTTCACTAAGCTCATGAGTAGTCATCCTGTATGGTGCTCTCAACACTGGCTCTACTCCTGGCATAAGATCAATATGAAAATCCACTGCTCTAGGTGGAGGCCTACTAGGGAGCTCTGAAGGAAAAACATATGAAAACTCCTACAATATAAGAAAAAAATCAAGGGATGACTCCCCCTCTGAATCTTCCTCCTTGTCGCTGATGGTGATAGTGAACAACTAACATCCCTTTCGCATGCACCATCTGAGCTGCATAGTGGAAATCATACGAAGGGATATGGGTCTCTTAACCCCAAGGATTTCTCTAGAGATACCATCATCATCCACATATTTCACCTTCTTCTATTGACAATCCATCTTGGCACTATGGGCATAAAGTCAATCCATGCCAAGAACAACATCATCCGAACCTAGAGGGGTAATGCATAGATCAGACATCGTGGACATGTCTCCAATCTGAATCGAGCAACTATGCACCATGGAACTAATTGACACTCTGGCTCCTGATTCTAGCTCTACCTCCCAACTGACATCCTGACTAACTACCACTAGCCCACAATGATCCATAACAAAAGAAGATATAAATGAATCAGTAGCTCCAGAATCAAATAAAACAGTAACCATGCTACCTTGTATACTACCTGTAGCCTCAATAACTATAGCCTAATGTTTGGCCTAGCAGTTGTCAACCACTGTAAAAACTTTGTGGGACCTGCTACATCACCAACTATTGGCTCTAAAAATGACCCTCTCTGACCACTAGAGGACTATCCCTAAGAACACTCTCTAGCAATATGCCCCATGCCACCACAAGTGTAACATGGTCCTCATGTATAAGATCGGGCACCTTGTGATCTAGACTGTTGTGGGCCTCCTGACCTGCTAGATCCATTGAATCCACCCCTAGAAGACTGCTGAGTCTTTGCTGGCTACAACTATGCGGCCTATACTTTTTGATCTTGCCTCAGACCCTATGAATGCCACTGCTTGGGCTTGGAGCCCTGCTAACCCTGTGAGGGTTTTTGCTACTGCTGCTAGGGTATCTGCTGCTGAGACTATTGGCCCTTAGAGGACCATGCTGTGTAGTTTTGATTCCCTTTTTAAGGGGGTTTCTACTGGGTAGAGTTTTGATTTTGAGACCCATCTTGTGACTCCTGTCTACCCCAAGTATCCTCTGCAACTAGTGCAACCTCAACAACCTATCTAAAGGTAGAAGGAAAGGCCATATGAACTAGACCCTAAAGTGAGAAATTCAAGCCCATGATAAATGGATGCACTTATAGTTTTTTGTCCTTCATGTACTTGACATAAGGAAGGAGCTTGAGAAACCTGCTCTCATAGTGAGCTACGGTGAGACCCCTCTGACGTAGTGAATGAAACTCCTCTATCTACTTTTTCCTAAAGTGTTCAGATAGGTACCTCTCCCTGAACTTCTCTAGGAATGACTCCCATGTGAGGGTATCCATGCTCACTCCTCCAAGGGTCTTCTCCTAATGCCACCAATTACAGGCATCTCCTCTCAACTAATGAACTGCTAGTCATGCCTTTAGATTACTCCCATATGGACGTAATCCAAAGCACCGCTATAGGCTCTATAACCATGCCTCTACTACTATCCCCTTAGTGGAATTGATAAATAATGGTGGCTTGAGTCAAATCAATTCCCTGATATCATCTCCTATATGTCTAGGAGGTCTGTCAAGTGGGGGTCCTCTCTGGTGTATTGACTCTTCCTCATGCTCACTCTGTCCCTCCATCTGTCTCAGCGGGGGATTCCTAATCCTCTCTCTGACTCTAGGTCCACCTCCTCTGGGTCTCTTCGCTTCCACAACTGGAATCTGCTGACCTGGCTGAACTATAGGTACTACTCTCTACTAAACTGCACTGATCAAATTCTGAAGTGCATCTATAATGTCCTAGTTCGGGTTTGGTGATGGTGGAGGTGGAGGTGTTGGTGGAGGTCGTGGTCCATCCTCATGTTTTGCTCTACCACCTCTCACCCTATGACCTCTACCTCATTGGTTGCTCCATGTAATAGGAGGCATCCTACACAAATAAAGCTTTAGTTAAGTTTTTGAAGCATAGTGGTTTTAGGTTCCTAGTGTTGAAACACGGGCTCTGATACCAAAATGTCATGCCCAAAATATAAGGGGCAAAAATGCACACAATTTTTTTTTTAGACTATGATTTGATAAGATAATGTAGTCGACAGGTTTTAAGATACAGGTAGAGAAAGGATTCTGAGAAGCTAAAAGCAAGGTCACCATAGATGAGTAATAGGTTTATGACTTAGTTTGATCATTTTGCAAAAGTGATTATTTGAGTGAATTGATGGTCTCTAAGTAAATCCATTAATGAAATTTGATGACTAATCTATTTAACTAAAGTCATAATTCATCAATTTGTTTTTAATGATACAATTTAATTATGAGAAGAAAAATACTACTAACCCTAAAGATGATCAAAATGACTAGTCCCTCCTATTGCTTGATAACTTAAATGTCATTACAACTTTAGTCATTTACCTTAGGCTTAATGTCATTAATTAGCTTCTTTCATCTTCATTATATTCTACATTTTAAAATTACAATCCAAAATCTAAACTACTCTTAAACTTTTCTCTAATGTACTTATAACAGTCTATTTAATTAATTTAATGATCACTATTAAAGTTGGTGACTATTACAAGTTCAATGAACCTATATTTTAATCTAAGCTTTATTTGAATTATTGTAGCTTTAAGTCCACATTAAAATCAATCTATAAAGCTCATAATAGAAGAAAACTAATTAATGAAACATTAAAATTGTTTTAAATTTACAATATTCAATTTCACGCAAAATCTTTTTACATAGAAATTAATTTTAATATTCTAATGTCTAAATCACTATTAATATCAACATCATTACTTAACAAGAATAAAATAACACATTACCTCCTAAAAATCATCAAAGTTACTAATCTAGTTTTATGGATTAATGCAATTCTAAATTTGAATATAACAATATTTAACTTAACTAAACACCCTTACCTATCTAGACTTCATACTAAGATACCAAACTTATGCAACACATAATTCCCAACTAAATTTTCAAAGAACTTGATTTAAATCTTCTTACAATTTTAATTACAATATAATTCTTAAACCTATAAAACATCTATATACTAACAAAGAAAACTAGATACTTTCTAATACAATATAAATACTACTGATCAAAATAAATGAGATATTGAAGCCTTTGAAATGGAAGATTCAAGACCAGTTAGTACACCTATGGATACAAGACATAAGCTATCTAAGAATGATGATTCAACTCATGTGAACCAAACATTGTATAGATCAATGAATGGAAAAATATAATATGTTGTTCATAGAAGACCTTATATTGCATTAGTAGTTGGAGTAGTTGCAAGATTTTATGCAAGTCATAAGGAGAATCATATTATGGTAGTGAAAGGGATGTTGAGATATTTGAAAGGAACACAATATTATGGATTGTATTACAAGAAAAATAATAATTTAGAACTAAAAGTGTTCATTGATTTAGATTGGGCAAGAAATGTTGATGATAGAAAGAGTACAAGTGGAAGAGATTTATTTCTAGGAAAGAGACTAGTTTCATGGACAAGAAAAAAGAAAAAGTGCATTTCTTAATCAATAGTTGAAGTTAAATATGTGGTATAGTTGAAGTTGAAGTTGTCCATTTCTTAATTAATATGATCTATTTGTTATCTACTATGATAACACTAGTGCTATAAACATATCAAAGAATCATATGATGCACATAAAGACTAAGCATAATACTATCAAGTATCATTAGCTGAGAGAGATAGTTAAAGATAAAGAAGTGATATTGTTGTATGCAAAATGAGAAAATAGATGATATTTTACTAAGGCTTTACCTAAGGACTCTCATGAATATCTAAGAGGAAAATTAGGGGTGATTCCCCTAGACAAGGCTACTTAACTTGAGATGGAGCTCTACATAAAATGTGTCGATTATAATATCTTACAAGTTGATGCAAAGACAATACTACTTTATGAGCTTCCTAAAGTAGTACATGAAGAAGCTAAGAGTAAATAAAGAAGAACATAATGATTTATCAATCATACACAGATGATAGAGGTAAATTTAGTATCAACATGAAGATATCAACATGATAAAGATGTATGAGATAAATGAAGAGTTTTTGGAATTGTTATCAAAGAGGGAGATGATATTGTGATTCAATTACCATGACATAATAATACAAAATAGGGGGAGTATATGTCAGTCACCATATAAAGATAAGCAATAATAAGAAACAAGGAAAATGTATGCAAGGTGTTGCCAATAATACAAAAGAGTGTGATTGATTTAATGATTTGATATGATAGAGGGAGCTTATGTGTTGCATATCAAAGATGCATGGATGAGAATCAGAGTGAAACTAAAAGGAATGAGATTGTTGGACACAAAGGGATTTTTTTGGAAGTAATACATATTTTGGATTGTATGGTAACTAGAGGTTTTGCGATCAAAGCCAAAGAGGGATATTGTTGGAAACTATGATTGGAAAAATTGTTATGTTGTGATTAATGTCAAACCTTATTGGTGAGATAGTTCACTACATAATTTAAGTGTCATATCTAGATGATTGACAAAGAGGATCTGAGAAGTTGTTCATAAAAATAGGACCTAAAGAAAAGGTTGAATTATGTGAGGAAACTATAATAGACACTTGAAAAGTTAGACTTTGACAAGATGAAGTGATTGTTTAAACATGCTACAAGTGAAGATGATACTTGTATTGAAGCCTTGAAGGAGTGATCAAAGATTGACCAAATACATAGGCTTGATCAAGCAACAAAGCATAATATTAAGGAACTTGTAATGTATGTCTAGTGATGCTAGTGTAGAACAAGTGCTAGTATAAGCCGAGAAGAAGTAGTGTCGACCAAGCATAAATATAGACCAAAAAATATTATATGTACCAAACAAGAATGATCAGTAGTGACTAAGTAACCCAATGATGACTAAGTGTCACAACATAGAGTTGGCTAAGGGACAAAATTTTGATAGTTTATGAGAAAATCATGATTTTCAACAAATAAAATTGATTTCTTAGAATATGTAAAGTGCATTGAAGATAAGGATGGGTGATCTAGAACATTTAAATCAAGGGAAACCATGTTTGCACATTTATATGCAAGGATTCAAGGAGAATTTTGGAGAAGTTTCTAGAACAAAAAAGAGGAAATGAAATGTTGGAAGGATTCAATGAATCTAACCTGAACCTAAGATCTATAGTGGTGTTTAAGCAAAAAAAAACTAGAATTGTCTATTTAAGAAGGTAAAAGGGATACCTAATGTGGTTGGAGTAATTTTTGATGCTATTATTGGTGAACTTAAGAAGGAGGTTAAGAAGAGTTGTAAAGAGGTGAAGTGTGATTGCTAAAAGGGTTGCCAAGTGGATCAAAGACAAAGATGACAATGAAGGTCAGTCAATGGATCAACATGTGAGCTGAACTATGATATATATTTACAAAGTGAGTTGTATTTATTAGATCAAAAACTACTTGTTACTTTCTAACCATTGTGTCAATATTGAAATCCTTTAATCAAGGTGGCATTCTAATGGAATTTCCTAAATTCCTCTAACAAGGACACACCTAAAAAGGTGATTAAATACTTTAACAAGGTGTATTGTAACCTTTAGTAGGGTTGGCTCCTAATATAGCTCACTCTAGAAGACTAAAAATATTGGTGATATGTTACTAGTGTGTTATCCCAAATTGGGTTTCCATGTTAAATCCTAATGTCAAACTTGTGTGGATATTATTTGTGATGATTTATTGCTAAATTTTTACATTCTAAAAGTCTTTTATTATTAGGATAGTGGAATACTAGTTGATGTTATTAATAATTAGTTATAGAGATTAAGTTAATGGACGTTAAGACCTGAAGTAATTGAATTATTTTTTTATTTAATTGGTACTTTTGGAACGTCAACAATAAATTCACCCCCCCTCTCATTTATTCTAAATATTCTAACACTTTATATCTTATGTTCTATATGTTATAATAGGTATGTTCATATTTTTTACTTAGTTGTGTCGACCTTAAGCATAGCATTTGAATTTTGAAATAAGGAAGCTTCTAGGTGCCAAATGTTGGTGCTAGTTTTGTATTTCAAACTAGTTTTTGGTACTCATTTTGGGTAGTGGGGAATAGTTTAATAAGAAATATTTCTATTTGGCATTATGCCATGATTGCAAACAATAATTTTATGTAGTCAATAAAAAATTGTCAAGATAGCCAATATGATAAGTTAACGCATATGTAGCATTAACCTATTGACTATAGCCATTTTGAAAGGAAAATTCTAGATGGTTTAACAAAATGAAATGATGTGGGAAAAATATATTAGTTGTTGCATTTTTCTTGGGAAAATATAGAAGCTACATAATAGAAATAATGGATAACTTGAAAGTGGAGCTATGTAAGATATGAAAAAAAATGACACTTCTGGTAATGATATCATGTATCTACATTTTAGTGAAGCATTCAAAATATGTCACTATAATTTTCCCATTGGGGTGTCATAGCCCATTGAAATTCCAAGTTTTCCCTACTTTTGATACATTATGAACCTAGGAACTAAGAGAAATTTATTGCAAATCAATAAACGGTTATGTATAGATTCAAAAAAAATATGGACCATGTCCTACTACAAATAGACATAGCGAAATACATGACACTACATGATCACACTTATCAATAAGTCTATCAGCATTAATATCCTTCTCTTGATGATCAAATAATGGCTTTTGATCTTGTACACAAATTAGAGGACTTTCTGTAATAAGATGAGGAAAAAATTCAATTGTTGTAGCCAAAAGTCCTTAATTATATGGAGGATAAGAAAGAAGACCACAAGGATAGCTCTATCCTTGAGGAAGAACATGTCTATATGCATGAGGTTTTATTTCAACTATGCATATTACTATAGAAAAGAAAGAAAAATATAGTAAATATAATTTTTGGGATGAGATACTAAAGTTTTTCTTATCTACAGAAACAACCAAATATGTTCCTTCATCAAAAGATCATGATTTGTAGTAGTAAAATGTGGAGAGCCACACCATACCAGTAGCTCAAAATTGGGTGGTTCATGAGGATAAAAAAGAAGACATGGAGATCATATCTTCATAATAAAAGGACAAGACACTTTCATACCAATAGGATACCATCATAGTAGAGCACACTAGTGAAGTCAAGGATGATTTCTTAGACATAGTACCATCAAGAGGATTCCCTATAAGGAATTTGGATCTATAGAAAAATAACAAGTTTCCCTTGATCATGCTTTTTGTAAAGTATGAGGGTAAGATTACCAAGGAGGAGAAAGTGTGTCTTGTTCAAAATCAAGGTGTCCCAATGCTAAAGAGTTTTTTTTTTTCTCAACATTGAGAAGTTGTTTCAAGATGCAACATAATATCTTTCATAATTTTTGATATTTTTGCTTCCCACATGCATAAAATGAACCAAAAACTTGTGAGGAAGGCCAAAAACTTTGAAATACTAGTTAATGGCTTTATTTAATTTCTATTGTTGTAGATAATTGTACATAGTATGGTATATTTCTTATCTTTCTAAAAAGTGCACATGCACAATTCTTCCCTCTCACAACTATCAAGATCTTTTGTCTTTCTTTTGAGGTTGCAGATTCTATGAAGTTAGAGTGGGTTAACAAATTCCAATTATAGATAACCATTGTATTATTTTTAATTCACTATTTCATTTTATACCCTTGAAAAATAGTGAAACTTTCCATGGTAAGCCCATTTTACTATTTTTCAAGGTTAAAAAAGAGTGCCTTCTAAAATAGAAAAATGTTATTAATGCAAAGTTTTACCATGGTGGTGAAATTCTAACCCACTATAGCTTCACAAAATATACAAACTCAAAAAAAAGGAAAAATCTTGTGATAGCTCTAGGATGGAACAACTGCATACATACACTTCTTGGAAAGCTTAAAAAATTACCCTATTATGTACAAAATTCTACAAAAACAATTAAACAAATCTATTAACTGGCTTGTTAGAGTAGTTGTACTTCCTTACAAGTTTTTTTATCATGATTGTAGGGATGCTAACCTTCTTTGGAGATTCAACCTCAAAACATGAATCCTACACTTGGATGTTTTTTCCCTATTACACAAGGTCATCTAGGGATAAAATATAATGCATGGGTGAAGAATTTTGTGTCAATAGTTTTTGGCACACCTAGTGGGACAAAAATTTAGCTACATAAGTCTACCAATAGTTGTCTAAATATTTATTCATTGAAAATTTGGTTTTTTTCTCAAAGACATCAGCCTTCTAAGGCATTTCATCAAGCACAAAGGTAAATCTAGGCTCAAATATCTATTGTTCTCAAAAAGATAAAAAACTAGTATGTAAATACCATTCTTTATCTTTTATGATTTTCAAAATTTTCTATGAAATTGTAAATTTTTATGAAGTTTTAATCATGGACCCATTCATAGTTCACTAAACACCATTCCCCCTATATCATAAAAATTATATTCTTAATCCCTCACATTATCAATACCAATCTCAACCTCAAGATAGCTATAGCCAATATGCTCAAAATTCTTACCATCCTCCTTCCCATGTTCCACCTATCCCAATATTCCCATATAAAAGGCTTGAAGATATGATGTTTGGATTCCAAAGATATATTGACATGAAGTTGTATAAAAGGAGTAGGAAAATGGACATGAGGTATCATGAAAAAAGTAAATAGCTCCTAGTTAGAGATAGGTAGCTTGATGAGATTGAGAGGAAGTAAGATATAGATAGACAACAAGAAGAGATGGAATATCGGGCATATCTCAAAGAAGAGGAGAGGGAGAAAAAATAGAGACCTTTTGAGGAGAAACTTGCAAGTTATGTTTCTATAGAAAAATAGGAGGAAATGTAGCTCAAGTTAGCTCATTTAAAGACCAAAGAAGAAGAAGAAACCTCTTCTCCAAAATTTGTTATTCCAATCCTAAAGAATCCCCCTTCATTACATGAGCCTATTTCTACAACTTCTCTAATACATTTGCAAAAGAGATGTCCCTTGCATCCTTCTATATATATTACCATTTATCTCTTTTTATGGATTGGTTATATGACCTCTTGATAGTCCTAATATATCATTTTGGGAGAGTGATTCAAAGATAAAAAGACTACCATGGGAGGAGTTTCAACCTATTGAGAAGGAAAAAGAGGTGGAAGTTGAAGAAAAGGAAGAGGATTAAGTCCTCTTATTTGAATATTTTCCTTCTTTTTTGAAGGAAGAAGAAGAAGAAGAAAAAGTGTTTGTTCTCTTGTAGAACAACGAATCACTTTTAAGCATGTACAAAAATCATAGGACCCCTTGCAAGAAGATGAGGAAGAAAATCAATTATTACAGTTGGAAGTCCTCTATGATATAGAAGATAAGAAAGATGACCCCATGGATATCTCTATCCTTGAGGAAGCACATGTCGATATGCATGAGGTTTTCTTTCAACCTGTTCCTATTGCTGCAATAGAGAAAGAAGAATATGGTGAAGATAATTTTTGGGATGAGTGGGAAAAAAATTTCTTATCCATAGACATGGAGAAATTTGTTCCTTCATCAAAAGATTAGGATTTGTAGTAGCAAAATGTGAAGATCCACATCATACCACTATCTCCAAAGGAGGTGGATCAAAATAATTAAAAATAAGATGTGGGGATCACATCTTCACAAGAAAAGGAGGAGCCACTTTCAAACCAACACAATACCATTATTGCACAATAGATTAGTGATGTCAATGTTGATTACTTTGACCTAGTACCATCAAGAGGAATCCCCATAATGCATCTATCTCTACAATAAAATAAAAAATTTCCCTAGCTCATGCGTGTTTCAAATTATGAGGGTGAGCTTACTATGGAGGAGAAAGTGTGTCTTTCATAAAATCAAGGTGTCCTAGTACTAGAGAGTTACCTTTTTCTTAGCATCAGGAAGATTTTTCAAGAGACAATAGTATATCTTTCATACTTTCCAATATGTGTATCTTCCCACATTCATGAAAGGAATAAAAAGCTTGTAAGATAGGGTAGCTACTTTAACAATCCAATCAATGGATTTGTTTAATTTCTTTTGTAGTAGATACTTGTACATAGCAGGGTAGATTTTTCATTTTTTCAAGAAGAGTATATGCATAGTGGTTCCCTCATGGAGTTTTCAAGATATTTTTCTTGTTTCTAAGGTCATAGACTCTTTAAAGTTATATTTATTTAACATGTCATGTGTAGGGTACATTTTTCTACCCTTGAAAAATAGGTAAATCTTCCACATTAAGCCCATTTCACTATTTCACAATGAAAGAAAAGTGTACCCTGCAATTTTTTTTTAAAAATGTATTGCAAAGGTTACTCTCTAAGGGGACATGTTATCCCACGATAACTTCAAAAAATCTTCAACCTTAGCAAAAATGAAAAATATCTTATTAGCTTCAGATGGAAACAACTATAAACATGCACTTCTTGGAAAATTAAAAAATCTACCCTACTATGTGCAAGAAATAACAACAAAAGAAATTAGACAAAGCCATTAACTCTCTTTTCAAAGTAGCTTCCCTTACAAGTTTTTATTTTCTTTTATGAAGTTCTAATCTTGGACACATTTCATAAAAATAACTACAATTCTCTCTTGATGTGATGAAAATTTTATTCCTTAGCCCTAATATTATCAATACCAATCTTTGGCACATGATGGCTAAAGAAAATATGCTAAAAATCATTTCCATCCTCCTTTACCTTCTCTATTAGTCCTAACATCCCTAGATAAAAGGGTTAAAGTTATGATGTTGGAATTCCACAGTAAGACTAACTTGAAGTTTCATTAGGTTGGATGAGAAGTTTCATGAATGAAGTGAACAATGGTTGGCCTATGATAGGTATCTTGATGATGTTGAGAGGAAGAAAGAGATAGAATGACAAGGACTATACATAGCATACCAGGCCCATCTCTAAGAAGAGGAGGAGAGGGATAAATAATAGAGACATTTTGATGATAAAATTGCATGGAAAGTTGTTGTAGAAAAACAAGACACCATGAGGCTCAAGTTAGCTCATTGTCATACCAAATAAATAGAGGAAACCTCTTCTCCCAAATTTTTCATTCCAAGCCTTGAGTATGTACCTCCATTACAAAATCCTATACTGTTGTAACTTGTCTACTACATGTATGAAAGAGATAGCCCTTTCATCCATATGTACCTATTATTATTTCATAATTTGAGGGTTGACTAGATTTATAGCATCCAAATATTCCTAATATATTATTTTTAGAGAGTGAAACAAAGCCAAAAAGGCTATCATTGGAGGAATTGCATCCTTTTGAGGAGAAAAAAGAGGTTGAGGTTGAAGAAAAGAAAAAGGGTCCAATCCTCTTATTTGAAGATCTTCCTTCTTTTTTGTAGGAAGAGGAAGAAAACAAAAACGTTCCTTCTCTTGAGGAACAAATAAAGGATTTTAAGCCTTTACATAAATCAAGGGACTTTCTACAAAAAGATGAGGAAGAAAATTAAATGTCACAACCAGAAATCATCCATGATAAAAAATTATAAGAAAGAGGACCCTAAGGATAAATCTATCCTTGAGGAAGAACGTGACGATATGCATGAGGGGTATGTGTAGGATCATGGTCAACCAAACTATGCCCTTAAGTGGCAATGAAAAATTAGCAAATTAGGGTAATATCAACTTGACATGCAATTTTAAACTTGTTATAAAAATTCAATGAAAAAGTTGTTAAAAAATATTTTTCAGGAAATTGAATTTAGTTTCTAAACTACTAGGCATTATTTAAAGAAAGAAAAAATTACTTGGTCAAAATTTTGAATTTTAATGCAATTGTACAAAAATTTCAGGACAAAAATAAGAAGTAGGCCTATGTTTGACCACCTTAATCAAAATCAAATGATAATATTTTTTAATAAGATTTTAGAGATAAGAAGTAAACTCATGCTCGGATGTAACATATTTTTGGGTATTTTTATTCAAAATAAATAATTAATTATGAATTTTCTCCTATAGTATTTTTGGAATGAAATAACTCCTATGTCTGACCACCTTAACTAATTCAAAACATTAAAAAAAAAATATTTTACTTTCCTTATAGTAGAAGAAGTATATAATGTGACACATCTTTTGGATTTCAAAAATGTTAAACTATTTGAAAGTTATATTTGTTTTTCAATCAGTATGTCAATCAACACTTTATGCGTAACTCCATTAGAAAATGTATAATAATTACTTACTGAACTCTTAACTTGATAGACATTGCATTTATGGAAAGATAAGAACATTCTTAAGAAACCTATTTTATTTCATCAAATTTGGGTGAAAAAGGTTATTAAACACATGTGTTAAGTAAAAAAAACACACAAGAACAGGCCAAAAACATGTTTTCGGGACATTTTTAAAGTTTACCATGTAGGGTTGGTATCCAAAGAAATATTAGGCCTTTTAAAGGTATTAATATTTTGGCTTGGTATCAAGATGGGTGAGAAAAATGTCTGAATAGATTTTGAAATGCTTTGAGGCATTTTAGAACTACATATTTTTTAGATCACCACTTTTTGGCACACCATGGTCTTGTACATACCCCAAGTTTAACTTTCAACCTATGTGTATTACTAAAATAGAGTGAGAAGAATATAATGAATATTATTTTGAGGATGGGATGGAAATTTTTGCTTATCCATAGACACCAAAAAAATTGTTCTTTCATCAAAAGATTACAAGTTAAAACAAAAACATGGGGATAGCCACACCATATGAGTAGTTGCAAAGGAGATAGCTCAAAATTTTTGTCTCCTTTATTACTTCCTATTAGCATATGCTCTTGGAACATGGTTATTTCATGGTAACATCTCTTCTCACTTAACTCACTTGGATTGATTTATTTTCCTTTCTCTTCTTTACTTTTCTTACATGGTATTAGAGTAAGGTACTAATCCTTATTTTGAATATTCTGTTGAAGGTTTCCATTCTTTAGAGCTTACCTATTTGAAGAATTTATATGAGAGAAGCATTTTTTTGTAGTTTTTATCTCATTCTAATGTTTTTTGTATGCAGATTTTATAAATTTCTCTCTTTTTTCTAGCCCCCTTTGGAAGGCTTATTGCCAAAGGGTTCATTTCTTGCTAATTTTTTTCCCTTTCTCTTTTCTTGGAAGGTTTTCCACCAAAACAAGAGAAAAATTGTGTTGTAGGTTTAATTGAATTAATCTTATTAAAAAACTTCTCATTCTATAACATTCTTTGTTTCCAAGATTTCCTATAGCTCTTTATCAATTTTAATTTATTCTTTCAAGCATTTAACTATTTGTATTTCATTTAAGTAAATTTGGATCTAAAAATAAATATCTTTCTATTTCCTTTCAAAGAAATACCATTTTGATACAAATTAATACATCTATATTAAATCAATATTTCTCTATGTATTCAATTCAACTATTTTTTGAGCATTTTGTTTTCAAGCAATATCACTCATGAAACTAAGTTAGAACTAATATTTAGGGGGAAAATGATAATTTTCCCAAAAATAGGGACATTGCAATTCTAGAACACTTTTTAATAACAACGACACGATTTATGCTAAGTAATAAAATTCAATGTGGATGGAAGTGTTTATTATCATCCACATAGCTACATCATCTAAATCTTAAAAATAGTAAATCTCTAACAATTCTTGCAAGACAATGACATTTCCATATATAAACATACATTGCAATCTACAACATACAAAAACCAAACTAGAAGCATAAAGGGAAACACAACACAAGACCACAATGTGTTGTTTATGAATCATTCATTAACAACAAAATGTTAGAGCTTCAAACCCTCAATAAAACATACACCTTGGCTTTAAGAAACATTAGAGTTTAAAACACTATTGATAAACTAGAAAAACCCTTAATTTCAAAAAGATACATCTCTCATGACAAAAAAATGACATGGTACATGGGTAAAAACCCACAAAATAGAATGCATTGTTAATGAAACATTCATTCATAGAGAAATTTTGGAGTTTCACACCCTATGAAAAATTGATACCTTGGTTTTAAGAAACTTTAGAGTTTGAAAAACTAGAAATAAAGCTTGACAAATAAGAAACCCTTCTAATTTTTTTCTTGAGGTCTAGAATCATTTGAATTTGTTAAGTTGTTTAATGTTATAAAAAAACATAATTAAAAAAAAATATATAAACTAATTATTATATTTTAATTAAAACATAATTAGTTAGAATTATATAGGTAGCACCATTCTTACCCTCTAGTAGCTACAACAAAGAAAAATACCCAAAATAAAATGAGACCTTGTATCGACACCACTGTATCCTCAACCCAATTTAGTTTCATGATATAATACTCTTATGAAACTAAGTTGGAGCTAATATTTTAGGTAAAAAATTATAAATTTATGAGAAATGGGAACATTTTAATTCTAGAATTTTTTTAATGACAATAACACAATTCATAGTAAGCAATAATATTCAATGTGGATGGAAGTGTTGATTATTAGCCACATAACTACATCATCTGCATCTCAAAAATAGTAAATTTATGACAATTATTAGTAGACAATGGCATGATGATAGATAAATAGACATTGTAATCTACAACGCATTATGATACATAAAGACATCAAGTAGTGACAAAAACTAGAATAGAAGCATTAAGGAAAATACAACACCAAACTAGAATGCACTTCTTATAAATCATTCATTGATAGAAAAAATGTTAGATCTTCAAACCCTAGATAAAAAACACACCAAAGCTTTAAGAAGCATTAGATTTTAAAACTCTAGTGATAAAATAGAAAAACCCCTAGTCTCAAAATGATTCATCTATCCTAACATAAAAAATGCCATGGTACATGAACAATGGGCAAACAAAACATCATAAAATTATACACTTTTTATATTTAACATTCTTTCATGGAGAAATGTTGAATCTATAGAAATTTTCAATCTAGATACAACTATGATAAATAAAAATCTTACGAAAATAGAGTAAAAATGGAACCATAGACGTAATGCCCCGCCAAGGGATCCAAAGAATTAACCTATAATTTCACTAAGTTTAGTAGCATTTTTTTTTCCATAGAAATAAACATCACATATAACTTATGCACATTAACGGAAGCAATAGCAATGTCCATCTGAAAGTAAACATAACATAAATAATAGATTACATTCTTTAAGATCCCCTAACGTTGAATTACATACATGAATCCATATAGCACAACATCTACATGAAATAATAATACTGATAAGTCCAATGTTTATACATTACATTTCAAATACTCAATCATCCACTGTACATGTCACAGGGTATGACAAGCTCAAAAATATACATACATAGAATAAGGTACATCATCCTATTCTAATTCCATGATACATCAAAGTAGAGATAAACACATAATACACATGATAGAGAACATATACATCCATCATAAAGATCAACATAATAAACTAAGTGCATGGTTCCTCCCAACCATCAATAGCATCATTAGACCATCGTGGATCCTAGCCATCCCTCCGTGTGTAACATTCCAAATCATCGAAGGGATCATCAGTATTACATAGTAGGAATGTCACTCCTAATCAAAACAACATCATATGTAGAAAGTAATCTAACATGCAAATAAAAGCATAAGATAACATCATCTAACATATGCTAATCATCAATGAAAAAGGATACATATCCACCATCATGAAGGACGCAACAACCACGATGTCTCAATGAATCTCAAAATGATAAGAGTGGAAAATACACTACCACCTGACCACGTGGTACCTAAGTGGTCCACTCCCACCGTGCTAAGGAGATAATCTCAAGTCCCAAATAGGCTATCAAAATCACATAGTACATATCTCTATAAGTCCAGGAATCTTAAAAGTATACTAACTCAAAGGTTCCAAACACAAAATCTGACATCTATTCCTAGAGGCACACAATGACATGTAGGAACCTACTATGCAAGCGGGAAAGTGTCATCGCAATTATCATGTACAAGTTACCCTGGTAGTTAGCTAAACTCCACGGGTCCATACTGATTTCATGTAGCCACTAGTATCCTCTCATACTGACGAGGCATACTATGGAATGCAAGGTCACAACCATGCATCTCACTACTCCTATCCTAGCCTATACAAGTGCTCAAGGCATGGGTGAGAACAAAACACTTATCCTTTTAGGTTTATTCTATTAGTATTAGGTATGAATGTTATCACTTATTAATCCAACTTATAATGAGTTACCTTGGTAGCCTCTTAGGGCCTCGGCCCCCATTGCAAGCCACTTCCTGTCACTACATGCAGATATCCTACCCTAATGCTCATGGAATCATAAATCTCAAAATCACAAAAGATAATTCATAACAAAATCATCAAATATGCATAAAGCATCAAATCTCCATGAGCAACATCCATAGAAAATTGTGAACACAACAGCTCTCTATTGGCAACTGAAGTATCACTGATAATCAAATATCTAATGGTTCTCAATAACCAAAATATATATCTCAATCAAACTGATCAAAGACTCAAAAAATGGTTGAGTCAAACATGTCACATCATGACATCATCAAAATGAATCCACATAATAGTCCCATCATGGCGACTAGAAAAATAACCAAGGATAAGTGATCGATGACCAAAAATAATGGTTAAGTCAAGTGTCTCATACATAAGAATCTCAACTATAACAATCAGTAATCACAACCAATACATAGAGCATTCCATCACATAACCATGGTTGGGTTTATAAAGATCAAAATTAAAACATCATCATGTCACTACAATCACATAACCCCCAAGCCTCTGGTAGATGTCCTATACTGGTCAACACTAGTCAACCCCAAACCCAAAACAATAGCATAAAGAATACACAATGCAAACACATGTTTTGGTTTTAAAACTTGAGTTTAAATGTAGAGATCTCAGTTTATGTTTCCAAATCTAAAGAATGAATGGAGGAACACATATATTGTTTTGAATGAAAGTTTTCCTTATTAGAATTTTAAAAAAACCATTTTCCAATTAATAACATTTGTTTGATACATCCCCCACCCAACTATCAATTCCTTATTTAATAATTTAAAACATTTAAATTATTAAACAGTTGAAAATTATTAAAGAGTCACCTTATGAAAATAAACCATCAATATAAGCTATTGATCAAATAATAACTTAAATTATAAACAACACATTTACATATTACATATATATATATATATATATATATATATATATATATATATATATATATGTATATGTATTACATTTTTATTAAATCGAATTGACAATTTCGATCTACACCATATTAGAATCGAATTGTATGTAAACATTTTAACATAAACGTTATTGTTATCTTTTTTTGCATATTAACATCAATTAAAACCCCCCCCAAACTCATGATGCGGTACGCAATACCTACGGTCGTAGGCACTGCACCGACAGCGGGTACGTAATACCCCTGTTACCGCAGACCTACGACGGTAGACCTCTGCCTTCTGTCGGCGCGGGGTATGAAACGTGCCCATGGCATATTATATATAAACTTTATTCTATGCGGTATAAATCGCGATGTGAATTGATAAATTTCCACTGTGATTTTATTAATCGCTCAATTCGGAGCATTATATATACATAGGTATATATGTATATATATATCAGTATATATATATATGTATGTATATATATATTCAAATTTTATAATAGATTCATAATAAATGTATACATATGCATATATATAAATATATATTTATATATATGTATATGTATGTAGATCTGAATATATAACCATGTATGTTTTTCACAAAGATTATATCTACAATTAAGAATAAGATATTTGCAATATAGAATGCATATAAAGTTCTCCAATTAAATTAATCTACCCACATTGAGAATGCATATAAATATGAAACTTCTCAGAAAACATATGGAAGACACGAAGAAGATAGGGAATGCATGATGCGAAAATAGCATAAGTAAAATCACAAGAATCTACCCGGATTCTGATGCTAAATTGCTCTTCCTCAGAAAATCTGCAGAGAAAGCTTCTCCCTTCTTCAGAATTCTTGAGTCCTCCAATGCTCCAATTGCACTCCAAACACTATATCTAAGCTTCTATGAATGCCTGAATATAAAGAGCTTTCAGGAAACATCTAGAATGCTTCTAGAAATAGCTGGAAGGTGTCACCAATTAAGCATGGGTCTTTTCCATCCTTCAAGATAAGCCATAGGGTTGTAGACACCATGTGCTTAATTGATGCACTAACCCCCATGTTGTTGACACTTGAGAAATAGAGAAGTGCGCTAACTCCCATGCAAGCTTATAACTCAATTCACTTTTTATATAATTTCTATTTAAATATTTATAACTTTCATTTTAACTTTTATAACTTTTATTATTATTATTTATTTATTACTTTATTATTATTTTATTATTATTATTAATTTTAATTTCTAATTTTCTTTTATTTAATTCATTTTTCCTCAATAATTCACATTTAATTAATTACAATCAAAATATCAAATAACATGATATTTTATATTAATCTTCTCAAATAATTAATTTATTAATTAAATCCATTTATTAAGACTTAATTAATAGAAAATTCACCATAGACCTCCAAGATAAAATATGAAAACCCATCATAGAGCAAATCACTCAAAATCAGTCTAAAGGGTTAAAAATCATGAATTATGTCATCCGACACATTCGGTGGGTAAAATATCCAGATACTTGTCCTACCTCACTAGGACAATTGGCTTAAAGGTTTGGGATTTGGACTTGAGAATTTATCTCCCTTCTCTTATCATTGAGATAGTATAATAGGGTACGCTCATCCTGGCAATTCAGGGAAGTCGATACCCGGTACCTGCAACCTGCAAAAAAACTATGCATGTACATACAATATATATAATGCTAAGCTAAACAGACAATGGCAGGAAGTGGTGCATCATGTAGATCTCGACTAAGCAGGTGACTACGACTCCCTTCCTTAACCACATCAAAAATGCCATACAATAAGAAAACACGCACACCATACACATGCAAGTATGGGGTAAGTATCCATAATAAAACACATAAGATAATAACCATCCATCTAATTATCAATAATAACTGAAAATAGTATAATGATCATCATGTATGCATGAAATGTAAAATCTAAATGATCTCATCATATAACCACTGAATTCATAACATAATGTCTGATAGTGTCAAAACAATACCACTAATCCACCAACATAAAACTAGTCTATCACAGTCTGATAATAATAACAATGTCCAGAAAAGATGTGAACGAGGGTAGGCACTACATCCACCCCCCCTTGGGTTAGGCTTACTCCTAGAAGCCTACAAACAAGTAGGGATATAACTCCCTCAATCTAGCTACATCCTCCCAAGTAGCTGAAGAATCATTAGTAGGGTCCCATTGGACCCTTACCTGCTCGATGGTTCAACCCCTAAGGGTCGACCTCTACTGCTCCAGAATACGAACTGGCTCCAAAGCCAGCTGCTCGTCCTCTACCTACAACACATTCCAATCAAGAACATGTACAATATCAGGAATATACTACTGAAGCACTGAAACATGGAAAACATCATGAATTCGAGCTAGGCTGGGTGGTAGAGCAAGATGGTAAGCAACTGGGCCAATCCTCTCTAGAATCTTGAATGGTCCCACAAAGCAAGGTGCTAGCTTAGAACCCTTTCCATATCGGATCAGACTCTTTCACGGTCACACTCTCAAGAAAACCTTATCACCCACAGCAAACTGCTTATCAGTCCTATGAGCATCGGCATACTTCTTCTGCCTATCCTGTGCCGTAATCAAGTGCTCATGGATACACACTACCTGTTGCTCCATATCACGAAGCATCTCAGGACCCAATAGGATGTGATCCTCAAGACTATCCCAACTCAATTGTGTACAAAAAGGATGTCCATATAATGCCTGAAATGGTGCCATACCAATAGAACTATAATATTCATTGTTGTACGCAAACTCCACTAGGTAGAGATAATCCTCCCAATGTGTCTACCTATCCATCACATACATCCATAACATATCCTCCAAAACCTGATTCACCCTCTCTATCTGACCATCAATCTCTAGATGATATGCTGAACTAAAGTTTAACTACGCTCCAAGCTCATGCTACAGCGATGTCTAGAACGCAGATGTGAATACAGGATCCCTGTTAGAAATGATCTTTCTAGGAATACCATGTAACCTCACAATATCACGCATAAAGACATTAGCTACAAAAGTTGTTGTGTAGGAAGACCTAATTGATGAAAAATGTGCCACCTTAGTCAACCGATCAATGGTGACCATGATAGCATCATGATGTCGAACTATCATAGGTAATCCTACAATAAAATCCATGGAGATGATATCCCACTTCCAAGAAGGAATGAGATTAGGCTGCAAAAGTCCAACCGGGTGCTGATGTTCTACCAAGTAACTCTCTAACACTCAAGGCACCTAGCCACAAAATCAGCAATATCTCGCTTCATCCCAGACCAAAAGAACAAATGTCTCAAATCAGCATGCATCTTCTTGACACTTGGATGTGCTGAGTAAGGTGTACAATGGGCTTCTGCCAGTATCAAGGTGCGAAGCTCATCCAAAAATGGCACATAAATCCTCCCCAAATGTCTCAAAAGACCATCTGACTCTCGAACGTAACCTACAAACTTACCTTCCAAAGATCTTCCTGAATCAATCTCTCTGCACACTTCTTGATACCGGGAATCCATAGGAAGTGCCTAAAGAATCTGACTCCTCAAATCCACACTAAGAGTCATCAATGATACCACATGTCTCCTGTGACTCAAAGCATCTGCCACCACATTCTCCTTACCTTGAATGTACTTAACCTCAAAATCATACTCACATAGAAACTCCATCCATCACCTCTGGTGAGCATTCAAATTAGGCTGAGTGAAAATGTACTGAAGACTACGATGATTGCTATGTAGCTCGAACCTATGCCCCAATAAGAAATGTCTCCACCTTGTCAAAGCATGAACTACTACTGCTAACTCAAGATCATGTTTAGGATAATTTAACTCATGATCCTTCAGCTTGCGTGACTCATATGCAATCATCCATCCATTCTGCATCAACACTACCCCAATCCCTTCAAGAGAAGCATCTATACATACCATGAAATCACCTTCTAGATCCAGTACAGCTAGAATTGGTGCATTGGTCAAAAGCTCCTTGAGCTTCTGGAAAGCTTCCTCAAATCTGTCCATACAAACTTCTTTCCTTTCCTCTGAAGAGAAGTGATAGGATGTGCTATCCTAGAGAAATTTTGGACAAATCTATGATAATAACCAACTAAACCCATAAACTACGAATCTCTGACACATAGTCAATTTCGGCCAATCTATTATCACCTAAATCTTTGTAGGATCCACTAAAATACCATCACCTAAAATAACATGCCCTAAATACCGAATCTCCAATTTGAAGAATTCGCACTTAGCTGCATTAGCATAAAGCTGATTGTCCCTTAAACACTGCAAAACCAACCGCAGGTGTTCCTAATGCTCCTTCTGAGTCTTAGAATATATCAATATGTCATCAAGAAACATGAACACAAACCTATCCAGATAAGATCGAAACACACCATTCATCAAACTCATGAAAATTGATGGAGCATTAGTCAATCCAAAAGGTACCACTGTGAACTCATAATGCCCATAACGAGTTTGAAAAGTAGTCTTGTGAATATCTGCTTCCTTAATGTGAAGTTGGTGGTATCCTGACTTAAGATCAATTTTGGAGAATACCGTAACTCCCTTGATCTGATCAAATAAATCATCAATCCTAGGTAAAGGATACCTGTTCTTAATAGTCACCTTATTCAACTGTCTATAGTCAATACAAAGGTGCAAAGAATCATCTTTCTTCTTCACAAAGAGCACTGGAGCTCCCCATGGTGATACACTAGGTTGAATGCTCCCTTTGGCCCAAAGTTCCTCTAGCTGAAGATGTAGCTCACCCAGTTCCTGAGTAGTCATGCGATAAGGAGCTTTAGAAATAGGCTCCACTCTAGGAATTAGATCAATACTAAAATCAATGTCCCTCTTCCAAGGCATGCCTGGAATCTCACTTGGAAAAACATCTGCATACTCTTGCAAAATCGGGTGATCCAAAGTCTTCTTCATGGAATCTTCCTCATCAAGATCATTTACCATAACAACAAATATCTAACATCCCTTATGGAACTTCGCTTCAATTACATAGCAAAAATCATCCGCAGAGATATAGGCCTCGGTATCCCAATTATCTGCACATAATTCCCTTGGTCATCTTGGCACATAATAATCTTCTTCCTGCAATCTATACTAGCTTTATGAGATCCAAGCCAGTCCATGCCTAAAACCACATCATAGGAACCAAGGGGTGTGACTCAAAGATCCACTGCCGTATCGAAGCTTCCTAAACTAAGCCCACACTTATGAACTACAGAATTTGTGGAGACCTTAATGCCTGAGGCTAGTTCCACTTGCCAACCACGATCTTGCTTCACCGCATATGGCTTACACTTAGAAACTATAGATGGTGAAATAAATGAATCTGTAGCTCCTGAATGAAACAATACTAAAAGAGATATACCTCTAATGGCACCTGTAGTTTCAACCACTATTCCTTGATGATTTGCCTGACGCTGATCAACTACTGCAAAAACTCTATGAGCTCTACCTGCATCACCAACTATAGGCTCTGAAACTGTAGGTCTAGGTCCTAAAAATTGAGGTGCTCATTGAGGACACTGAGCTACATAATGTCCAATCCGACCACATGAAAAGCATTCCGTATTTTTGCCAAAACCTCTTCCCATAGGTGGTACATTGGATTGTTGGCGACTGTTCCTACTCACAAAAGACTGGTTACTCTGAGCTAGCTGATTGGTCTGATTTTGTTTATTACATTGAACATTGTGGTTGTTCTTGGTGTTAGAACCTTTGCCACCATGTTGGGCTTGAGAATTTGAGCCCTTCTGCTACTGTGTCTATTGAGACTACTGTTGATACTGTTTCCCCTTAGAAAAAGAAAACTTCTTGTTACCACTTGAATTATAGTTGCTTTTAGATGCTGATGCTGCTGGCGCTCCTACAAAACCACTTTGACCAAGGTTGACACTTTTCTCAACAAGGATAGCTTGATGCACCTATTCCTTGAGGGTTTTTGGCTCAAATACCTTAACTCCCCCAATAATATGGTTATTCAAACCCCTAATAAAATGTTGTGTCAACTGAGCTGAATTTTCACTGAACCCTGAGAAAGGCATAAGCTCATAAAACTTACGCTCATACTCGGTCACTGACAAAGTGTACTATTTGAGATTATGAAATTCATCAGCCCTTTGTTGTTTCCATTCCTCTGGTAGGAATCATTCATGAAAACTCTCTAGTAATAACTCCCAATTAACATTGCTCATATCGATTCCCAACTTCTTCTCCTCTATCATCCACCAAGTGGCCCCAAAATTCTCTAGATTAGTGATTGCAAACCTTGCCTTAACATTGCTGTCAAACTCCTGCACGGAAAAAATCCTGTCGAGAGAGATAATCCACTGTTCGGCCACATAACCATAACCTTTCCCATTGAAAGGCTTGATCTTGGATCTTGAAAGATCCTTCATCTAAGTGGACACAATGGACCTCTGACATTCCTTCCGAGGACTTCTAAATTTGGGTCTATGCTCTTGTTCTGTCTGATGCACTTTAGGCTATTCTTGAACAGGAGGTAGACGTTCTAGAATAGTCTGCATCATCTACCTCAAGCCAACCTCTTCAAACTCATCTTGGTCCTATATACGGCTCTCTTCTTGCTGCCTACTAGAGTGCTCTTCCCTACTCTCTACATGAGCCGATCCCTTATGGGCAGACCCATGGACACTGATAGTTATGCCATGACTACGACCTCTTCCCCGGCCTCTACCATGGCCTCTAACAAAAGACCTAGTCCCAGATACCATCCTACAATAGTACAAGGTACTAAGTTCAGTTCTATGTTTAAGTTTAAGTAAAAATTTCTAGTTTTGAAACTAAGTGTTGAAGTATGAAAAATATCCAAGTAATAGTTCGAGTCCTGTGTTTCAATTCACCTAGATCAAGTTTGGAAATTACACTTAATAGTTCATAATCCTAGTCATTCCAAAATACCTAGAGCTCCCAATGTAGAAACTCGGGCTCTAATAATAGATAAAAAGAGATTACAATACACAATACACTGTGATAAAAGAAAGACATCCAATAGTGACAAAAAAAAAATAGAAGTAGGAAAACAAACATTACACCAAAACTAAATGTGATGTTTATGAATCATTCATTGACAAAAAAATGTTAGAGCTTCAAACCCTTGATAAAACATACACCTTGTCTTTAAGAAAGATTAGATTTTAAGACCCTAGTGATAACCTAGCAAAACTCCTAGTCTCAAAAAGATTCATCTATCCTGATGCAAAAAATTACACAGTACATGGGTAAATACCCACAAAATTAATGTGTTGTTAATGATAAATTCTTTTCATATAGAAATGTTGGAGCTTCACACCATATAAAAAATGGATACCTTAGTTTTAAGAAAATTTAGAGTTTGAATCAGGCTATAAACAAAGATTAGCAACTAATAAATGCTTTTCTCAAAAGGGTGGCTATCTATTCTTTAAAAAATACAACATGATATATGAAAAATAGGAAAACATGACATCAAAACATAATACACTTTTAATGAAACATTATTTCACATGGAAATATAGGATCTATAAAGTTTTTAGTCTAGATATAGAGCTATGAAAAAGAAAACTTACAAAAATAGAGAAAAAATAGACCCATCTATTTTGAAATAAAAAAATGAAGTGGTACATAGACAAAGATGATAGTAGAAAATTATACACTTTTTAGAAAGATTTGTTCATAGAGACATGTTTAATCAAACCTTATATAGAACTATAAACTTGGTTTTAATAAGTTCTAGAGTTTGAAACCCTTGAGGAATATAGCTTGACAACTATTTTTTATCATCCTCTCAATTCATATTTTTAAAATTATGGAAAAATTAAAATCATTATTGAAAGCATATACATTACCTAGTAAACATGTATCTCATGTTGGCCTACTAGCGTTTTTCATGCACCAATACCTATTGTTGTTGTCTCTTCAAATCCCCCCTTAAAAAAAGGATCTTGAAACAAAGTGGGAAATGCAATGCATAACAAGATGGAAAATAATTAATTTCTTTCAACATCACATCCATGATTGTCTGTACTGAAATTGTAGAAACTACACACTTGGTTTTCAAGTTGGTCATGTTCGTGTCCCAAGAGTCATTGCACATTTTCCCTCAACGTACAAAATTAATGGCTTGCTAACATGTTATGGTTATTTCTACCATTTTTAAAATTTTATTTTTGGGACATTTTCTGTCAGCCAAAATCTTCTTAACCAAGCAGTCTAAAGTGAAATTATGCACAACCATCTAAGGTACACTATTAAGTCTTCTACTTTCCTTTGTTCACATCCCATCATATCACGTAAAACCTATCTTATCATTCTACATCATGGGGGTATGGTATCTATAACTCTCACTATGTCGCATGTCATTTTTTGTGTCTAAATAGCTTATAATGATTGAAATGCCCAATTTAGTAGTAATTCCATTTTATAGAAATTAACTCCTAACTCCCAAGATATGTATATAAATATCTTACCAAACCTTATGCATCCATTGTCTAGTGGTCACCATCATTGATCTCTCTAACTACCATTTTCCAATCATGGGCCTTAGATCTTTGTTATACATGTCAACCCTTCACTACTCATGGTCGAGACTAGCTTCAATTTGAGAAATGCATCCTAGTCCTTTACATTTCATGAAGTCTACATGAATCATCCATTCTCTCCTTGATCCTAGGGAATTTTTATCATTCATCATCCATGGCATCGCAACCATCTATTACATCTTCAAAATGTTTATAGATGGGTGACCTATCATCCTATTCGATAATCTTTTCATATTATAAATGCATACTATCTTGTTTTCATGACTATCTTATAGTTATGAACCATTATATTGCACACTTGATCAAATTTTATTTTAATATTAATATTCAATTGTTACTTTGATAATCAACCATATTTGATTCATAGACACATTATTATAGGTTTCTACATATTTTGTCTCAAAAATAGATAACTCCTAATTACATGGGAAATTGTTTAAAATCATTGGGATTCAAAGAAAAGAATATACTTAGGATAATTTATTAAATATAATATAATTATGCATTGCATCATACTAAAACATCCTCATTTATGTAGAATGCTACTCATGATCTTTCACATAGTAACACATGTTCATTTATTATAGTCTGATACTGAGAAAATCCTCAAAATAATTAGGATCTCAAGAATGCTAAGAATAATTAATGTAAACCTAATATAATTATTCATTTCTTCATACTAAATTAACTACATTCATATATACTATTTTCCATGGTCTTTTAGAAAATTTTACTATGAGTAGGTTGACTTAAAAAACTATGATAGTTTAATGCATAATCCTATACAATTACCAAATTCTTGTAACCAATAAGAAGTTAGGGATCTATGTAATGCTTGGTTGTATAATTTTTCATCAATAGTAGTGCTAAGTGCAATTTTTCTTTTTCATTTAATATGGTTAGCATGCATCAATTTACATACTTTGTTAAAGACTAACTTATGAAAAGTTTATATTCTCATCATGAGTATTGACATGAGTTTCACTTAGTGAACCTAAATCATAGCATATGAGTTCATGACATACTAAATGATCCCCCTATTTTAAAAATATATTACACAAGACTCTCTTTTTTACCTCTCTCTAATACCCACCCAACACCCCACAATCATTTTTCTAAAACCACCCCCTCACTTTATTTGAACAATTGATTTTTTTATTTAACAAATTATGACCTCACATTAAAGAACTGGGTAAAAAGAGAGGATACAGAAAAGTCAAATGCTTAACCCTCATTAATTAAATTTCTATTTCAATTTTATTTCAAATAATATTAAAATATTTATAATATTAATCTCATATTCATTTGACATATTTAACCCACCAAACCAATCAAGACACCATGAATGGACTATTAGTTTTGACATTAGATGGATAGTATGTAATGATTATGAAAATAAATGTTTATTAAAACAAAATTATTAAAGAAGTGCAACCACCTAGACTATGTTTAATTGATCCTAGAAAAAACCTATGAAACCAATAATAATTGAAAAAATTCTTTTAATCCAATAAAACATCATGAAAATACTAATTGAAACTACCTAAATCATTTATCTTAGAAAAAACATGAGAAATATTTACCCATAGTTTTTGTATCTCAATTTCAATCCCTTCCCAATTTTAAACCACACATATGTTTGTCATAAAATATACTGATAAATAGTTTCACATAAACTACTATTACTGTTAAAGCTATCAAAAAATTATGCAACGTAATTTGATGTCATGTCTCACATTTTGATACTCGTAAGTTTTCTACTTATGTGGTGAACTTGTCAACTTTGACTTGGTCAAATTTTTTTGAGTGTTGACGTAGTGATGCAGGGAGTTCAGAGAGTTATAACTTCTGACTCAAATCTTGATTTTCTTAGATTTTTCTGGATTTTTTTCAAAATCTATAGTTCAGGTGGATTCCAACTTAGCTAGCTTTGTTGGGGCTGTTTTGATTTTTTTTTTTTGAGAGCTAGAAATTCCATCTTGACCTTCGAATTTTAGTTTTAAAATATCTTAGGAGTTTTATTTTTATTTTTCTGCTTTGTAATAATTTTGAAATTTCTTTCTAAATTTCAAAGATTAGTTGGAAATTCACCTTTATGGTTTAAAGGGTAGATATAGGAAACTTCAAATTTTCTTTTGGAGGTTTCTTAGAAGTTACCAAAAATGGCATATTTTCCCTGTTGTCAAAATCTACCATATTTGGAAATTTTCAGTTTTCTCATTTTGGAGTCAATTGTTATTTAATGGAGTTAGAGATCCATGTAGGAGTTTTTTGGTAATGAGAAATTTAGAGTTTGAATCTATATTGGGTTTTGTCATGAGTTATTAAGTTCTCTATGAATTGAGATCAGTGTACTACATCATTTGGTATTAGAGCCACATGATGGCTAGGAGAGGAAGAGGAAGAGGAGGCATTGCTGAATTTCAAAGAATCATAATGGACTTGCAAAGGCAGGTTGAGGAGCTTACTAAAAGAGTTGATAATCAAAAAATATAAAATGATAATGTATTGAAGGAAGAAATAGATGGAGGAAGCAGTGATCAAATAGAGGGAAATATAGAAGATGAAGCTGAGGAGTTAGAAAAAATAAGCTACAAAGACAAAGTCCTAAGGGCTTTAGAAGGAAAGAATGATGGTATCAAAATTGAAGTCTCAGACTATGCTGGTAGCCTTAAAGCAGAAGAATTGGGGTAAAAGTACAAAGCTGTGTCACCTATAGGCTGACTTATCAAAACAACTAAATTTGAGTATTTCTATTTAAAATCCAATTTTATTCAAACATATGATCTAGAAAAATTCATTCTAGCTATGTTATATGTGGTCTCTATTAAATGTATGTTTTATACAACTTTTTATCCAATTACTAAAAAAAAAATATTTCAGAAAACAAATGTTTCAATAACTCTTACTATTTTTTATGATATTTTTATAATAACATATAAACACCACTTTATACAAATTAAAGTCAAGAATATTCTCATATAGAGTTTATAGTATTTTAATTAGATATAGTATATTTTAATTAAAAAATTCTTCAAGTACGTATTTTAACACTTGAGAAGATGTTAGTTTTGAGAAAGGAAAAAATATAAAATCATATCAAAAAAATTTAAAAATAATATGACGTTATAGAGGAGAGAGATCTCTTCAAGAATGTATAATTTTTATTTTGTTTAGAATATATTTATTTTGAAAAATGTGGTGGGAGATGAAAAGTATCAATTTTAAGTGAGTTGAAATTTGAATCATTATAAAAGACAAAATATAGATCTAAAGCCAATTTTTATTTTTGATTGTTCTAGATATATATGTTATCTATAATATAATCTAAGATGAAAGGCAAATAAGTTTATTTCCATATAGTTTTGTGGTGGGAACTAGACCCCTAACTTTCAACATTTTTCAACAAGTAAAAACTTGTGTTTAAAAATTACAAAAATATATCAATTCTTATTCTAAATAATTATTAAAAATGATAATCCTAAACTTTGTCCATTTCTATAGATTTTATTATTTTACATCATTATCAAATTCTAAATAATACTACCATTTTTATGTCATTGAAGATGAACAATTATACTTTTGTTAGCCTTTTCCTTTATAAATGTATGACGCAGGTTTGTGCTTTTACCCATTGATAGATTGGTTAAATGAGATGAGTAAGTTTTTTGATTGGAAGCCTATGACAGAGGAAAAGAAGATGAAGTTTGCATGCATAAAATTAAAATCTCATGCCATGATCTGGTGGGATCATCTCCAAAAGGAGTGGGTGAGGAAAAACAAGGACAAGATCAAGACATGGAGTAAGATGGAAAAGAAATTGAGGGAAAAATTATTGCCTATAGATTATTCTCAAACTCTCTTTTGTAAGTTACAAAATCTGAAGAAAAACTTATCTTCTATGCAAGAATACACAAATGAATTATATAAGCTATCCATGCATATAGAACATCAAGAAGATGATGAGCAGATGGCAGTTAGGTATACAAATGGTTTAAAATTCACCATATAAGATGAGTTGAGCATGCACCATGTCAATAGTATGGAAGCGGCCTATTAGTTGGCTCTAAAGGCTAAAGAGAAATAGAATAGACAATATAACTACAAGAATAGAGGAGGAAAAAGAGGCACATCAAACCATTTTCAAGGAAGTTCTAGTTATGGTCGAGGAGACTCATCCTTGGGATTTGATAAAGCAATAGATACTCAACAAGAATCTCAAAAATCAAAAAGAGGAAAGGGTTTTCAAAGAGGATGAGGCCATGGTAGTGGAACAAGATGGGAAAATCAAAGAAGGCCTTTTTTTTGCTTCAGGTGTGGAGAGGAAGGACACAAGGCTTTCGAATGCTCAAACTATAACATGCCAGAAAAAATGCAAGAAGGATAAACCAGAGTGAACCTGATGTAGACAGGAGAAGAGGAGAAAGAATTATCACCAGACATAGGAGAAAATCTCATGATGAGGAGATCAATGATCATCCTAGAGAAGGGTGAAACTCCTACAAATAACTCTAAGAATTCATGGCTGTGAACTAACATCTTCAGAACCAGGTGCAGTTCAGGTGGAAAGGTATGTCAAGTTATTATTGATGGGGGTAGTTGTGAGAATATGGGGTCTAGAGAAATGGTAGAGAAACTAGGTTTACAATGTGAAAAACACCCTCATCCCTATTGTATTGAATGGTTTAAGAAAGGAAATGAAGTCACTATTGATAAAATATGTTTAGTAAGGTTTACCATAGGAAAACTTTATAAGGATGAGATATGGTTTGATGTTATCCCTATCGATGCTTGTCATATATTGTTGAGGAGACCATGGTAGTATGATAGGAAGGTCACACGTGATGAAAAGAAGAATACATACACATTCTGGAAGGATGGCTCAAAAGTGGTTTTGTTACCACTTAAGGATGAAATGAAGAGTGAGGCCATGTTATCTGCAAAAGAAGTTTCCAAGGAAACGAAGGTGAAAGGGTGTTGCTATGCCTTGGTAGTGAAAAGGAAATAAGACTAGGAGAACCCAATACCATCTGATGCAATGAAGGTATTAGAGGAATTTTTTTATGTTGTGTCTGATGAATTACCAGATGGTCTACCTCCAAAGAGGGATATCCAACATCACATTGATCTTATCCATGGAGCCACCCTACCTAATCAAGCAGCCTATCAAATGAATCCAACCCAAAATGTAGAGCTAAATAAATAGGTCACAGAACTCATGTAAAAGGGTTTGGTTAGAGAAAGCATAAGCCCATGCATAGTACCAGCATTGTTGACTCCAAAAAAAGATGGTACATGGAGGATGTGCACTGATAGTAGAGAAATTAATAAGATTACTATTAAGTACTAATTTCTTATTCCTTGTATTGAGGACATGATGGATGAATTGGTAGGTGCTGAGTACTTCAACAAGATTGATCTTCAAAGTGGTTATCACCAGATTGGTATTCGAGAAGGGGATGAATGAAAGGCATCTTTCAAAATAAAGGATGGTTTGTATGAATGGATGGTTATGCCATTCAAACTTTCTAATGCACCAAGCACATTCATGTGATTGATGAATGCTGTACTGCAACCTTATATTGGTAAGTTTATGTTTATTTATTTTGATGACATCTTGATTTTTAGAAAAAATAGAGAAGAACATTTACAACACCTAAAATTTGTCTTGGCTATACTAAGAGAAGAGAGACTCTATGCAAACTTAAAGAAGTGCAGATTCATGCAGACTAGCTTAACCTTTTTTAGGATTTGTCATTTTTGGAGATGGTCTTCAAATGGACCTAGAGAAGATCAGAGTGATTCTTGAATGGCCTACTCCTACAAACATAATAGAGGTAAGGAGTTTCCATGGGTTAGCCACTTTCTATCAAAAGTTTATCAGGAATATTAGTAGCATTGTAGCACCTATAACAAATTGCACAAAGGGAAGGAATTTTTCCTAGAGAATAGATGTAGAAGAAAGTTTCAAGTTTTTGAAGGAGAAGGTAACTATAGCTCCTATACTTGCACTTCTAAAATTTGACAAAGTTTTTGAAGTAGAGTGTGATGCCTCCCATATCAAAATAGGTGTTGTTCTTAGTCAAGTAGGTAAACCTATAGCCTTTTTAAGTGAAAAAATTAATGATACAAGGAAAAATTACTCCACCTATGATCTAGAATTCTACGCCATTGTTCAAGCATCATGCCATTGGAGACACTACTTAGTGCCACAAGAGTGTGTGCTATTTATTGATCACCTTGCTCTAAAATACATCAACACCCAAAAGAAGTTGAATACACAACATGACAAGTTGGTCTCTTTCTTATAGGGATACACCTTTGTTTTGAAGTATAAGTCTAGGAAAAATAATCAAGTTGTTGATGCCTTGAGTAGGCATACTTCTCTATTAGCCACAATGGTAACCAAAGTCATTGGATTTGATACTATTAAAACACTATATGCTACTGATGATGATTTTTGGAAAATTATGGAATAGTTGAATGGTTCAAGCATTGGTAGGATGTCTCATGTCAAAGGTGATTATTTTTTGCAAGATGGTTACCTCTTCAAGGGAAGACAACTATGCATACTAGCTAGCTCTATGCGAGAAAATATTATTTGGGAATTTCACAGTGGAGGGATGGTTGGACACTTCAGGAAGGACAAAACAATACACTTGGTGGTAGATAAGTTTTATTGGCTAAAGATCAAGAGAGACATTACTAAGTATGTGATGATGTGCAAGATCTGTCAAATGGCTAAGGGACATTCATAGAATATGGGTTTATACATGCCGTTGCCAGTTCCCATTGAATCATGGAATGAATTGAGTATTGATTTTGTATTGGGTCTTCCACAGAATCAGCAAGGTAATGACTCTATTTTTTGTTGTTGTTGATTAGTTTTCCAAAATGGCTCACTTTATTGCCTATAAAAAGACTAATGATGCCACTAGGATTGCCAAATTTTTCTTCTCAAAAGTTGTCCACTTACATGGTCTACCCCAAACTATTACTTTTGACCATGATACCAAGTTCTTGAGTTATTTATGGAGGACTTTATGGAAGAAATCAGGAACCAACTTATAGTTTAGTAGTGCCTACCACCCTCAAACTGATGGGAAAACAGCGGTAGTCAATAGAAGTTTGGGGAATTTGTTATGATGCATTGTTGGTGAAAAGCCCAAATAATGGGACTTGGCATTACCCCAAGTAGAATTTTCTTATAATAGTTTTGTTAATAGGTCAACAAGGAAATCTCCTTTCCAAATTATTTATGGTAGAAATCCTTCAGGTGTTCTAGATCTCATGCCTGTACCATTGGGTGACAGGATTAGTGATGATGGAGTGGCCTTTTTTAAACACCTTCAACAACTCCAACAAGATGTTTGACACAAGTTACAACTCATGAATGATAGCTACAAGATTCTTGCAAATGCTACTAGAAGACACCAAACATTTACTGAAGGTGACTTGGTCATGGTTTACTTGCACTAAGATCAGTTTTCCTACTTACACATATCACAAACTAGAATACAAAAAGATTGGGCCTTGCAAAATTCTTAAGAAAATTAATGATAATTCTTATGAAGCTAGCTTACTCGACAATCTAGACATCTCTCATGTGTTTAATGTTGTTCATTTGTATAAATTTCATGGAAATGTTCCAGAGGTAGCTGATGGATAGGAAGTTGAGTGGCTACATCACCTTCCAAATAAGAAACATGATACCATTGCCCAAATTCTTGACAAACAGTCTACTTCCACAAGGCACGATCAATACAACCACTATTTAGTATAGTGGGATGGCTTACCAGACACTAAATACACATGGCTATCTGAGTGGGTAGTGTTGTAGTTAGATCCTTCCAAGTTGTACCACTTCACCAATAGTCACTTGTAGTAGAAACGCTTCTTTCAAGAAGGGGAGAGAATGATGCAAGGAGTTTGGAGAGTCATAACTTTTGACTCAGATCTAGGTTTTCTTAGATTTTTTTGGGTTTTTTTCAAAATCTATAGTTGAGGTGGATTCCAACTCAACCAATTCTATTGGGGCCATTTTGATTTATTTTTTGAGAGCCAAAAATTCCATCTTGAGCTTTGAATTTTAGTTTTAAAATATCTTAGGTGTTTTATTATTTTTTCTTCTTTGTAATTGTATATGAGCAATGTTAGTATGCTAATAGAAACCAAATTTAAATAAAGCTTCTAAAAACTAAAAAAAATTCATAAACTTCAAGATAGACTAAGATGAGCTCTCAATTGAGAATATGAGCCATTAATGGACTCTCTCAATAAGAAGCTCTCTTTTTTAGTGGCTTTGTCTAAATAGATACGATGTATGCTCAAGCTTATGCTTCAAAAATGGCTTCAAATGGAGTTGGAATTTGGGTGTGAGTGTATGGTTTTGATGTAAAATGGCTTCTTAAAGTGGCATTATAACTTTACTTCATGGATTGTGTTGTTTTGCAAAGGGGAAGGATCCAATTTATAGGCAAGAGGCTTGAGGGTTTGAGGGCTAAGATGCAAGAATGAGAAAAAGCTCATGGAGGGCTCAGATTGCATGAGAGGAGAGCACATGGATTGTGCTTCTTTACAGCCAATCAAAGAGTGACACATGTTACAGGGTGAGAGGATGGAGGAAAGGGGAAGGATGAGTCAACAAAGGAGGCTCAAGGGATAAAATCTTCATAAAGACCCTCATAATGGCTTGTAAGAGCAATAAAAGGGCTTGGAAGAGTCATTTATGGCCTAGTGGGCTTCATAAAGTTTTATGGTTGGGATATTTTGAGGGAGATGAGAGGAATTTTGACTTGGGCTTGATTAGGAAGGTTTTAAGCTTGCTTAGGCTTGTGCAAATGATTAGAGGATGGATTAGGATGGCTTAGGATTAGCTTAGGGATAGACAAGTGGATGACATTTAATGAGGGCAGTTGAAGGAGGAGATATTTGTTAACTTTGGCTTGGGTTAGTAAGTTTTAACCCATGTTTAGGGAATGTGACAAGGTTAGGAGGGGATTAGGGTTAGGTTTAAAGACATCTTCTAGAAGAGTCTAGACTTTCGATGAGGATAAAGACTTTCTAGAATAGTCTAGAACTTCCTAGGATGAGAATGAAGACTTTCTAGAAGAGTCTAGAACTTTCTTAGGATGAGGATAAATTAGATTTTTAGGAAATAAATAAAGTTTTATTTATTTCAAGGGTTTGGGTTGACGAGATATTTATTAAAACTTTTTTAATAAACATGAGGATTAATATTTAATCTTAATTAAATATTTTGAGTTGGGATTAGGGGTAGGAAATGATGGGATTAGCCTTTAATCAAAATTAAAGAAGGATTAGAAGATTTTGGAAGAGTTTAGTGGTCTTAAGGAAATTGGCCAAGTTTTGGGCAAATTTTTATTTTTTTTTATTTTGGGTTTTTTGGTCAATTTATTAATTAAATAATTAATAAATAAGGAAATAATGTTTAAATAAGATTTAAACATTTTTGGGAGGGATTCCTTAATTAAATATTTTTAATTAAGATAAAGGGATTTAATGGCATAAAAATAAATTAATTAAATAAATAATTAATTAATAAATGATGATGTCATCAGGAATTTTTCAAAAAATAAAAATACTTTATTTTCTAAAGGTTTTTAGGTGTCTACTATAATAACTTCAAAATTTCTTTCAAAATTTTGGAGATTAGTTGGAAATTCACCTTTATAGTTTAAATGGTAGATATAGGAAACTTCAAATATTCTTTTAGAGGTATTTTAGAAGTTACCAAAAATGACATATTTTTCTAGTTGTCGAAATCTACGAAATTTGGAAATTTCCTATTTTCTCATCTTGGAGTTAGTTGCTATTTATTGGAGTTAGAGATCCATGTAGAAGGAGCTTTTTAGTAATGAAAAATTCAGAGTTTGAATCTATATTGGGTTTTGTCATGAGTTTTTAAGTTCTCTGTGAATTGAGATCAATATGTTGCATCACTTAGTAAATATTCATGAGTAATGTTTTGATAAATGTTGATCAAGTTCACCAGTATCATAGTCCAAAATCTTTTCAAGATTTGATCTATCCATTATTGTTTATGAACATTCTTAAATTCTAAAATTAAACTTGATCAAGAACCATATGAGCCAATCACAATCCTATCTCTATGGCCTATCCATGAGCTTTAAGGGACATCATCCATAGGAAGAACTAAAAGAAATTTCTTTGTTGTGATAACTGCTAAGTTGAAGACTTTTAGCCTAAAGAATTTGCTATGCGTAACCCTATCAACTTGGAGTCACGTGGGACAAAGAAACTCAAATTTGTGACAAAATGTAATTCAAAATATAATTATTGAATGCAACATTCATCTATGCTAGAATAAGCTCTCTTTTGGTATTCGTGCATTCTTAAAATAAGTTTTGGAATATCATTTGGACCTATTTGGTTGACCTAGAAGAGGAATCGAAACATGCATATAATAAGTTTTTAAAAAAAATTTAATATATTTTTTAGTTTGGTAATCTTTTAAATAAACTAGATATTTTATTTATAAAAACTAGTTTTTAATTAATTTTTCAAAAAGCCAAATTGTTTTAATTAGACTTTATTTTAATTTTTAAATTGACTTTATAAGTGAAAGATATACCACAACCTTTGAAGCTCATCAAAATTCAAAGGACATATTATATTGTATATTATAAATTTAATTCTAAATTAAATCAAATTATTTAATGAGTATAAGATAAAAAATAATATCATTTTATTTTTAAATATATTAAAGAAAATAAAAAATACAAATAAGTCGAGATCATTAATATGATATTTAAATGATTTCTCAACATAGTTTTAATTATAAGACTAAACATAAGATTTATTTGTAAATATAATTATATGAAAGTTTAGAAAAGATATCAAATCGAATATTAGTGTTTTTTTCATTTTAAAAAAAAATTAAACATTAAATAATGTTGACCTAGTTTATATCTTATGATGAAGGGAGAAAATAGTCCAAAAATGCATTTGAGCAGCAAAATATAATCAAACAGAAAAGTCATAGACTCGACAACCCATCAAATTGGGCTTATTAAAAACTAGAATAAGAATAAGCTATTCTTATTTCATCTTCTTTTAGGAATTTTGATATGCTCATTTTGGGATCAAACTAGGATAGGTGAATTCTAATTCCAATTTTGTATTTTGTAAAAAAACGTCAAATTGGTGAATGCAGGTATTTAGATTTTCCTATTCCTATCCAATTCCTGTAGCCAAATGGGGCATAAAGGTCACTCAATTTACCCAAATATCTCAACAAACATTTGAAGGGTCTATAAGTCATTAGAGTTTTTCAATCGTATGGATTCTATCCTATTAACCACTACCAAGTTCCAGGAAAAGATATGAATCAGAACTATGATATGGTCTTCAATTTTTGTAAGGAAATTCCACCATTCATAAATAGAGTATAATCAACATCTATCCCTAAATATCAAAGATTTTTAGTCGATGACTATGAACTAAGAGAGGAGCAAAATAATTTCAAGGTATTAAGAAAAATTTCATTGAGATTTTGCTATTACCCCTATATTTTAATTCACAAACCCTTTAATTGTGAACATTCAATTTAATTTGACATTATTTAAGGAAATCTTCTCTATTTTAAATTTAGTTTTAGATAAATCATGGAAAACAAGATTCAAAATAGTAAACTATGAAAATAAGAAGGTATGGAAATAGTAGTTGTTGCCAATTATCTTGTTGAGCTCACTTTTTACCAAGACCTTTCTTTTCCTTTAGTCGCCAATGTCTTATCCAAGCTTCACATATTGGTTATATCAAGGAATCTATAAATGTAACTAACTCAATTCTTTTCCCATTCACCCCCACAAACCCATCCTAAGAGAGAGAATGTAAAAAAATAACATAAAAATAATACAAGGTTCACATATTTTATATTGTCATTTTCCCTTTTACATTTCAAATAGAATCAATCACATTAGAATCATTATTTTAGATGTAATTCATTGTATATTTACTCATCTCAATTATTTAATATATTAATATCAACCTTTTCATATAGAAACATATTCTATATTATTTTCTATTATTGAGAGTTTACTATTTATAGAATTAGGGTAGAAATAAAAGGCAACTTGAAATTAAATCAACACTTGAATATCTAAGTGGTATGTGGAGCACTCGAGTATCCCATTGTCCCTTTCTAAGAAGGTACCCTTCTCTACCTCAACCACATCTGAACGTGTAACCACTCAAACACTCACAATAATGAACATGAGTCACTAACTATTCAAGTATGAAATAAGCATAAAGCATAAATTAATAAACCACTTAATTATAATATTCACATAATGAGATATCATAGATAGCTACATTAATATCATGATTCCATTTGCATCATCATAACATACACATCTATTCATTTAATTAACCATCTAGATCATATTAATTATTGTATCAAATAGTTTCATTGAATGAAAAATTAAAATAATTAACTTTATTTTTTCCTTTAATCAATGTTCAAAAAAAGTTGACCAAGTCCAAGTCGACAAGGTTGCCACATAAGTAGGAAAACTAGGATTGTTGAAAGATGAGATGTGACATCTTTAAGGGAAAGCGTAGAGTATAAGGTTGTATTTAAATTCACATTCCCCATGCCTAGACTACAAAAGTCAACTAAAACTGAAATCCAAAAACTCTAGATGATCTAGAAAAATACTTTCTCATATAATATCATTGTCTAAATGCCCGTTCATGAAAAATAAAACAATTCCATTAAAACCAAATAAGAAAAAAAGTTCTAGTCATTGGACTTGGAAGTGAAATGGAGGAAACAACCATCTCAGTCCCTACCATGTTTTCTTGTTCTACGATCATCTGATTGCATGATTCTTTTATTATCATTACCATCTCATCTCCTTCACCCCCATCATCTTCCTTTCTCGCACTTATGGTTGCTACCACTGGAAGGTTTTCATAAGCTTTGACTCACTCTTCATCACCATTATCTAATTAGTCTGTGATCTACAAACTAATTGTCATGTTAGAGGTATTTTTTTGGTGCACATCACTATCATTATTTTACTTATCCAGATTCACAACAAAAGAGATAGGTTGGAGAAATCACGTCAAACTAACTAGGAGTTTTATGCCTCATCATTAAAAATCTTTCATTCATTCATTGTACTTAATTATGCTCTCTTTCTGCATCTAATCCATCAAGAGACAGGGAAGCAAAAATAAATGGGAGTTTTGCAGAATACATATTATTTCCAGCATCTTTACTAGTTTGAAAAGTCTTGCAGAAGTTTCGCTTTCCATAAAGTGTGACTCAAATAATGCACAGACTAGTTAGCTCTCTAGAGGAAAGTGGCCAACCACTTTGCCATCTGCCACTCTCTCTTGGCCTGCAAAAAATATTCAAACATCTTTTCTTTCGGTAAAAAATTGTTGAAAGAAGAAAAGGCGGGTTGATGGGAAGAAAAATGAGTAAGTGTATATAAGTATAAATATGGTGAAAATAAAACATGTTCTCATAGGAAGAAAACTGATTATTGTATATAAATATTCATATATATATATATATATATATATATATATATCAATTATATATAATAAATATTTATGAAAAGGATAGGAAGACAAGGGTTCTCATGAAAAGAAACCTAATACATATAGATATATATATACAATATATATTCATTCATTTTTTAAACATGGATTTTTATTTTTATTTATTGATTTATACTTATTTTTTAATAATTAAGTTTACCTTAGTTTTAAGATCTTGAAAAAAACTAAATTTTATATTCTAAAGATTTGTATGATCATAAGAAACCCTATAAGGAATATATAAGTAAACACAATTATTTATATATATATATATATATATATATATATATATATATATATATATATATATATGCTTTTGATAAAGGAGGTAGGGAGTGGTCCTTGGAACCAAAGTTACAAATATAGCAAGGCAAAGCCCAAGGCCATTACAGTCCAACAGGTTGCTAGAACTAGCATAGAGATAGCTCCCAAAAAATAATAAAATACACATATTGAAGACTATTATAGCTACTGATATATATCACAAGAAGAAGAACTAAACCAATCAAAGGTAGCATCAAACTAAAACTACTAAATAGCTTGCAACCACCAAAAATAATCCAAAACATAGGAAGAATGCTAAAAGAGATTTCGTCCCCTCTCATGATGAACTCTTAATTAAGAGGGTAGAAAGAAAAAGAAAAAAGGAGCTTGCTCAGGATATGAGTGATGAGAATGATATCAAGGAGGTGAATGTAGATAGTGATGTATCAACTTACATAAGTCATAAATTTTGACTCGAATATGGGTTTTGGCTAAAATTTTATAGACAGTCACATGAGGAGTTATTTAGATTGCCAATTGAGCACAACTCGATAGGTGGCCATTTCAACATTTTTTTAGGAGTCTAAAATTTTATCTTGACCTTCAAAATTAAGTTCTTTTGCTTTTTCCAGTTTTTTAGAATGTTGTTTTTTAATAAATCCAAAATCATACTCTTGATTTCATAGATTAGTTGGCAATTCATCTTGCCTTAGTTGGGGTATTTTCTTGGGAAAAATTGAGATTCATAGGATGAATTTTGGAAATTACCAAAAATGGAAAAAAAATATTTTTTCTAAAAATCTACCAAATATGGTAATTTTCAGAATTGTAATAAGTAGGCATTTTCTTTCATTGTAAGGGATATATAGTTGGAGAAGTTGAATGAAGAATCTGGTGTTTTGAAAATTTATGTTGTGTTATTATTTTTTGAGTATTATTTTGAAAGTGGTTTGGGCTACATTAGATAGGAACAAATAGGGGAGCATGAGGACTACTTTGAGCATAACAAGGAAGAGGATGACTAGGGGTTCATAAAGGGAATCGTGGGTAACTCGAGAACAATGATGAAGGATATTGGTACCTTAAAATATAAAATGCAAGATATATCAAGGGACTTTGATCAGCTCAGCAAGATGGAAAGGGGGGAGAGAACACTGGGTCAACACATTGATAGACTCTCTAAGGTCATTGGCAATGTGGAAGAGGTAAATAATTTGATGAAGTGTGTGCCAAAAATTGAAACTAAGAATAGGAATTTAGATCAGTTAGGCAAAGATCTTTAGAAAAGGATGGATGGTCTAGATTCTAGAGTGAGTAAATGGAGAAAATAATCAAGAAACTAGCTAATCAAAACTGCATTATTTTGATGGTTGCGGTTGACAACTTCAACACCTTACTCAACAAGTTGGAACAAAGTAAAGGCCAAGAATCCCATGCCGTGAATGAGGACCATGTAATGGACACCCAGGAATGCCCAAAAGCTGAATCAACTGCTGAAATTATATTAATTCTAAAAATGTTGCAATCAAGTACAAAGAGATGTATTCCAAAGGCCAAACCCTAAGGGAATGACGTCTAGAATATTACAACAGAGAATGAATGTCCCCTATTGCCAAAAAAGAGTGTGATTCACACATCCAAGCTGTTATCAAATGCAAGTCATAATCATTCGATACAATAATCCCATGCTAAACAATGAGACTCTCACCCCTATTTATCCTATTCCTTCACCCTTCTAGAAAGAACTAAAATATTAATTAATTGCAAGTGCTAGAAGCTTTCCCCTTCCAATAATTAATGCACTCTCTAGAAACTCCTCTCTTGCAATAATTAATTGTGCTTCTAGAGGCTTCCACCTTTCCAATAATTAATACACACTCTAGATGCATCTCCTTTGTAATACAATAATTAATTAAATTAATTAAATATAAAGCCACCTTTTAATTTTAATTGAATGACTTTATAAGAAATTAATTTAATTTCTTCTTATCCTCCACTTAGACTTTGGAGAACGTGAAGGCCAAAAGATGGGATCATTACAAATCTGCCCTCCTTGAAATTGCTTGTCCTCAAGCAATTAAGTAACATAATGAACACCAACCTCCACCTGGATCCCAATTGAAGTAATATGTGATATCCATATGGACATTAAACAAACTAAAAATGAACATCATTAGGACCAACCACATGTCCTACAAGTTAGCTCCCAAAACTTGTGCTGATGAAGTATAAGTTTGGATGTCACTAGAAGGCGGCTCCATAGAAGATCTATGAAATCTCTTCTTCCCAACTGTTGCAACAAAAAATTGAATCTTTGTAGATGGTGAAAACAAAGCCCAACTCCACTCAGGAGAGTGATCAATATCGACCACAAACATCAAATTATCATAAGACAATGTGGCATCCATGTTGAACATAGTACTATTGCAGAAGTGAACATCAACACTTTGTTGATCAATAGTATAATATGACTTTGTTACTATATTACTCACCTCATTAGCAATAATAGGTATACAATGATCATCAAAGCACATATGTACAACTGCATGCATACTACTAAACTCCTTGTTGGATGGTTCAACGGACATAGAAGTGGCTGTTGATATGACAGTATCCTCGCATTCTCCTAATTCCATTATTGTTGCATCGCCATCCCTTGACAAAGCGTCATATGTGGACTCCTGACTATCACCAATAGCATAGCCCAGTGGTGTCTCGATCCCATCTAAAGAATCAACTACCTTCTGGTTTGGAGCAACATACAAATCGTCAATGTTGATGCCCATCTTTTTTTCCATAAGTTGCAACATCATATCCATTCGCCTATTTTTCTCCTGTTGCGTACGACGCCCCTTCTCTAATGTACCCAGTAATCTAAATATTACATTTTCTTGATTTGGACTGATATACATTTTGTCAAACACTTTTCCCTCTATCCGGCTATCTATAAGATCTCCACAGGATGGAAGGACTAACAGCTCTGATACCACTGTAATGGACACCCAGGAATGCCCAAAAGCTGAATCAACTGCTAAAATTATATTAATTCTAAAAATGTTGCAATCAAGTACAAATAGATGTATTCCAAAGGCCAAACCCTAAGGGAATGATGTCTAGAATGTTACAACAGAGAATGAACGTCCCCTATTGCCAAAAAAGAGTGTGATTCACACATCCAAGCTATTATCAAATGCAAGTCATAATCATTCGATACAATAATCCCATGCTAAACAATGAGACTCTCACCCCTATTTATCCTATTCCTTCACCCTTCTAGAAAGAACTAAAATATTAATTAATTGCAAGTGCTAGAAGCTTCCCCCTTCCAATAATTAATGCACTCTCTAGAAACTCCTCTTTTGCAATAATTAATTGTGCTTCTAGAGGCTTCCACCTTTCCAATAATTAATACACACTCTAGACGCATCTCCTTTGTAATACAATAATTAATTAAATTAATTAAATATAAAGCCACCTTTTAATTTTAATTGAATGACTTTATAAGAAATTAATTTAATTTCTTCTTATCCTCCACTTAGACTTTGGAGAACGTGAAGGCCAAAAGATGGGATCATTACAGACCAAGGCCTAAGAAAGTACACAAGGGCTAATTCCAAGAAGAATGAATGAGTGGAAGAAAAAAATTGAATGACATGAAAGCTTCTATAGAAAAAATGAACATCCTGACAGACCAAGTGATGAACCTTTTGAAGACATTGTAGCTATCTGAGGGCTATCTTTTTGCTTTTCTTTTGTTGTCTTTTAGTCCATAGTTATTTTCTGACCTCTTATTTTCTAGCTTATACTATCTGTTCTCTTTTGGCTTTAAGGCCTTCTTTTCTCTGAACTTTTATGTTCTTTTTTCTTTGATACTTTGTTAAAGGTTTTGGGTCCTTTAAAACCTATTTTTACATAATCAAAACATTAACTATCTGCAAATAATAAAGTTGTAATTTTATAAAGTATTAATACTACATAAGTTCTTATCATCAAAAAAATTAAAGATCATAAAGTAATGTAAGTTTAGAATAACTAAGTGCACCTTAAACTTAGTACTAATAAAAAATTTAACACTTTTGCAAGAGGTGATAAAAAACCTGAAATATAAAAGAGAACTATGCTTTGTTAATGTCATTTTAATCCTTGATCAGCTAGGAGAGCTCTCCTATCCAATCTATGACATCTTTAGCCTCATATTCCTTGTCCTTATCCTACCAATTAGGTCTACTTCCTTAGTCTTGTGTCTACTTCCTAGATTTTCTAGTAGCCACACCCATAACAAAATTTTCCATAATTTTCCTCTGTATATGACAAATTGTCTCAGCAAAGACCCTCATCTCAACTTTGATGATGCTACCCTTGTACATTTTATCTAAGGATTCCATTTTATCCTATGGAGAATCCATACTTCTAGAGAGCTTTTCTTAAATCTCTTTAACCTTTATTAAAATGTTTCCTATCTATGTTTCTTTATTTCTCTTCTTCGGTATAGCCTTTGTCATCTTTCTCATTAGCCTTAATAGGATCAGTTTTTTTCTTAGCAACCCCTTCCAAGTTGACCTCAATAATTGCCTCATGTTTAGTCATATCAACATCCTTATTCTCCCCAACATAACAAATATTATCTTCATCTATAGAGTCTACATCTTTCATGTCCTCATTTTATGTTTTCTCCTCTACTTCTGTCTATGCCTCTAGGAATTTTTATTCTTCCATTCCAACAAGAATGTTGATCTTCTCATTCTTCTATTATTATTTTTCTTTTTTCTTTCAGATCCTTTTTTATATTCTCTTGGCAAAGGCCACCTCTTGTTGACCTCCTTCCCCCATCAAATTCCTATCTTTTCTCCCTTTGTCCTCTTTCTCTTGAATGTTGACATCCATGATGTCTTTATCAATCTTTCTCTTTTTAGGAGTTTGGCCTTAGCTACTTTGGGGATATTTCTTCCTTTTAGAAGATTTTTTGACCAACAAGGCTTCCTTAATGGAATTTTTAGAGCCACTAGTAGACATAAATAGCTCATTGGTAGTCTTTTTTAAGGTCTCAGGATTAACACTTTCTTTAGTATGGCTCCCCACATAGGTAGGATTAAATTTCTATAAATGAGTTGGTCCCAACCAACTCTTTCCCATCGATTAGGCTTCTGCTATATATATATATATATACATACATATATATATACATACATACATACATATATACATATATACATACATACATATGCATACATACATACATACATATATATATATATACATACATACATACATATATACATACATACATACATACATACATATATATACATACACACACACACACACACACACATGTATACACACATATATGTAAATATACACATGCATATATGTATGTATGTATGTATGTATATATATATATATATATATTTGTGTATGTATACATATATACATATATACATATCTATATATGTATACATATATGTATATATGTGTGTGTGTGTGTGTGTGTGTGTGTGTGTGTATGTATATCTATATATATCTATCTATATGTATATATATACAAACACACACACACACACACACCCACACACACACACATAAACAAAAAATTATGTTCAAACCTTTTGGAGTCTCATTGTGATGTAGTTAGAGAAAAAGTGAAGTTCAATTTTTTTGACAAATCTTTTCTCGCAAAGTTAAGTCTTATATATCTACAAAGTGTTGGGTGGTTTTAGCACTAATCATGTTTGATTTATTTTTAAAGTGGTGAACATTTCATTTGAGATGAGGATTTAAATGCAATCAATGGGATTCAAGTCAAGGTGGAGGAAATGAAGAGAAAAAAGAAACAAAGAGATGAAAGTTGTGGCAAAGAAGGGGGTCTTCAATTGGTGACTAAGAAAGGCATTTCTTCTAGCCATACAAATTTATATTAGACTCTCAAGAAGGAAAATTAGAGAGGCACAATGAGTTGAGAAAATATAAGTCTCAGGCTATGATTATTGGTCCTCGGTGGTAGTGTGTAGTTGCTAGTTTTTTGTTATATCATACTAGTTGTTTGTCTCTCCTAGTTTATGTTTAGTTGTTAGTTTTACTTAGTTTTTGTTTTTGTTTCTTTTTGCTATCTATTATGTTTAATAGTGATATTTCACTTCTTGAGAACCCCTATTTTTCCATCCACCAAACTTGATGTTACTTTTTGTTTAAAGTTTTAGGCAATATCTTGTTATCTCTTATCAAAATATTTTATTTGAGAGAAAAATTATTGGGGTTTTTCTTAAGTGATTGTCAATCATGTAGCTTATATGCATCCCAAGTTTATCTAAAATTATTCTCACACCATAATCTTTGAAAAATTAAGTTTTTTCTAGAGAAAATGTAGATCATGTGAACAAAAAACTGATGCAGGAATGTCTAAAAAAAAATATGAACAAGAAATATTTAAAAGTATAGGTACATCTCTTTCCAATATCAAAGATAGAACGATGATAACATATAGGACAAAGGAGATGCAAACCAATTTTTTTGGAAATATCAGTGATTTAAGTTACTTGGTGTAGTCAATATCTAATTATCCACAACTATGATAAGAGTGTTTTTTTACTAAATCTTAGTTGTAAATTATGCATGTGGCTTGGAAGTTTGAAAATGAAAAATCCTCCCTTTCTTAGAATTTAACTCTTGCATTAAAAAAAAATTCTTTCAAATTTGCCACCCAACCTTATCCATCCACTATTTCCTATGTCCAATAACATCAATTATCTTCCAAAATAATTTTCCAATTAATCCATTTTGACATTTCTCTAAATTCATTTATTGTAAGAGTTCTAATCATTTATGAGTATGATATCTCTTATATATATCTTAACCCTTCAACTCTCATGGTTGGAACTACTTTAAAATTATGATTTTTTTTTCATATTTATTAATAACATAATACCTCCGTATGATCCATAGTTCTCTCCTTGCTCTAGTGAAAATATTCTCATTCATTATCCATCATTAGTATGTTTAACATATCTCAACTATCTATTATGTCATCCAAAAGTACATTGTAATAATTATTACATCTATCTAAAGTATATTATATTGATAGGGGATCTCTCATCACATTGTACAATCTCTTCATATCCTAAATATACCTTTCCCAATTTTAAAAACTACCTTATACTTATTATAAAATTATGTTTTTCATTGGACCATATTTCATCTCAATGTTATTGTCCTATTATTTTTATATTAAAACTAATAAAAAATGGTTGACTCACCTATCAAAACATTTTTTTTAAGCCACTTATAGGAGACAAATAGAAACAAAAATAAAAGCACAATGATAACCTAGCCAATACCCTTTTTTAACATTAAAAACAACCAACACTATAAGAAGACCAACTAGGTAGTGACCCTAATAGATAACCACTTAAATTAGTTCTATATAGTATCAATATACACAAAATTACCAAAAGAGCATAATGAGATAATACTACTTTTACCCATAAAATAATTTTAAAATATAAGTTCTTAATGGCCATGCAGGGCCTGTGCTAACCATAATGGGGAAAAGTTCCTTTAACCCCTCAGTATCCATCATAGTAGTAAGGTCCACTAACTCCATTTTAAAATTGATAGAGACATGCAAGATCTCCTTGCACATTATTGAATCATCCTTCATTGGAGGGATACTAGCACTCTCTAGTTCCAAGACCTCTTCATCATCCTCAATATAATTTCTCCTCTTTTATTTCTAATGTTTCTTGTCTTGAATCTCCTTCTTCACTCTTTTCTTGGACACAAACATCAACTCTACCTCTGAATTTGTTTGCCTATCCTCAATTTTCTTCTTTTAGGGGTTAGAATAAATTATATTGGAGAACCTACTTCTCACACCCAAATCTAGTATAGGATTCCCCAAATTTTAAAAACTCCAACTTAGGGTTAGTCTTGGAAAAAGAAAAAGAGGGGGAGGCGAGAATATTCTTTCCACTAGATGAGGGGAAGATTTGAGTGACATGAGGGAAATGGGTAATGGAAGAAACAATAATAGCAAGGTTGGTATTATGTATGAGGGGTAATAGGATGATGTTATCAACAATGAACAAGAGAAGATGAAATTAACACAAGAAGAAAATTAGGCCCTAGTGAAGGATAGTAAAAATTTTCCTTCCTCCCTAAAAATTCTAACCTTTGTAATCAAACCTTCAAGATCATGCAATAACAAGAACAAATAGGAAATCTCACCATAGTAATGAAATTTTTTAAGCAAGGGAAAATTGTAGTAGTAGCAAGCATCCAAACTAACCTTCTAGAGTCAAATACTTCGTAATAATAAAAATAGACATATTCCCATGTCTTTGACAACTTTTCTCTATTAAATCCCCCACATATGTGAATAAGTTCTTCATTATCCTTAAAAAACACTTTCATTCTGGTCTCATCTACAACTTTGCTAACCCTTTTCTATTTTTTATCATCTAGACAGAGCCCAAAGGCTTGATTGAAAGCCTCTTCATTGATCTTGAAGGTGATTTCATGAATAGTGACTTCTCTATCCTTTGCGGTCTTCACAAGTTGCATCAAAAACATTTTGTCATGACCTTCCATAGCTTCCATGAAAGGTAGAAGCCCAGCCTCAATTATGGCCATACAAGCACACAGGTTATGATGCCATTCATATTTATTTTTTGTAGGGTCCATCTTCATCATTTTACCACCTAGATGAATAATCAAATTTGACTCTACAAGATCTTCCAAGGTGAAATTATTGAAATCACACAAATGTAGGAGATGTAGAAAATACAAAGACTTGACCTATTGAAATATCATATGCTAGCAAAGTAATTTAGATGAACCCCTTTACAAAAAATGTTTCCACAAAATTATTTCTAAAAATTGGATAGTAAGAATTCACATTGTGGATTTACATACCAATTTGAGAGGATTGTTTTGAACTAAACCACAACCCAATATTATAATTTTAAAAAGTAAGAATAAATGTGAAGATCAAACCTTTAACATCATAATTTATAGGACATCTTAGAGTGCATATGATGGCATATCCACAAATATTTTCCTAATCCCATTCATAATAATGCCACATTAAACCCAATTCTAGAAGATAATGACTAGGCTCCATTCATACATCTTTAAAATCTCCAAAATTCACCCAAAGAAATCAAGCTTTGTCTAGCTAGCTACAAAGATTATATAACCCAATAATCATTTAAAGGATTACATGAAATTTCACTCTCAATTATATTTTGTATTTTCACTTGGAGAAATTTCATAATTGACAAAAACCTCACACCATTGATTCCTAAACCAAACCTTGCTAGCTTATCTATCATCCTATCAATGTCCTAGTATTAGTGTGATGATTAACACTATTTAATCTATCAATACATCATTATAACTTCGAATGTAGTTAATTTTATATTTGAATTGATTTTGTGTTATTTAAATTATTTTATTCTACATGTAATATGCATTAATTTATTATTGGCTCATATTGAGAACTATTCAACATTATTTGGATATATAAAGAAAAGTACATGTTAAGTATAGCTCAATAAAATTTAACACATTACTAAGAAATGCATCATACTAATGCATCTACATGGATACATATTAGTGTCATGTACCTTTCAAAATTGATAATAAAGTGAGTCTTATCAAGTGGGTTGACCTAGAAAAAAAAAAATCATACTTTAGTGCATAAATACATGCAACGAGTAAGTTAGTATATCCAATTAAAAATAGGGATATATGTAATAGATCATATAATTTTTATCTAGAATAGAGCAAAGCTCCCTAGTCAATTTTCATTTAATGTTCATAAAGATCATTATTTTGCATAGTTTATTATTCCTAGATTCCATTAAATAGATATAGGTTCTATTTATCTCTAATTATGTGCATTCATTCAATTAGCATAGAATCAAGTATGTAAAGGGTATATTTTCATCACAAAGAATACCAATGTTGAAGGGGCACTATGTAAAACCATATTTTGAAGAATTTATGGGCTTTCCATAGACTCAACTAGACTTGGGAGTTTGTAGGTGTTAGAAATAGGGAATACTTGAGGGTGTTGGGGGGGGGGGGGGGGGGGTGTGTGGGGGTGTGAATCAGTATTCTAAAAACTTTTATCACCAATTGGATATTATTTATTACTTTGAACCATGCATAAGAAAGTAAACAAGTAATGCTGAATAGTTATAACAACCATGCATAAAGAGAACTCATAACACCATATTTTGTTAACTAGGGAAACCTTGGCCAGGGGAAAACCTTGGTGGGGATGATACCCACTAGATTATGTACTAATAGAAATGTTCCTTGTTAGAGGATGGACCATAATAGGAGTCTATAAAATAATTTAGTACATAGGAGACCCTATTAGGATATTCGAACCCTGTTAGGAGTTGTAGTACAATGGATGCCAAAAGAGCTCATTGAAAAAAAATGCACTTCCAATTACAAGAAGAGCTCACTACCTAAACAAGTAATTGAACTTTAAGTTCCTCAAACATAGATGTATAGATGTTGTACCTTCTTCTTGGCTAATCTCCGACCTTAGCTCAATTTTGAATCACAAAATTAGGTTCCTGAAAAACTTTGCATATATTGCTTCACAAAAAGTTTTCATATCACTTTATAAAAGTTCGTATATCACTTTTCACATCAAAATGCACACTTAATATCATAAGATATCCTTTGTATAAATATCATGGTTTTTCACAAATTTTTTCTAGGTCAACTAAGACCAAAATATACTTTTCCAACTTAGAGTAAACATCTAGGATGTCGGCCCTAATTGGTCAAGTAATTATTTTATAAACAAAATAATTCTTTACCTTACATTTCGATGTCCTATATATCTTAATTATTTTTCTTTTGTATTGTTTGTACTAATGTTTAAGGTTATACATATCATTATCAACATTTATACTATCTCCATTTGACTTCACTCTCACAGATAACATCATATAAAGAAGTTATACATCAAAACAAGACACTGCTATAAACCAGTTTCATACATAGAATATTTTGTGAGTACCAAAAGCTAATTATCTTTATTTTTGAGGTTTTCTACAACAAGTACATCATGTGTTTCCATTAATGACAATAATTACATCACTACATATAGCCAATTTTCCATAATCTCACCCTTTGGCATTGATGGCAACAAAGTAAGGGAAATTGGCTAAGTGACAAAAACTTTATCAAAACTTACAATACTTATCATCTATTACATTACATATACTTCATATTACAAATTCTCCCCCTTTCAATGTGTTTACTACATACATAACTCACTGCAAAATTTTCTTCTACAACTTCTCCCCCTTTGACATCAATGAAAAAGGTCAGAAAGTCAAAAACTTTCAAACACTATCAATTTTTTTTGTCTTACTTCCTCAAGCTGATATTATCTTCATATAGTCATCAAACTTTTCCTACAAACTATTCATACCTTTCTTCCATGTGTCCTTTTCTTCTTTGGTAGTAGTGAGCATTGCACATAAGGCATATGATGCAATCTCAACTACATTAAGTTTGGAGTAGGTGAAATTGGCATAAGTGTCCTTTTCTTTGACACATTCTTCTAACTGTCTCTCAATGGTTGATATCTTTAGAATAATAGATTCTCTAAATTTTGATAGTCTTCTCAAAATTTTCTCTTTTTCAAGTTGTGGTTTCTTGATTTTTGTGTGAAAACCAACAACTTGTCCTTCAAAATCATCAGCTCTGCAAGAGGGTTGTATCTAACTAGTTAGAGCTTCTAGCTCACTTAGCTTCCCTTGAATCTTTGTGTCCAAATTTTTGGTCAACTTATGAGATAAAGTACATTTGATGTACATTACCTTTTCAACTTGTTGACATCTTTGGAGTTCCTTTATAAAAGTATGAAGACTCAACAAATCCTTTCGAATGTTTTGACAAATGGTGCTAAAAAGATTAGCATCATGTGAAATTTTATCCTTAGATGCAACAACATTAAAAAAATGTGTAAACTCATAATCAAATGATTTTACAATTTCTTGAGCTCTTTGTTTAGGGTCTTCTTCTATATGTTTGACTGTGAGGGTGCTATGCAATTTATCAGTCACCTCCACTAATGCTCTCTATAGACTCTTGACTTTTCTATTTTTCTCAATCAAATTTTTCAGGGATGAGATCAAGTTATATTGATCATCATCATCATCTCTAAGGTTAGTAAGAGATATAGGAGTGGATGATCTAGATGGTTTCATCCCATCTTGCTCTTGTTTCTTCCCTATTGCCTTCCTTGATTTCCTCTCTTCTTCTTCCTTGTCCTCTCTTTCTTTTCTTCTTCCAACTACTTCTCTTTTTCTTCTTCTCTCCTCTTTTCTTATTTTTTCTTCTTTTCCTCTTCAAGCAATTTTAGCTTGGCTTCTTCAATCTTCTCTTTTCTTCTTCTAGCTATCTTTTCTCTTCTTCAACCAGTCTCAACTAATCCTAAATATCTTTAGAGCAGGGCTCAGGTTGATTAGAACTTGTGAAAGGATCATCATCAATGTTAATTGTAATACTTGTTTGATCAATCTACATAGTATCACCACTTATTGATACTTCTAAAGTTTTCTCTATAGTGGTAGGAGCCTATCTCTACCTCAATCATCATTTTATTGATAGGTGCAATAGTTTCACTTCTTATTACATTCTTATTACCTCCCATAAATAGAATTGGCCTCATTTTGTTTCGTATATAGGGTGCTAGTTTACCCATCAATTTCTTTACTTCTTCATCTTTAGTCTTGCACATAGTTCTTATCATTGATTTTTGAAGTTCCATATCTTCTTCCCAAACTTGTGTCTTCTTTGTTATAATTCTATCATATACTTCCTAACTAACAAAACCTTTAATGTCTTCAAGTTTCAAGTTATTAAGAATCATATATCTCATAGTAGAGATATCAATCCATTCTTCTTCAATGTCATTGTACAAATCATATAGCTTATTCATCTACACAAATTTCCCTTCATTAAAAATGGCTATGTTAATCTTCTCTATCTTTGGTTTCCAGTGTTGCTTTGTTTTACCTATTGGCTTCTTGGAAATAATAACTTTATCTGACTGTTTGTCTTCTTTTTCCTCTTCTTCTTCATCACTAGAGTCTTCAATTGTCAATAATATCTTCTTTATTTTCTCTAGTCCAGTAGCTTGCTGCTTAACTCTTTTTTACTACCTTTTAGATCCACTTGGTTGTTTGACCGATACAACAACATATGAGATGCTCTATGTTGTAGGTGTTTTTGCAATGGATACATCGGATGCTTGACAAACTGATAGAGGTGTCACATACATTACACCTTGTTCACCAGTTTGTTTAGTCTAGAGATTGTTTGTTTAATTTCTTGTGATTCTTCTTCTAACATACTGGCCTCAAATAGTGCTTTCTTCATTATAGTTGTAATCTTCTTATCAGATGCTTTCTCTAATGACACCTAGTAAGATGACTAAGTTATTTCCTCATACATTCCAAATCCGTATGATGCTTGATTTATTTTGGATTTCAACAATAAATTAGTATAACCAATAGATACATCATCAGTTAACTCATAACATAGGGGCTCAAGAAATGTTTCCCAGGTTCTACTACTTCAATATAATTTAGGTCTATATCCACCATAAAACATATATCATTCTTAAATCTATCAACAATTGCAAGGGCAATTCTAAATCTCTATTTCATCTCATTCTAAAATGTCCTCATAATTATATTTTTGCTATCCAAGATTTTCTCTACAAGATGCCTATAATCTTGTCCATAGTACATCTTTCACTACTCATAATAGTAGTAACTGATAAAAATTGAAATCTCTTAAGTACATGAAAGAAAATATGATTAATTAAAGATTGGAATCTAAATACACCATTCTTAGTTCTCTTAAAATTCTCAAGGAGTTGTACTCTAAGAATCTCACTTAAATTTACTTGCTCCTTCTTAATGCAAATCTTTTAGGCTGCATAGATAAAACTTGTTGACAAATCATCACTCTTAGAACTTGCATAAATAGAATATGCAATAATTCTGCTCAAGAATCTCACATCATGTTTTTTGATGGTGTTGATCACCATTGTCTTACCATTATAAACTACCTTAGTGTTAAGTTCCACCTTCTTCTTAACTAGTTTCTCACCAATAGGTACATTGCCTTGTTTGCTAAGACTAGTGACCTCATGAATAAGGTTGAAAGAGATGTCAACTACATCTTCTCCCATCCAAATCTTTCCATTATAATTCTACTTAATATAATCTAAGTCCACTCTTCAGTATCAAGTTTGTGGTAAAATTGATATTTGGCTAAGTCTAAATCCTTTAGATGCTCATATCTAGGCTTAATAGTCACATCATGATTCAAAAAAAATTCCACATCTTTGTTCATAAACTCACTTCCAATAGTTTCAAACTTACTATAGAAGTAGCTTCCTACATCTTCCAAGAAAACTATGTTGTTTAGAGTTATTGATAAATCCAAATTAGGGTTTTCCTCTAGGGGTTTCATAGGAACAACCTTTAATTTGAGTCTCTCAACATTCTCAACATTTTGAACTACTGACATGTCCATGATTACACCAAATTTAAATTTATCAAAGAATTTTTGTACAAAAAATGATAAAAATACCTTTTTCAAAGTAGGGTTTTGCTCGAAATCACTTCTCCAATTTGCTTCTAGGTGCTCTAGTCTTTTGAGATGATCACAATGTAGAAATAATCAAGTTCATACTCTATTTATTAAGGTAGAAATTGCATTAATTACGTACTTTTCCAAATAAAAAAAGCTATTAATTTTATTTTGAAATCAAATATCTACTCAGGATCATCTGTTTGATCTTCAAATGCTATCTGAGGTTCACCATAGTTTCCTTTCATCATGACAATGCTTCACAAAACTTCACTTCATGAGATTTACTATTAAAACATAGATTTCATTTTCTATCATAGAATAAACTTTCTCTGCTATAATAATAACTTTTATATCCTTCATAACTTGTTTCAATAAGCTCCAAATTGCAAGTGAGCTTAGCTACAATCCAAACCCATCAAGATACATCTTCTCTCAACCTCACTACTCATAGCTTGATCTTTAAATGGATTTTCAAATTCTAGTGCTATGAACAATCTTAATTCAACTTGGTTGAATCAAACTTGATTGTTGACTTCAATTTTCCTATCTTAGCATCATCTAACTTTTCCTCTGAAATATCTAATCCCTTTACAAATGCCTCATTAATTTTTTCTCTAAGTTCACTTACTACATTTGTTTGATCTTCATTGTCTTTCTTAGTTCCAAGGTTACTTTCATGATTGCTTCTATCATTTCCAAGGTTTCTTCCATTGTTGCTTCTATTTTTGAAGTTTTTTTCATGATTCCTTCTATCATTTATGAAGTTCCTTTCATGGTTCCTTATGTCCATTTTGTAGTACTTTTATATATGTTTGAAGTCATTGCATAAATGACATACTAGGGTTTTTCTTTTAGGATTCTATTGATCAATAGGTGCTTGACAATTTTGAGCTATCTGTCCAAAGTTGTTACACTTATAACACATGTTTTCTTTCTTTCTTCATAAGGTCTTCTTTCTCTTGATGTCCTTTCATTAGATCTTCTTCTATCTATAGGGTTAATGTTTCTAGAGATTCTACTATTTCTTCTATCATTATCATATTTAGGTTTCTTACAATCAATTTCTTTATAAGCAATACCATGAGAATTATGACAATAAAATTTTGTAACATGATTAAATGACTTATTAGTACAATCTCTTTTCTTATGACCTATTTCATTACATGAAAAACACTTGCCTCAAAATTCATACCTAGTTTCCTTAGGAGATTCCACTTCCTTAGGTTCATTCATTTTCTCAGTTTCCTTCTCTTATCTAACTTACTTGGATTTATCAGAAGATTGACTAGGTTTAGTCTTATCATCTAATTTCTCTTTCTCTTTCAGATCTGATCTACTTATAGGTTTCTTTGTAGACATGTTAAATAGATAACCAAGGCTAGTCTTATCAAAGGTAGGTCTTTGTATTGACATTGATTCATCAAGCTTTTCTCTCCTAGTATAAAGTTTTTCAAGCTCTAGCTTGCTCTAAGTTAATTCACCTTTCACAATAGTTTTGTACTTTTGAAGTTCTTCATGATCAAATTTCAATGCTTCAAGCTTAGATGTCTTCTTTGCTAGATTGGTTCTAAGATTTGAATTTTCAATCTTCAAATTAGATTCAACTTTTCTAGGATCATTCTTCAAACTCAACTTTAGATTGGTAATCTTCAATTCATGCTTCAAGATCTTGTACTCTATTTTTAGTTTTGAATATTCACCATCACTAGTTTCAGATTCATTAGATTTGGGCTTGGATTTTAGATGTTCAAACTTGTCCTTCAATTATCCAATGTATACTTTGGAGTCTTCATATCTATCTTTTAGCTTATCTGTTTCTTTAGTAAGGAGATCAATTTGTTCAAGTGCCTATTCTTCATCAATTGTTCCATATCCATACGAATCTTACTAAAGTTGTTAAGCCTTTTTTGAGTAACTGTGCTTTCATACCAATTGCTAGAAATAGGGAATACTAGAATCAGTATTCTACAAATTTTTTTCACCAACTAAATATTATTTATTACTTTGAACCATGTGTAAGAAAGTAAACAAGTAATGTTGAATAGTAATAATAACCATGCATAAAGAGAACTCATAACACCGTATTTTGTTAACTAGGGAAACCCTGGCCAAGGGAAAACCCTGGTGGGGATGATACCCACTAGATGATGTACTAATATAAATGTTCCTTGTTAGAGGATGGACCCTGTTAGGAGTCTATAAAATCATTCAGTACATAGGAGTCCCTATTAGGAGACATTGAATCCCTATTAGGAGTTGTAGTACAATGAATGAAAGAAGAGCTCACTGCCCAAACATGCACTTCCAATTACAAGAAGAGCCCACTGCCCAAACAACTAATTGAACTTTAAGTTCCTCAATTATAGATGTATCTAATGATTTGCATTCTTCTTGGCTGATCTCTAACCTCAGCTTGATTTCAGATCACAAAATCAGGGTCTTAAAAACTTTGCATATATTGCTTAACAAAAAATTCACATATCACTTTACAGAAGTTTGCATATCACTGTACAAAAGTTCACATATCACTTTTCACATCACATTGCACACTTAATCTCGCAAGATATCCTTTATATAAATATCATGCCTTTTCAAAAATTGCTACTAGGTTGGCTAAGACCACAATATACTTTTCCAACTTAAAGTAAACATCTAAGATGTTGTCCCTAATTGGTTAAGTAATTATTTTGTAAACAAAATAATTTCTTTACCTTACATTCTGATATCTTGTGCATCTTAGTTATCATTTTTCTATATTGTTTGTACTGATGTCCAAGGTTAGACAGATCACTATCAACATGTATACTATCTCCATCTAACCTCACTCTCATAGATAACATCATATAAACAAGTTATACATCAAAACAATACACTGTTGTAAACTAGTTTCATACTTAGACAATTTTATGAGTACCAAAAGCTAAGTATCTTAATTTCCAAGGTTTTGTACAACAAGTACATCATGTGTTTCCATTAATGACAATAATTACATCACTAAATATTGCCAATTGTCAACAGTAGGCATGTTTATTCAAGTTACAAAAGACTCATGAGTTGAGTTTGAGAGAGTCAAATGGTAACACTTGCATGTTTTTTGGTGGACTCAATATGAGCTTCATGTCATAATAATCGAGTCCCTCATTAAGACTCTTTTTGTTTGTTGGAAACACATAGTCCCACTTAAGATAAAAAATGTTATTAAGGGTTTAAGATGGTGGGAAAAATATGATTGTGGTCAGTTTTTATTGCTAAAAATAGGTTTTTAGGGCTAGTAATATGTTTTCTTAAAGATGTAGTTTTTTCCTTTGCCAAATCCTTGCTCAAGTTCTTACCAAGACCAAGCCCCACTATTTTTGGTTGTGGAGCCCATAGAGAGTCTATGTTTTCCATCTATATTTGGAAGACGTGCTAATTTATATGATAAAAATGGTTCTCCCCTTCATATGTTTTTGATAAAGAGATGAATTAAAAGATTCTAAATAAATATAACAAAATTCTATATAAATATATTAATTATTTATATATCCTACTTAATGAATTCTGACTTGAAACATATAAATATAAATAATTAAAAATTAAGTAATAATACATGTAAAAATAATATCCTAAAGCATAAAAATTAAACTTCTATTTTCACTTATATTTTAGATTATGTTGAAGTCTACAACCTCAATCTTAAAATTGGGCAAGCCTAATGGACTATGTTTAATTGATCCACAAAGTTTTGAAACCAATAATTATGCATATGTATTTTTTATCCAAATATAAATCATGCAAATAATACAAAACAAAATTTTCACCCTTTCTTTTCTCATCTAAGCATGTATCCTTTAAAAATTTTGGACTACAATTATTTTCATCTTACAACCCAGCACAAAGCTTTCATTTAAGCTCTTATTATTTTTTGTTATTTTGAAAATGGGCTATAGCAAACTCAAAAGCCATATAAATAGTAGATTTTAAGATTTAAACTTTAAGAGTCCAGGAAAACTAGAAGTTAATGCAAGAGACAAGGTTTCAAGAAAAAGACAAAAATCTAGAGCCAAAAGGACAATAGAGCAATAACACAACTAATAGATAGAAAAAATAATAAACTAAACAAATTTAATGCAAATTGTTAAGGAGATTTTCCACTTAATCTTGTGGATTATTCATATGGAAAACAAAAACCTACATATCTTTAACTTCCTTATTCACAATTTGGGATACCAATATCTTTGTAGAAGCCCTAGACCTATTACAAGGTTCCAAAAACCTTGACTAGTATCATGAGAATCATTATCCTAAATAATAGTATTGATCTTAGTGTTCATTTCTAGTTTACTACTTGAAGAATTACTTAGATGTTGGGAAGAAGCTTCCATAATTTTATGAATTTTATCACCAATCTCCCAAATAGAATCTTTAATGCCAAAAGAGAATTAACCATTCCAATTTAGCTAGTAACATCTTTGATCATGTACAAGAAAGTAATATCATTTCCTAGTCCAATATTGTCCCAATAAACAATCTTAACACTAATGGATAATTATTTGGTTTCCAAATCCTTAATTTCTTATAGAACCCACTTTAGTACCTTAAAGAAACCATGAGACCTAAATTTTACATCTTGAAGGATGTCACACACGTCATCCTTGTTATTAGTAGTATCAACAACATCCTCACTCTCTAGTTTAACCTTATGGTCAATTTCCTATCTTTTTTTAATTTTATCTTCCCCGCCCTTATTATTGTCCTCCATGAAATTTGTAGCAACCTCAATTTTTCCTAATGAAGCATCAATCTTTCTCTTGGCCTTAGAAAACCGTTCACCCAAATTGAGAATCCTCCATGCGAAGAGGTGAAATAGAATGGGAATTGGAAAGAGAAACATGGATAGTACATGAAGATAATGAGAGGGAAGTGAGGAAAAGGGAGAATCCTTACCATAATCATTAGTATTAGAACCATTAGCATTAAACATTTCCTCTTCCCAAATTCAAATTTAGAGAAGACCATATGGTTATTGTTGGAAACTTACAATTGGAATAATTATTGTTTTGTCATTGATGTCAAATCTATGGATGAGACATATTTCTACCTAATCTAAATGTCATATCTATTTGATTGATGAAAATGATTTGAGAAGTTAATCATAAGTATAACACCTAGAGGAAAGGTTGAAGTTATGAAAAGAAATCTACAATGGACATTTAATTAGATATACTTTGATAAAGAAAAGTAATTATTTATATGAAGAAAGCTAAGATATGTAGAGAAAAACATTAAAATACTAAGGAGTGTCGAGTAATGCTAGTATCAACTGAGCTACAATTAGTGCTAGGAAAATCTAGTGTTGACCAAGCATTACCATTGATCAAGCAAGTTGATGCCAAGCCAAAAAAGCTTTACATCGATTAAGTATTTTAGTGTTGACCGAGTATAAAAATTTATAGATAGCTGAGTCATAGTAAGAGAATAGAATTCAAAGAAATCGTAAGATCAAGCCGAATCAATTGATTTCTTGGGAGATGTAAAATGTGTTGAAGATAATATTGATGAGTTGGATCATTAAATTCAAGGAGGAAATTAGGTAAAGACCTGACAGATGGATTCTAGAGAACTTTCCAAAGGATGATCAAGAAGATGAATAGATTCATTAAATTAAATTTAATTTGATTATAAACCCTAAGATCTACTATGGATGTAGAAAATAGTAAAGCATGTATTGCCTATTTAAAGAGATACAAAACAACACATTTTGTGTCATGTCTAGTCAAGCACATCCAAGCCTAGCCACTATGTGTATGAGCGAGTTTGTATGTAAAGAAAGGCATACATAGCAAGGTTGATAAAAAACACACAAGTGTATGAATGCGAAGCTAAAAGAGAAGGCTTACAGATATGATGTTGTTATTGATAAGTGAATTATAACATAAGGCTTAAGTGTTGATGAGAAGAGTGGACTGATTTCTTGAAAGATGTCCAAGAAAATAAAGATCAGAGATCACAGTTAAAGGCTTATCAATGAACCAACATAAGGATCGAACATAGATTCAAACTAGAAAAATTGAGTTGTAATCACATAGATCAAACCTATTATTTTCTTTCTTATCATTATAAACAATTTGTATTGAAATCCTTTTAATAGAGGTTGACCTAATAATCATTTGAAGACTTAACAACCTGTGTAAATCCTTTAATTGGGTGACATTCTAAATGGAATGATCAAAGTCCTCTTACAAGGCCACTCATAATAGGGTGATTAAATCCTCTAACCAAGTCACATTTAATAGTGTGTTTTGTAACCTTAAAAGGGTTGGCTCCTAATAGAGCACACTTCAAAAGAGTGAAAAAGAGTGATATTTTGTTGGTGATTTTTCCCAAATTGGGGTTCCACATAAAATCCTAGTGTCAAACTGTGATGAATTTGTTATGAATGCTTACATTTGATAATTTTTCAATTATGCAATGAAAATTATGTTTATTATATTTTTACAATAAAGATCAAGAAATGATAGGATAAGAAGAACAATGAAGTGTTTAATGTTTAATTGTTCAAGTCATACATATAGACCTTGAGTAATTGATTCACCCCCCTCTCAATTATTCTCAACATTTCTAACAATTGGTATTTGAGCATGGTGCTTAAAAATGAAAAGTTTGAAGGTACTTAAAGCTAAAGATCATGGAAAATAAGAGAGATGTACCCAAAATGAACAAGGAGAACTTTCCTACATGGCAGACCTTGATGAAGCTGCATATATCCAATATCAGTGATGTTGCTATCAAATTTTTGGACAATGAATATGTTGAAGTAACAAGTTCTCCATTGACTACTAAATAATTGAGACAAAAGTTAGATCATAACAAAGAAACGTTCAAGATTTCCATAGCCCTAAGCTATGCCAAGTTTGATGTCCTAAAAGATTGAAATACTAAAAAGAAGATGTGGGATAGATTGAAGACCATATATGGAGGTGATGACAATGTTTTAAAAGCTAAATAAAAAAGCTAGAGAGGAAAATTTGATGACATGCGAATGATGGAAGGTGAGAACATAGTATAGTAGTGCATAATAATCAAAGAGGTTGTTAATGCTATTCGAGGTGAAAATGGAGAAATCAAAGATAAAATAGTGATAAGTAAGGTATTTAGGACTCTACTCCCTATCTATTCCATTAGAATATCTATAATCCAAGAATTGAGATGCACACTAGGCAATAACTTGACCTTAAAAGGTGTAATTGACCTAGACTTACTTCTTTTGAGATGTATAGTTTTGATATCTACACACTTGCTACCATTAAATCTACTTTTAAGTTACAACTTGTTCTTAGGAAAGATGAAAGGAAACCATGTGAAGAGTGAAAATGATAGTTCTGATGATGAGATTGACGAACTTGAATCCCTCATTGCAAAAAGGTTTGGAAGAGGAAGACGTAAATACAAAGATACATTACCTAGAATTTTTTTTCATGCGAAAAAGTTGATCATATTGTGGCTAGATGCCCTGACAGAGAAGATGAAATGAAAGGAAGGAAAGCAAGTACAAAGGAAGAAGAGATGACAAAGACTATAGGAGAAGCAAGGATGAAAAAGATAAGGAATCTTTTTATATTTCTAAAGAAAATATTGATAATGAATTTGAGAGTAATGATGATGAAGTTTTCTATGCTTCTATGAAAGAAGATTTTGATGAAGATGAGAAAAATGCATTAATTTCTTATGTGAACAAAAGTGGTAGATGGATAATTGATAGTGGATGTTCGAACCATATGATTGGTGATAAAGAATTTTTTAGAGATATTGGTCCATGTAATGGTGGATGTGTATTAAATTTGGTAATAATATCCCATGTGTTATAAAAGGTAAAGGCACTTTAAAACTAACTGACAAGATAACATGTGACAATGTTTACTGGTTTGAAGGACTTAACTACAATTTGTTGAGTGTTTCACAACCGAACAAAATAGGTTATGGAGTTGAAATTCAAAATAGAAAGGGAAAGACACACGATGGTGATGGTAAGCTAATTGGAACTGGTAAATAGACTAAAGGTAACTTATTCTATCTAGACCTATCAAGTGAGACATGTATGTTTGCACAACAAGAAGATGTTTGGTTATGGAACAAAAGATTATGTCATGTAAACTTTAACAATTTGGTGAATATTAGCAAGATGAAGAAAGTAAGAGGATTGCCTAAACTAAAGAAGCCTGACAATGCTATGTGTAAAGTAAAGTTTAGTTTCAAGAACAAAACATATATTGCTAGTGATATTTTGGAATTGGTTCATACTGACCTATGTGGACAAGTCTGTTGGTGTTAAAAGTTACTATGGAGATCAATATTTCATTCTATTTGTACATCACTATTCTAGAATGATGACTGTGATGTTTCTTAAAGCTAAATCTAATACTTTTTAATTATTCAAGTGGTATTTAGCTAGATTTGAAAAAGAAATAAGGAAGAGTCTAAAGTGTTTGAGATCTGACAGAAGTGGTGAATTCATCTTAGATGAGTTCAATACATTCTGCAATGATAGAGGAATCAAAAGACATATGTTAACACGAAGGACCCCTTCTTAGAATGGGATAGCTAAAAGGAGAAACAAATCAATAATGTACTATGCAAGAACACTAATGATGGAGAAGAATGTGTCACACAAATATTGGAGAGAAGTGGTTAATACTAGTGTCTATACCCTCAATAGAGTACAAGTCAAGAAAAGTACAAATGCTACACCTTTTAAACTATGGTATGGTTATGCTTCCAATGTTAAATATTTCAAAATATTTGGTAGTAGATGTTATATACTGAAAGATAATATGAATGGAAAGCTTGATACAAAAAGTGATGAAGGCATATTCCTAGGTTATTCTAGTAAAAGAAAATCTTATAAGTGTTTAAATTTTAACACTAAAAAAGTTGTGGAAAGTGAAAATGTGAGAGTTGATGAGCTTGTAGAAAGATATGATACTTCATGTAATGAAGAACATGAAGACTATAATACATTCATCTATGTGGATGATGATGCTCCCAGCACTCAAAGTGAACATACAAGTCAAGTTGCAAGTTACTATCAGATAAGAAATGATGGAGTGCAAATGCAAATTGTTAAACAATAGAGAGCAAGTGTTGAGAAAAATACTACAGATGTTAGATCATAGATAGACATTGTCGAACATCAGATAGTGATGTCGAGCATTCAGAACCTAAACAAGGAAGAGGAAATGACCCTGAGATTATTTTTCCAGATGGACTAAGAAGGAAACTACCCATGTTAGAAAAATATGTGAGAAGATATGGTAAACCTAAAAAAATCATTGGAGATTTTGAATCAAGTGTAATGAAAAGAAGAAGACTCAAAGACAATACATGTTTACTTTGTGAGTTTGAGCCCATGTCAATAAAGGATGCTTTAGAAAATGAAGATTGGATACAAGCAATGAACAAAGAAATTGACCTTGGATAGAAAAGAATAATACTTGGAATTTAGTACCAAGACCTAAAGAAATTTTTTTTTTATTGGGACAAAGTGGGTTTTTAGGAACAAGATCAATGAAATGGTGAAGTAACAAGAAATAGGGCAAGACTGGTATGCAATGGTTATGCACAAGAAGAAGGAGTTGATTATGGAGAAATTCTTTCTCCTGTGGCCAAACTTGAAGGAGTTAGAACTCTACTTGCATACTTAGCTTACAAGAATTTCAAGGTATAATAAATGGATGTCAAATCTGCTTTTTAAAATGGTATACTAGAGGAACAAGTAGTATACATTGAACAAATTGAAGGATTTATAGATCCAAACAAAAGAAACATGGTATGTAAACTAAATAAAGCTATTTATGGAGTAAAGCAAGCCCCAAGAGCATGGTATGAAATACTACATAACTACTTAGTGAAAATTAGTTTTGAAAGGATAAATGATAAAAATAACTTATATTTGAAGAATGGTAAGAACGATGAAGTACTATTATCTAAGATATTTGTTGATGATATTATATTTGAAAGAAGGGAAGCATTATGTATATCATTTGCTAATGAAATGAAAAAGGAATTTGAAATGTCTATGTTTGGTGAAATCAAATTCTTTGTTGAATTACATGTATGTCAAATGAAGTTTGGTATTTTCATTTCACAATCCAAATACATCAAGGAAATATTAAAGACTTTTGGTATGGAAGATTCAAGGCTAGTGAGTACACCAATGTTTACAAGATATAAGCTATCTAAGATTGATGATTGTACTGATGTGAACCAAACCCTATATAGATCCTGATAGGAAAATTACAATATGTTGTTCACAATAGGCCAGATATTGCTTTGGTAGCTAGGATAATTGCTAGGTATTTTAGAAAATCCTAAAGAGAATCACATAATGGTTGTAAAAAGGATATTGAGATATTTGAAAGGTGCAAAAGATTGGATTATATTACAAGAGAATTGATATATTTGAATTGAAGGTTTTCACTAACTCAAATTAGGCTGAATATATTGATGACTAAAAAAACATTATTGGAGGTGCATTCTTTCTAGGAAAAATATTGGTGTCCTGGACAAGAAAGAAGCAAAATTGTATTTCCCAATCAATAGTTGAAGCCAAGTATGTGGCAAATGTAGTGAATTGTTTAAACATAATATGGATTAAGTAATTGTTGAAAGGTATGAAAGAAGAGGATAAAAATCCATTAGTTATCTATTGTGATAACACAATTGTTATCAACATTTCAAAGAAACCAATGATGGACACTAAGACAAAGAACATTGCTATCAAGTATCACTGCTTAAGAGAATTAGTTCAAGACAAAGAAGTGAAGCTAGAATATGTGAATACAAAGGAACAAATTGCTAACATATTTACAAAACCATTACTGAAGATTCTCATGAATATTTTAAAGTTAAACTAGGGGTCATTCCCCTAACTAAGGATACTTAAGAAGATAAGGTGAATTTAATCACATGTGCTAATCAAAACATTCTACACAATGGTACAATACAACTCTACTTTGGGACATTTCTAAGGTAGAATATTGAACAATACAACATAAATAGATCAGTCATAGATAGATGACAAGTATCAACCAGACATAAAAAATCTACATAATTTAGATGTATGAAGAATTTGAAGCTAAGAGAGATACACATCTTTTGCATTTTTTTGAAAGAGGGATATTATTAAGAAGAGATTGACATCAAAGAGGGAGAAATTACTGATAAAAAAGAGAAAGAGAAACAAACTACTTGAGAGAGTATGCATGGATGAGAATCATAATGAAACTAAGGATATTGGTCACTCATGGTAGTGAAATCTTCTAGATTATATGGTAACCTAGCTACTACTAGTATTCAGTTATTTGAGATGTTACCATCAATGCCAAAGATGGAGATTGTTGGAAACTTATAATTTGAACAATTATTTTTTTCTATTGATGTCAAATATATGTATCTTTTTGATAGATGAAGAGGATTTGAGAAGTTACTCATAACTATAGAACCTAGAGGAAAGGTTGAAGTTATGAAAAGAAAGCTACAATGAAATTTGATTAGATAGACTTTGATAAAGAAAAGAAATTATTTATATCAAAAAAGCTAAGCTAAGACAAGAAAAAGAGTAAAATAATGAGGAGTGTCAAATAATACTAGTGTCAACTGAGCTACAACTAGTGTTGAGAAAATATAGTGTTAATCGAGAATTAGCATTGACCAAACAAGTCAGTTGATGCCGAGCTAGAAAGCTTTATAGTGACTAATTATTTTAGTGTGGATCGAGTATTAGAATTTAGAGATTATCGAGTGACAGTAAGAGAACAAAATTCAAAGAAATTGTAAGATAAGCTAACTCAGTTGATTTCTTAGGAGATGTAAAATATGTTGAAGATAAGATTGATGAGTTGGATCATTAAACTCAAGGAGGTAATTACGTAAATATCTAATAGATGGATTCTAGAGAACTTTCCAGAAGATGATCAAGAAGATGAATATATATTGAATCAAATTAAATCTAATTGTAAATGCTAAGATCTACGATGGATGTATAAAATGGTAAAGAAAAAATTGCCTATTGAAATAGATATAGAACTAAAATTTTGTTGGTGTGTCTAGTCAAGCCCAATTGAGCCCAGCCAATGTGTGTATGAGAAATTTTGTATGTGAATAAAGACATACAAAGAAAATTTGATCAGAAACACACAAGTGTGTGAATGTGAAGCTAAAGGAGAAAGCTTGCATATATGATGATGTTATTGGTAAGTGAATTGGAGTAGAAGGCTTGAGTGTTGATGAGAAGAGTGGAGTGATTGCTTGAAAGGTGTCCAAGAAGATCAAGATCAGAGTTGATAGTGAAAGGCTTATCAGTGAACTGACATAAGGACTGAACAAAGATCCAAACCAACAAAAGTAAGTTGTAATCATAGAGATCAAACCTAGTATTTTCTTTCTTATCATTGTAAATAGTTTGTATTGAAATCCTTGATAGAGGTTGACCTAAAATTCATTTGAAGACTTAACAACTTGTGTAAATCCTTTAACTAGATGAAATACTAAATGGAATGATCAAAGTCCTCTTACAAGGCCAATCCTAATAGGGTGATTCAATCCTCTAACCAACTCACATTTAACATTTTTTTTTGTAACCTTTAATAGGCTAGCTTGTAACAAAAGTCACTTTGAAAGAGTGAAAAAGAGTGACATGTTGCTGGTATGGTTTCCCAGATTGAGTTTCCATGTAAAATCCTAGTGTCAAACAGTGACAAATATTTTATGAATGTTTAGATTTAATAATGTTTCCATTATACAATGCAAGTTATGTTTATGATTCCTTGAGTAATTGGTTCAACCTACCCCCCTCCCCGCCCACCCCTCCCCCCAATTATTCTAAACATTTATAATAGTTATTCTTAGCTTTCTTCCTAGTATTAGATTTATTCTTCTTTTTGGCCGCATAGGATGAGTAGGGATTACTACAAAAAAATTTCCCAAGTAAGCATAAATAGCCTTTTTGGGAGAGGGATTCTCAAAATAATTATCATCTAAATCAAACCCCCACATCTGCATCAATCTCCTTAGACAAAGTATATTCAGAATCATAATCCTTTGTGATAGGGTTTTCCATATTATTAACTTTGAAATAATGATAAATGAAGACTATTAGGACATCATGAAGATCTAAATTACTGATTGGATTTGCAAATAATTCCACAATAATAGAGCTAACAGATAAACGAAGATAGAAAGGTAAAGATACATCTTGATTGTACCTGAAATCATGTAGGAGGACAAAAGGGTAGCTACCCACTCTAGTATACCTTCCATCCAAGGTGATGTATCACATCAGTTACTTGAGCACTTTGCTCATTTTTTTTTGATATTTCAGTGGAAATATAGTTCTTGTTCATATGAACAATGGATTCCTTCTCAACATTATTCTTCAAGAAATATTTGAGAACACCCAAAATCTTCCTATCGTGATAACTCATGTTGACCATTGGAAGGTTAGAGGTATGTAGACATAATAACCCAACAAAAATAACCTTGTACATAAAAACCCTAGGTCATAATAATTGAATGACAAAATAACCCTAGGTCATAATAATCTATTAACAAAATAACCCATGGTTAGTTTAGATCAAACTAGTAAGAAAAAGAGGCTAGTAAAAAAATAAGGAATTGTGAGGCATCACAGATGCTATTTCAGTTACTTTTAGACCATATATCCATTATAGATCCCTAAATAGCCCCAAAACACCTTTAACATGCTTTAATTACCTATAAAATAGTAAATAACTATAAAAACAAATGTAGTTATGTGGGAATGATCTAATTAAAAGTTGTGATGAAAAAATATAAGTGAAGAGGAATTATGAAGAGAGGAAGGACAAGAGAAGTAAGATTTTGTAGAGTGATAAGAAGTGGAGAAATCCAAATTCATAAAAGAAGATATTTTGTACAATGCCTCTTCAATTTTTAAGAAGTCAAAGAAATAATAAATTACTTATTTTAAGTGGTTACACATTTTTCTTTCATCAACAAGGTTCCAATATAATAACTTGGCATTATGTCTAGAATATTTTAATAAGAAATGCTCAAGTCATTGTTATACTATGACACAAATAGAATTTGGTGATGTAAGTAGTAGTAGAAAACATAATCATGATCCAAAACCTAAGATGATGATTGTTTTCAAGATACGTGGATTGCAAAACTTACCTAAAGGGGCAATAGATGATCCCCCCAAGTTTCCCATCATAATGTGAAATTTCTAGTCATCTATCTAAGATGATCTTTTGAAAACCAATAATACTATTGAGGGATGGCATAGAGGATTTAGTGATCTTCTTCAATCGTTGAATAGCTTAGTCCAAAAATTTATCAACAAATTAAAAGAGAACAAAGTTACCAAGAGAATAAAATAGAGGAATATATGGTTAGATACACAAAGCAACCAAGCATGAAAAAATATCATGAACTCACAAAAAGACTAAAAAGACTAGTTGATGATTATGATAACCATAACATTTTAGATTAGTAAAAGGGGAATTTCTCATAGTTTTTCACTTTAATTAAAAAATTGAATATTTTTTTAGCAACAATATGTAATTTATAAATTTTATTTTCTTTTTTCTATATTTTATAGGGGTATTATGTCCATGGGTTACCTTGGCTTGAGTTATTATAACCTTGGGTTATTTTGTCCCTAGGTTATTATGGATGGGTTATTTTGTCTAGGGTTATTTTGGTTGGGTCATCATGTCCTCTAACCAAGGCTAGAGATAGTTGCAATGAAAAGCTCATTAATAGTAAAATTCCTTCCACAAATCTTCATGCTCCCATTTCTCCAATCATTTTTGGAGAAAGTAGTCATTTAAGGGATTACCTCCATGCAATTTTTACATATATTGAATAGTTTACCACATTCTAAGACTACTCCAAACTTTGGGCTCCATCTTGCACTCTTTACAAGGTAGATCCTCAACTTCCTTTCTACCACCAGTCATACTAGTAAAAGCTAAAATCACACAAAGAGAAATGAATTTTTTTAAACCAATACTCTAAGAAAAAATGTTTTAAGAGAAATTAATAATCTATAATTCATGTGAAATTGAGATGAAATAATAGAAATAAATATATTGCACACATCTTTTATTAAAAATTGTCATATTGAAAATAATTATCATCATTGGACACACAACTTCTGACATTCACATGAGTATTATAATTCCCAATGATGGTTTTGGAATAATGACCAAAATATTACTTACACTACTATATCATCCATTGGGAAACTATAACCCTTTCATTTTCCAACCAATCTTCCATGGTGTTAATTTCTTGATATCTATGAGATATGAAGATCTTATCAAAGGTTTTGATAATATCTTTTAAAATCTCATATTAATGAAATCTCCCTCCAACCAGTCCTTCTTGCACCTAAAATTTATAGCAAGAAGAAGAGCTTGATAAGCCCCCATGACCTTGTTGTCATTTGGAAAAGAATCTTGATATTTCTTCATTAGTTTTTCATTGATGATAACTCTAGCAACCCAAAAATAACTTGTATGTCCAATGATACTTGATGATGACTAATTATATATAAAAAAGTAAAAAGCACCATGTAAGGCCTCACCCTGGCCCATCATAGCATAACATGGCAGTTTATTTGCATTTCAGATACATTATATTTTGAGACCTTGTTATATGTTGGAATATTTTGGTTTGATATTCAGACTATTTGATACTATGGGACACTTTATTTTATGGTGATTATCTATGATATTAGAACTTATTGAATGATTTTTAATGATTATTTATATTCATGTACTTGGTTGGTTATTTTATTGAGTATGAAATTATGTTTGAATTCAAAAGTTAGATGGATTATATATGCACAATGGTTTAGAAATGGAAAAATGTTTGAAATTTGATTGAGAAATGCTTTATGTTTTGATTCAATTATGAATATAGTTTGATTAAGGTTTTATATATGCATATGATTTATTTATCTTGGACTATTGATCTATGGTTTTAGTTTGCAAGAAATAACCATGGTAAAATGAAGAACCAAGACTATACCTTTGTATGAACTGAGAATGTCAAGGTTAGATCTAATGAAGAGATCTTAACCTTATTGTTAAGTATTTTACTTTGTGAATCTAATGTGAATGAGTGTGTTAGATTAGATTCATTTGTGTGAATATTTATTTGCCACTCATAATGTTAATTGTATATTATACAGTGTCACTTGATACTTGTGTTGTTATGTATATAAGCGGCAAGTCATATTTAGATATCAAAAAAAGACAACCAACCTTATTCCTAACCAATTAGAAATGTTTAAATTGCATCCCCTTGCATAAAAATATCTTATGAAGGCTTTAATTAAATTAAATTTCGGATTTCAAGTTTAGGTGACTTCAGAGGGCTTTATTTGAGTCCTAGGGCGTTCTTTTAGTGAAATTAAGTTACCTACATGTTAGTACTATATGTTAGGGCTTTAATTTTGACTTTACTTTAGTTAAAATCATATTTCTAACACTTTTAAAATCCCATTTTTTAAGTATTGCGAAAATGGAAGAAGTCCTACCCAACTTCCCACTGTATCTTCAATGAGTTGAAGATTCCAACCAAATAGGGAACTTGAGTTAAAGTGATTGTTCTCTTTCATGATGGAGGAAATTTAGGAGTTCAATTTTCTTTTAGAGGGAGATTGGGAAATGGAGTTGTCATTGACCCACTCTCTAGTTATGGTGATTTTTTGTTTTAGAGATTGGATCAAGGAAGGATAGAGGGCTCTTCTCAAATCAGTTCTTTTTCCATATCTTGGAGAAGTTTTGGAGCTTTTGAAATGTTTTATAAATTATGTGTTGTATTGCTTTTCTGAATAAAAGATGTATAAATTTTGTTACAGATTCATATGTGTGTTGTTCATTGTCCCTATTATATTGTTGGGTGTGGATGAATTTATATTTCCTTATTTTTCCTTTGATTTTGAGAGTATGATGTTATGGGTGTGGAAGGATATCACTCACCCTTGGGAGGGAAGAAGTGGCCTTTGGGTGAAGGGCTTAGTTGGGTCTATCCCCTAAGTGCCGAGTCTCTTCCCTGGAAGGAAGAGGGATAATCATGTAGTATGGGTTGCCTGTGCTAGAACATTGTTATGAACTTTAGGGGAAAAATTTTGTGAGAGTTTGTCTTTATTTTGTATGCCTTGTGAAGGAAAATTTGGGTTTTCTATATTTGGCTTCTCCTTAGGGTTTTTAGGCATACCTTCATCCATTCTATTGGTTTCTCTAGTAAGCTATCAATTGTATAATCTCAAAAAGGGTGTTAAATATTGGATCATGTATTGTTGATTTATGTGTTTGTGCTTGATTGTTACCTAGTTGGTCTTGGTTCTCCAAGCTCGGTGGGTGGTCTCATAGAGACTTAGGCTGGGAGGTGAACTCTCCATGGTTTTCAGGGTTGTTTTGTACAAGTTTCTAAATGGATATATGTTGAAGAAAATCTTGGAAGGTTTTCATTTTTTGTTGGAGATTTGAGGATGATTTATTATGAACATTTGTAAAAGTTATGTATGGTGAAAGATCATAAGCAGATCTTCATTTATGTATTTTTATTTTATTTTTGTAAGGATCCAATTATGATTGTAATATTTGAAAGGAATTTTCAATACTATGAATATATTTAAATATTTATTGAAAAAGAGTAAAAGTATTTGAAAAATTGTAGCAAAATAAACTATTAATAATTTGATATGATTTCTTAAATTTTTTTCAAAGATTAAAAGTGAATATTGTGTGTGTGTGTGTGTGTGTGTGTGTGTCTTGTTCGAATTTTGGGCATGATAGAACCATCTATGCAAAAACTAGGTTATCAACACTACCACCATTTATAATTACATTCTAACATATACCCCTAGACTTGCAATGATTCCTACAAAAATTCTTGCTTTGGCAAGGCTCCAGTGTCTTCTTTCCAAACAACACTCTTTGAATCAGTAAGTTCTCCCCGTTTTGTTGGGGTTCATTCACTAAATGGTCAACCACATTCACCATAGTAGTTCCTTCATTGCTATCTTTCTATCAAAATTCAAAAAGATCTATGTCCTTCTTTAGGAAATTTGTAACAAGTACCCTTAAATGCACCACTATATATTATATTCCTCTATTAAGAAGGCTTTGGTTAATCTTTAGTAATCTATTTATCCTACAGTTAATTCTCCTTTCCTTGGGAATCACCTTGATATCTTCTCTTCAATTTCTCCTGTACCCTTGGAGAATACTGATAGGCATCCTCAATTGAACCAATATTCAACACACCAATCTCATCCTAAATATTCATCATACCAATATCATCCTAAATATTGAATCACAAACCATTAATATATCTAGCCACCTTTTCCTTAGAAAGTCTTCTATTTCCAACTCAAATAGTCAACTTGTAGAACTCCTTAGTATAATCCTTCATAGTCATATCCTTATATTTTAGATTTTGTAAGCTCTTAAATAATTTGAGTTCATAATCAGAAGGAACAATCCTAACCTTTAATTTAGTCACCATCAATCTCCACCTAGTGATCTTCATTTCACCTTCTTGTTCTCTTTCTCTTTGTAGTTATTTCCACCATAAAGAAGAATGTCCTTTCAACTTAGTTTGTACCAACCTTACTCTGAGTGGATCTCCAATATCCTCTAACTCAAATTATTCTTCCAATTTACCAATCTAATCAATCTGGTCTTTTGGGCTCAAAGTACCTAAGAAATAAGAAACATCCATCTTAGGCATCAACTTGAATTGGGATCCAAATCTATGCAATTGACCATCTCTATGTGATTAGTTGTTTCTTCACCACTATATCCAACAAATTGAAAGTCTTCAGTAGCTTCTTCATAACCATCTTTAGTACCCACATTCCTAGGTACAACAAAAATAATTATCATGATCTCATTCTTCATCAACTCCATCTCAGATCTAAAATCTGATCTAACCTTCTTTGAAATATTAGTCTGCATAGCATCACAAAGACCATTAATTTCCCTAGGGTCCAATCTTCTCAGAGACATTTTCTAAAATCTTTGTAAACCCAAAGCACCAAATCCAAAAGATCAATTAGATCCAACCTTCACTCTAATACCACTTAATGCAATGCAATGTAGGAGAATCCCCAAAGGAGATGTCCTAGTCCCCAAAAAATAAACACACAATTGAATATAAACAATAACACAAATATTTAGATCCATAATAATGCCAATTCCCATAATATAATCAGTAATTACAATAATAATTCTGCAACACTCCACAAGATCTAACTTCAACTAGTCTAGATCCATAACATGGTAGAGAAATCCAAGAAGCATCTAAACATTTTCTCACATGCCACCAAGAAACCTTCTTGTTTCCCAAGCCCAAACTTAGCTATTATCTCGGCTCAACTTCTCTCCTTTCAAGTACTCTATATTCTCATGCTGAATCAATCGTCACTCTATAAAAGATAAGACTATGTATTTATGCTAAATTAATTCATAGGTTGGCCTAGAAAACCTTACATTAAATAAACACTCACTTATTAAATAAACCCTCAAGCTACAAGTTGGTTTGGCAGAAAACATTAAATACATGAAATGACTAAATTTTTAGTATGTACCCCAATATTACAATGAATAAATAACTGTTATGACAACATGAAAGTACATGCCCTTAGTCATAGGTCCATGTTTCATCTAACTATCCAAATCCAATAGTTCACACATCAAATCCCTTTGATCAAAGCTCATAAATATAATCTCTAAAGTCTACAAGTAAATTAGGAGCACAAGATCAACAATCACCAAAATAACTCTAACTTCAAGATGATACCTCCAAAAACTAAGCGTGTTTACGAAAAGGTTTCCCAATATGCTTCAAGTACATCTCCAACTCTATGAAGCCTAACTCCACAAATTTGAGCTCAAAGACCTTGCATACTGGATTGACGACTACCCTTAGATGCTCCTACATCAAATAGGAAAACTAGAAATAAAATGTCAAGAAAATATTCAAATTTATAGATTCAAACTATATGGTAGTAAGCTCATTTTCTATTGTGCTTAAGTAATCTGAATATCATAATTGTCAATCACTATGTTAAATAATGCCTAAGAATTCTAAATAGATAAGGGTTGAGTTCGATAAAAAAATGTGTTCATAGTTTGGCATTCTGAAATTTTGGGTCAATTTTTCTTTATTAATAAATCCCACTTCCACCATTCGGTGAATATGATTGGACAAATATACATGCATAATTCATTTAAATTCATGGTTCCTATAGGAAAAATGTAATTTTCAACCTTGCATTAAGATTTCTAAAATGTATATTGATAATATTTGGTCTTGGTTTTTATTTGGAACAAGGTACTAATTTTTTAATTCACTAGATAGATTAATTCCATTTTATCATGTAAGTCTTGGTTGAAATTAAATGCTAAGACAAGTATGCAAATTTTAGAGGTGAAATGATTAGTTGTCCATAAAAGAAAACTTGGTTGATTATTTCCTATTAGCATACTAAGAGTTTTATATTGAATTAAATTATATAAATTATTAATACATTAGAGCATGGCACCTTGAATATGATTGGAGTACACATTGAGAACAATCATACTTAGACTTCTATATGAATGTTATGGTAGACTAAATTACACTAAAGATTCTTTTCTCTAAAAACTTCTATGAATAAGTGAAAAAGAATCATTGACTATGTTGAAGTTTTCTTTTCATAAGTAAATGATTGGCATTGAACTCTCGAGTGATGATTGAAGGGTAAATGTGATATTTACTTATGATGAGGAACTACTAGTATTAGTTTTTTTTTTTCTAAATTAACGAATGTTCATTGCATTGTTACAAGTCATGTTAAAAATTTCATCATAATGCTCTTTGTGATATTTCTATCAAGATTTAACCATGTGAATTTTGAGTCAAACTCATTGACCCATATTTCATGAGTAGTGGTTCACCGAAACCATCTTTCTTGAGAATTAATGGAACACTTAGCAATCATTGGATCTTGGTGATGCTCACAGAGGTGAAACATCGATACTTCCCAAGAGTTCATCCATCCCAGTACTACTCTAGCTTGAGCATGCTTAACTACAGAGTTTCCTCCATGGTTAAACATGCTTTTCTTGCAACCCCATTTGATCTTATTTGATTCACAGTAGTTTTAGTTATAATCATGTGTTAGAATAAAACCATACTTAGTTGATGTTCATAATTTCTAGGAAGCATGTAAAATAATGTTTTCCTATGTTATGATAGTGCAAGATAGAGATTTTTTGTTTATTTCACCATTTCATATTACATTATTGGTTTCCTTCTTATGTCAAGAGTGTATTTTCACTTCCTTATGGGATGGGCTCTAAAAGTGGATAGTCAAGGAGGGATAGAAATGGATACATCATTTTTGTTTCTTTCTACCACTCGTTCTGAATACAAATGGATAGATACATTGGTTTTTTTTTTCTTTCTACCACTCATTCTGAATACAAATGGATAGATACATTGGTTTGTTTTTCTTTCTACCAGTGATTCTAGATTAAGTGCTTTCACCAAAGTTTCTAGTGCACATGCCTAGATATGATTGTATATTCTCTTTCCCTTCCTCTTCCACAAATTATATTATACATATAGGAAATATCTTGTAATTCTAGTTAGTTTCATAGCTACACTAGATCCATCTTATCATATTGTTCCAAGTTGCTAGGCTTCTTGAGCTAGGGTCATGGTGTTCTTCATGTTAGGAATGACCTCGAGGGAGAAAATTTCTCTGTGGTTTGGTGGTATAAGAACCTAGGCCACACTCCTATCTTAGATAGAAGATCAATGATATCCAATGGCTAAGGAGACATTGACTTTAAGATGGACACTGTGGACACTTAGCTTCAGAGGCATTTCTTATTTTCATTTATATGTTTCTCTTTCATGATATCATACTTGTATGTTGTAAATTTCATTCCATTTTTGATATGCAGGTCAACAACTTTTATGTAACTCTTTAACATGTATGACCATTCAAATATATGTACATATATTACTATGTTGGAATGAACTTAAATTTGTAGATCAACTTCCTAATTATATTTTATTAATGTCAGTCATGTGAACACATGTGTTCCATATTTTGGTTGATACATGGCTTATGAAATGTAATTAATTATGTATATTTTCATTTGACATCTAAATCCAAATCTAGTTTAATCATTTTAAATATTTAAAGTAGTTATTGAATTGATTACGTGTAGCTGACCATTGACTTTACTTACTTGAATTTTTTTTCATTTTATATTCATTGATGATGTTGCAATGTTTAGTAGGATTAGGATCTTACATATGGTATTAGAGAAACATTAAACCCTAGGGCCCCTGGATACTATGCTAATGTGTGCAATTTTATATGGGTGCAGGTGTTTGATCTATCACCATGAACTCTAGGGGTAACAATCAGCATGGATCAAGAAATGTTTCACAAAATAATGGATCTAACCAAACACTGTGTCATATTTTAGCCCTTCTAAATTAGCAAGGAGCCTTTTGGCAATAACAAGGTCAGCATATAGATACCTTGGAAAATGATATGAGAGGTAGACATTATGAGGAAGAAGTGAGAAAAATATATGAGAATAAACACTTAGAGATCCTATATAGGCAAGAGGAAGATCAAAATAAGACTTGAATGAAGAGGATCAGTTTTTTAGAGGCATGTAGGAAATTGGAGGAAGGAAGGAGGAATAAGTAGGGAAAAAAAAAAACGTGACTATCGAGTTGTTGAGAAGATTATATATAGAATGTAGATTACATCAGTTCTAAGAAATGACCTCAAGAAGTTCAATCCTCCTACCTTCAATGGTAAGGATTCCATAGAAGATGCTAAGGTGTGGATAGCCACTATGGAGAAATATTTCCTTGTCTCAAATTTCAAAAGAAAAGAAAAGGTAGTCTGGGCCACTTTTTAGCTGGTGGGTGAAGCAACCACTTTGTGGGAGAATGTAATAGCTAAGAAGAAGATACAACATGGTGAGATATAATGAGAATATTTCTTATGGTTGTTCTGTAAGAGGTGGTTACCTCACTTATTTTATGACAAGATGGTACTTGAGTTCTAAAAGTTCATATAGAGAGTTGACATAGTTAGTACCATGAGTAACTTTGTCACTTGGATAAATATGCACCCCAATACTAGAATGATAAATAATCTAGGACCTATAAGTTTTTTATGGTATTGCATCTAGAAATGTACAATGAAGTAGAGATGAATGAGATAGAAACAATGGATTATGTACTTAGGAAATCTCTCAAGTAGATAGAAAGGTTGAAGGATGCAACCCCGATTATAAAAAAAACTCTTAAGGATTCAAAATAAAATTTCATGATGATAAAAAATAGAATGGTAGACATGAATAGATTAAGAACATGAAGAGGAAAGATTTTTTTTGAAGGAAGTCCACTTGGGAGTCTAAAATTGAGAACATAGGTTATAATCAAAAGTATAGGACCCTAAGGCATTTTCTTCAAATTTGGAGGTGAACATTATGCTATTGATTGTCCACAATGCATGAACCATAGAGAAGGGAAATCCCTTATGATGTTGCATCATATTAAAATATAGTTGTTTATCATAGACATGATGGCAACTAGACTGTTCCTATTTAGTTAGAAGGTTCATAATTCAGGGTCGATGATGAGGAATCTCACTCATATCACTGACCATGGTGCTTCTTATGTGTGTGACAGAGATGTGTTGTTGTACTAGGTCTAGTACCAATTTATATAGTGCTACTTGGAGGGAGATGCAGAGGATGTATGTGGACCCTTTTTCTTATGTATTTTACATGGACACTTTGTGTGTAATTTTATTTTCTTCAAGATTTTGGTGTGTAGCATTATTAGTTTGTTTAGACATGAGGTTGATGCCTCCTTCTAGTGGAACTTTATGCCCATGGGATGTTACAACATGATCCTAGACACCCCTATCTTCTCACTTGTCTTTAGTGACACCAAATTTATTTTACCTATTGACTAATTTGATATGTATTTGAAATTTTATCTTGAAGTGATATCTGATAGATAAATTTATTTATTAGATGATAACACATGATGTATGAAATTTTAAAAATTGTGAAAATCATGTTAAATGTCAATTGATGAAAATTAGATATTAATGAATATGATGATGTAGATAAAAAAATAAATTATTTATATTTGTTTATGTTAATATGATAACTATCCTATTGATGTGGTTGCAGGTAGAAGACAAGAGTGTGGGTGATGTAAAGGAGGCTAGCTCCTCAGAAGGAAAAGGTCAAATCATCTAACACACACCACTTAGTTATTATTTTTATTGGCTTATCAACCCTTGTTTCTCCCTTATCTCAAGTCAACTTTAAGTTTTGTTTCTACCTAAAGCTTGTATGATGAAAATATAAAATTGTAAAATAATAAATCATTTTATGTTATGTGTTATGATATATGAAGATAAGCAATAAATAAAATTTTGTTAACTTAGTAGTATAGGTACAATTAATGTATATTATATTAGAATATATTCAATTGAAAAATCATTTCATTTGAAGTAATGAAAAATTGACCTTGTTCATTAGATGAAAGTTGCCATTGTTAATAGAAACGATAGTAGCATATACTCTATTGTGAATAATGAAAGTTAAATTTGATCTTATTAATTTAATTATCTTAAATGTCTTAAGATATGATTGCAATGCTTATAAATGCATTGGTACAATGCATTGTGTGGGTTTCATTCATTTAACATAATTGTAAAAGGAAATAGTTATTCCCTATTAGGAAAAATTGATTAATGGATAGCCTTATTTCCTTCATTAATTACATAATTAGTTAGAGATGAATTATTACATCATCTTACTCGGATAAAGAAAAATGAAAATTGGATTAGTTGTTCATTTAGGGATTATTATTTATAAAAATTTATGATATGAAACAAACAAAGAGCTAGAAAAGGGAGATTGATAGACTTGGTGGCTAATTGGAAAGAAAATTTTAGTTTTGACATTCTTAGGAGCCAACCAAACTAGAACTTTTGATCCAGGTGCTTGCCTTTCAGAATTTTCCCATTCACTTACATTGATTTTATTTGTAATCATCTGTTAAATAAAACCATACTTCAAATATGTTCATAATTTTTGGCAAGCGTGTAAAATATTATTTTCCTATGTTATTATAGTGCAAGAAAGGGGACTTTTGTTTATTTCAACATTTCATATTACATTATTGGTTTCCTTATTCTATCAAGAGTATATTTTCACTTCCTTATGGGATGGCTTCTAAAAGTGGATACTCTTGGAGGGATAGAATTGGATAGCTCATTTTTTGTTTCTTTCTATCTACCACTTGTTTTGAAGACAAATGGATGTACATTTTTTTTGCTTCTTTCTATCACTAATTCTGGATTAGGTACTTTAATGAAAGTTGTTAGTGCATATGTGTAGACATTCTTATATAGTCTCTTTCCCTTCTTCTTCCATTAATTATGTTCTACATATAGGAAATATATTGTGATTATAGTTAGTTCCAAAGCTACACTAGATCCATTTGATCCTCTTGTTCATGTTTGCTAGGCTTCTCAGACCAAGGACCTAATGTTCTTCATTTTAGGAAGGACCCTAGGGGAGATAACCACTCCATGGTTGGTTGGGAAAAGTTCTTGGGGCACACTCCTGTCTAAGATAGAAGATCGATGATATATGATTGCTAGGGAAACAAGGACTTTCAAATGGACTGTTAGGTCCAAGGGTATTTCTTATTTTCATTTATATTTTTCTCTTTCTAGTATGGTACTTGTATGATGTAATTATCATTCCATGTTTGACATAAAGGTCAAAGTCTTCTATGAACCTAGTAAATGTATGACACTTCAAAATTATGTTCAATACATTACTATGTTGGGATGAAGTCTGATTTATAGGTTGACTTCCCCATTGTATTTTATTAATGACGTAATCACACGTTCCATACTTTGGTTGGCACATGGCTTATGAAATCTAATAAATTATGTATCTTTTCTTTTGAAATGTAGATTAAAATATATTGTAATTTATATAATTATTTAAAGTAGTTATTGAATCAACCTCGTGCAGTGGACTATTGACTTGAACTACTTGACATTTTTACTATTTACTTTCATTCATGATGTGGTAATATTTAGTAGGATTGAGATCTTACATATGGTATTAGAGAGGCATTAAACCCTAGGGCCTTGAGCTATTGTAGGTCACAATATAGTGTAACTTGTTTAATTAGGATTGGGAGCTTACATCACATTCCCTCATTCATACTTCAAAGGTCACATTGAACTATAATCCACAAACTCTAAGTCATCTAGACACTTATTTTGTCATATGGTTTGTACATTGATATCATGACCTAAATATTGATGGTTTATTGAAATTAAAAATTAAAATCCACAAAATAAAAATTAGAAAATGAAATAATCATTTAATTCAAAAGTGCAATATCTTGATCTTAACCCTAGTTCATCCAAAATCTTACAACCTCGTCAAAACCAATAGTGAAAACAAAAAAATTTAAATTTTTTCAAACTCTATTAAAATGAGCTTGAAGAAAAATAATATCAAATTTTTTTTATGTAAATATCAAATTTTAAATGCTCAATGATTTCACACCAAATAAAATCCCTTGAAACTAAATGAAAAAACAAAGAGATGTTTTTTGAAATTTTTGTGTGACAAAACAAGATTTAAAATACACACAAATGTACATTGAACCATGAATACACACATGTACACAAATATGTACATGCACATGGGCACACACATGTACACAAATATGCACATGCTCATGGACACACAAACACTCACATGCTTACAAATATGCATGCATAAATAGGTGCACATACACCAACATGCACATGTGTGCACACATACATATATTATGTAGACACTCATTCATTAGATCTAAAAGTAAATTAAAAAAAAAAAAAATGAAAATAATATTTTTTCTAAGATATATATATGAAAAATTAAGGAGCAATACTATCATAGTTTTGTAGACAGAACAAAAGAACATGAAAATATGGAGAAGAATAATGTTTATGGGTGTCTTAAACTAAGAATCACAAAGAGGGGAATGAGACCACATTTTTTATTTAAAAGTTGATTCCAAGAATTTTTTTTTTAGAAAGAGGAAAATTTGTCTCTTTCTTAGCAATGAAAAATGCGGCACTCTAAAAATTAATTAGAAATATGTAGTTAAAATAAATATAGAATTAATTTTTTGACTAGTTTTAGTACAAGTAGCAACTACATAAGGCTAATTTGTTTAACTAAATTCCTTTAATAATCTAGTGAATCATTTTAGAACAATAATTATAAATTTGTTTAACTAAATTCCTTTAATAATCTAGTGGGTCATTTTAGAACAATAATTATAAAGTAAAGTAAAAATACATGTCAAAATAAGATATAAAGGAAGGATGAATGTTTTTGATAAATGAGGCAAGGAGAGGGCACTTAACCTAAAGATTAAAAATACAAAGAGGAACATCTCACACCATTACATACAAGTCAAAAACTAATACAAAAACCAATATACAAGTCAATCCTTAAAATAATAAAAAATATCCAAGATCTACCATTACTACTGATATCGATCAAAAAAGAAGAAATTAAACTTATTGAAGATTGCATCAAACTAAAAAATAAAAAACAACTTGCAACAATAGAGATCTATCCAAAATATAGGTATGGATTATCTATCTGCTAATAAATGTTAAGATTGATGTTTAACATATTTTCAAGGAAGAACCATGAATACACACAAATGTACATTGAACCATGAATACACATGCACACAAATATGTACATGCACATGGGCACACACATGTACATGAACATGCACACAAATATGCACATGCTCATGGACACAAACATTCACTCACATGCTTATAAATATGCATGCATAAATAGGTGCACATATACTAACACACACATATGTGTGCACACATACACATATTATGTAGATACTCATTCATTATATCTAAAATTCAATTTAAAAAAATAAGAAAACAAGAATTTTTCTAAGATATATATGTGAAAAATTAAGGAACAATAATTTTTTTTAGACGGAACAAAAGAACATGAAAATATGGATAAGAATAATTTTCATGGGTAAGTGTCTTAGACTAAGAATCACAAAGAGGGGAATGAAGGCACATTTTTAATTTAAATATTGATGCCAAAAAATGGTTTTTAGAAAGAGGAAAATTTGTTTCTTTCTTAGCAATGAAAAACATGAAACTCTAAAAATTAATTAGAAATATGTAGTTAAAATAAATATAAGGTTAATTTCTTGACTAGTTCTTGTACAAGTGGCAAGTACATAAGTAAGGCTAATTTCTTTAACTAAAGTCCTTTAATAATCTAGTGGATCATTTTAGAACAATAATTATAAAGTAAAGTAAAAAAAAAATGTCAAAATAAGATATAAAGGAAGGATGAATGTTTTTGATAAAGTTGGTTAGGAGAGGGCACTCAATCTAAAGACTAAAAATACAAAGAGTTAGCCAATAAGACCAAAATCCAAATACAACTCAATTTTCAAAATAATAAAAAATATCCAAGATTTACCAATACTACTAATACCAATCAAAAGAGAAGAAATTAAACTTATTGAAAATTGCATCAAACTAAAAACCAAAAAATAACTTGCAATGACAGAGATGTATCTAAAATATATGAATGGATTAACTTCTACCAATAAATATTAAGATTGATTTTTAACATATTTTTAAAAAAGAATCAATATAGAAAATGATAAATGTTAATAAGATTGATTTTTAATATCTTTTCAAGAAAAAAACAATCTTTTGATTGGAGACAAAGAAAAATGGATTCTCTCAATTATAATACCTTTGTTTATTATGGACCTTACTAAATGAAGTCTTGTAGTATCAAATTTACCAACCCAAAAGTTATGGGTACCCTATCAAATAATCAAAACTTAAATACTATAAAGAGATTATATATAATATCGACCTATGGAATTATTCTCCAAGGCAAAGGTGGCTCCTTACCTTCAAGCTATGAGAGGCTATAATAGAATGTTCTCAACTAAAATATATAATTGGTAGAAAAAAGGTTGTGTTTTGGTTGGTATTACTAAATTCAAAGTCATGCCCGATTTGATAATCGAAGATAAAAGGTTGAAATGTGATGGAGACAAACTCGAGAAACTAGGCTCTTGAAAATAAAGAAACTAGTGGTGGCATCTAATAAAAATGGGTATGTTAGCAAGTTATAAATTACTTTGTCTTAGATGGCCTGTTTGCATGTCATGAATGATTTATCTTACATGGTAAATGTACCAGCTTTCATAGCTATGATTTCTCTATTCTAAATCAAACTAGGAATAGTCAAAGATAAACATATCATTTTTATTTCATCTCTTATTAATAGTCTTACCAAATGAGCTTCCCCTCTTTACTTCTATGAACTAAATTATGTCATTTATCAAAACTAATTTGACAAATTTTCAAGACACTATTTTAAATCTTACCCCCATACATATGAAAAAGGATCCTCCACATAGCTCTATGCACAATGAAAGTATGGAAACATGATGCCTAAAAACTCTAAGCCTATGATGGACCGTAAAGCTAGTAAACCCCATATTTTAAAATCTTGAAAGTATGGAAACATGATGCCTAAAAACTCTAGGCCTATGATCAACAGTAAAGCTAGTAAATCCCATATTCTAAAATCTCTTGAAGTTGAGCATCCCAAAACCACCCAATTAAAGGAAAGGTCATACAAAGAAGTCAAGCTTAACTAAAATAAGGAAAATGGAGATGGGTTAAAAAAAGATATCACTTTTGCTGATATTGAAGAAATGGAAGAAGAAATGAGTAAATGGAAATACACAAGGACAAAAAACATGAGACAAACATGAGATAATTTTGGAAGAAAGAATGTTAGTTTAGTTTCTTAAATAAGAGCTTAAAGGAAAGAAGATCAAAGATGCAGTTGTTTGTGAAACTAACTTTGAGAATGAGCCTAAGAAGGATGAGTCCTTGGATAACTCTAAGGATGAGAAGAAAAATTCTTAGAAGACAAAAAGAAATATCAATTGATGGTATTAATTTGGATGACTACAAAAAGATTTTTAGTATTAATTTGGGTGACTACAACAAAGTTTTTGATAGATATTTTACCTTCCTTATTTGTAAAATAGATATGGTTCATGAAGAAATTCCCTTCGCTACAATATTTCTAAAGAGAAAGAAATTCCTATCAATCTAGCTTTCTGCAATATGATTGAAGTCCAATTGTTTATTGGGAAAGAATAATTGTCACTAAAAGGAAAGGATTTATTTGAGAACATAGAATGTTGAAATTTCAAAAATGAAAATAAAAGGTGTCTGAAATTTCCATTAAAGAGAAATCTGTCCCGCTATTTTGCGATATGATTGAAGCCCAATTACTTTATGTATAGTATCACAATCTCCATTAAAATATTCCTCTCCGCCCGATTCCAATTTTTTTAAGTATATAACAAGCTCCATGGATATGAAATGAATAATGTTTGACTAGGATTATTAGGCATATTGGTTTAAACATCCACCATGAAAACCTCAATACATATAAAATGACAGTGGATTGTAAATCTGACAATAGCTCTCAGAGAATGTTCTATTAAAAAAAAATTGTATCTCTCAATTAAGGTATGCAATAATAATTATTTGTTTAATGCTTTCGGTTCTGAATGACCTAATGGCCTTTGCATGACAGTTATAGGGATCCTCTATACTATTAGCACCATAGATCAATATCTACATTAATATTTTTAAATATGTAACCTATTTCAGTGAAATTCATTCTCCTTAATAATACTGCCGGCTGCTAATGTTGTCTAATTGCCAATAACGTTATTGCTGCTTAATTGACATGGCCATGTTGCGTGATAGTTCCTCGGGGTCACAAATACCACCTATACATATAATAATCTGAGTAATTACTGAGCATATCATGATAATACTGCTTGAAACAACCTTATTTTTTTTGGTTTTCATGGCAGCATTCTGAGAAAGCATTATCCTTACTTTTCCTATCTAGAGTTGTTTCCCTTCGCAATATAGGGCTAGACTGATTTTCATCATAAAGTCCATTAAAATATTGTTTCACTTAAACTTTTATCACTGTTGAAAGTACTAGAAAAGTGTGTATGCTAAGAATGTACAAATCCCTATTCACCGATTCGAAAGTTCAATTAAAACCTAAATCCATATACTCTAGATGATCAAGAAGCATATTTGTTTGGATGTGTAATATTTGGATCTAAACATTGATTCATCCAAGATCCAGCAATTCTACTAAAAACAAGAAAACAAGGTTCTTTCTGGGATCTCCGTGTAAAACCAAGCTTCAAAACATTTATATACACACATAATCTAGACATTCATTCAACCACAATCCAGCAACTCCATTAAAACTAATTTAGGGATACACAAATTTTCATCATAAAACCCACTGACTGATAGTTTCACTTAAAGCCAAACACCCGATCAAAACCAAATGCGAAAGCAAAATTCTCATTTAATTTGTATGTGTGCTTGTGGTATCATGTAGGCACTTATTTATTCAGATAAAACCATTAAATCGAGGTTGAGGAAATATATTTTCTAATTGATTCAGAAGTGGAACATCATGATCTAGACAGTATTTCATCTAAAATCCAACAACTTTATTACAACTAGATGAGAAAACAAAAGATTCATTTGATTCAGAAATCTAATATCATGATCTCCTCACCGGTTTATCCAAAATTCAACAAATCTAATCAACTGAAATAACAAAATTCCCACTGGTTTGGAATATTATAAAATAGATACTTATTCATTTAAAACCCAAGTACTCTGTTAAAACCAAATTGAATTGGAATAAAATTCTCATTTGATTTGGATGTGATAGTTTAAACTAGATAACCGTTAATCCAAAATCAAACAACTTCCTCAAGTTGATAAAACAAAGTTCATGCTGAGTTCTCTGTGTGAAAAAACAAGCTTCAAAGCATATATATATACACACATAATCGAGTTACTCATTCAACCAAATTCCAGCAAATCCATTGAAACTAAACATCTTCCAAACATTTACACACACACATAATCCTAATCCCAATTCATCCGGAAATTCTATTCAAACCAAATGAGAAAATAAGGTTCTTACTGAGATCTCTGTGAAAAAGTAAGCTTCAAATCACTTATATGCACACATAATGTAGACACCCGTTCGTCCAAAATCCACCAAGTCCACTAAAATCAAATGAAAAAAAAACTTCTTTCTAAGATATACATGAAAATCCAAGTTTCAAAACATTTAAGAAACACAAACACAATCTTGACACCAATTCGTCCAAATTCAGCAACTGCATTAAAAACGAATGAGAAAACAAGGTTCTTTTTGAGATCTCAGTGAAAAGCCATGTTTCAAAACATAGGCGTCCATGTTTGCAACGAATAAAACAAATAGAAGACGAGAGAAATCTAAACCTTACTTTTTGGGATGGCCTCTCTTAGATGTAGAAGCGGCTGAAAGACTACTGTTCTTTGCTCTTCTCAGGGCTGTCTCCTTACGCTTGAGATAAATTGCACAACCCCTGCATTCACAGTTTTGAGGATGTGGGTTTCCCTTGGGATGCTGTGTACAAACAACACACCGACACCCATCTCGGTGCCTCCCATGCTTTGTTGTTGGAGGAGGATCTGATTGCACCATCCTTTCATTATCATTATCATTATCAGTATCATCCTCATCTCCTTCACCCTCAGCGTCTTCCTCTCTCATACTTATGGTTGTTAACACTGGAGGGCGTTCATAAGCTTTGGTCTCAGACCAATCAACCATATTATATGTCTGGGGCGAATTCTTATCAGTCTCACTGTCTGTTTCTTCCTCCGCTGCCTCTTCATCACCATCATCTGATTTGTCTGAGATCTGAGTGCAAGTTGTCATGTCGCAGGCATTCTCTTGGTGCACATCACTATCATTGTGCCTAGATGCACAGTTTCTGCACAATCCATTGTGAATAGAAGATCCAAAATTAATGGGCTTTTTGCAGAATAGGCATGATAAGTCGCCCTCTCCATATAGTGTGCTGCAAATATTGCACAAGCCTTTTAGCTCGCAAAAGGGAAGTGGTCAGAAGCTTTTGCCGCACAATATACATTAATACTTTTTCCCCCATTTTCATTCATTCTGTTTTTATCACTCTTGAGTAACTTTTCAATAATATAGTTTTAATGGGATTCGAGATCTCTAGAAAAAAAAAGAATTTAACCTGATTTACAAGTATAATATAAATACATACATAGATAAGAAAAAAATATGTTACTATCAATTTTTAATTGTAGTTTTCACATACAATTTATAAACTATATTGAGCGATAATAAATTCACATATCATTATAAAGTGTGTCATTAGAACAATAAAAATTCAATAATAAAAAGAAAATTCAAATATCATGAAAAAGAAATTACTCTTGTGTGTGCGTTTGTGCAGGTGTATGTATGTATAATTTATAAGTTATATGTATGTGTGTAGTAGTATCTGCACATGTGTCTATGTATGAGTTTGTCTATACCCAAAAAGTCCATGTTAAATGAGCATAAACTGCCCGCACATCTAATGCAATAACTTTTGCATATCTAATGCAATAACATGTATCATATACAAACTTTATGATGGAATGAGGCTTGCACGTGATACTTTTGCTCAAGTTAACTTTTACTATGATATTGTGGGACTACCTTGATAGAAGAATGACATTTAACATTAACTATTGTGTAAGCTTCTAGGGCTTAATTTTGAAGGATATTTTAAATTATTTTCAAACCTTTTAGTGTCCCTTTGAATAGTAGTTATATATTTTATGTCAAGCTGATGAATTTATTGTGGGATTCTAAAACTCTTTTGGAACAAAGTCAAGTCTTTTGGATCTACAAAGTATTGGATAATTTCAGTATTACTTATGTTTTATTTTCTTTAAAAATCACACTGTAAGGCTTGATTTTTAAGAAGTGTTAAATGATCAAAGTTGACTTACTTTTTTAAGCTTAATTTCTTTTGCGTGATGTTTAAGGGTGATCATAGAAAATAAATTTGCTCCAAAGAAAATACAAGTCACAATAATAAAAATATAATAATTTAGAAGTTAAAAAAAAAATGTCGCAACCAAGAAAATGTAGGTCATAATGAACAAAGAAATGATGTAGATAACATATATAACAAATCTTACACCCACCAAGATTTTGTAAAGAAAATTTCCTGTTGTAAAATAGTAAAATAAATCTCACAACTATAAGTGTGGCCACTAAAATAAAAAATAAAAACTTCAATAATAATCAATTCTTAAAAATATTTACCAAACTTTAGTAAATTGATAGAATATTTTTATATCCAATTTACTACTATGATCTTTTCTTTTTAAAAAATTACTCATATTATTTAAACATCATAAATTGTTTATACTTAAATACATTGAGACTTAGCTTATCCTAGATAACCAAATAAATAATTTAAATCATTCACCTTTCATCCATTTCCCTTAATTAAAATAAATTTAATCAATTATAAATCCTAGATCTTTCTTAACCTTGGATTCTCATTGTTGCAACTACTTTTAAATGTAAAAAATTTGTCCCAGTCCTTCACATTTCAATAACTCCATGACATACAATCTCTCGTTGATCCTGGGAAATCTTATCATTTATTATCCATCATTGGTATATCAAACATACATGAAATATCCATCACATAATCCTAAAGTATTTTATACCTATCATTAGATCTTCCAAAAGTATCGCATATGCAGGCCCTCTCATCCTATTTGATAATATATTAATATCCTAAATATATATTTCCCTATTTTTAATTTATCATTATACTTATCAAATCATTATATTTTCAATCTGATCATATTTTATCTCAATCTTACAATCCTATGTTTGTAAATGTTTAGTTTGAGAGTTAGAATTGGTTTGATGAAATTTCATTTATATAAATTTTAGATAAAAGTAAAAGTAGCTTTTATAGGGATCCAAAATCTAATAGTATCAAGTTACAAAATATAATCATAGGATTTGAAATGAGTAGGAGCAAGAGAGCAAGATGGAGAGCTAGTGGTCTAGAACACTTTAGAGAGGAGTTGGAGGATGATGGTAATGCAAATGGATTCATAACTAGAAGGTTGTCTTGGTTTTGTGGTTGTGTAGGCTTTTGTGGCATAGTCCATTGTTCTTCCATTATACAAGGGTGCCACTTGGCTATTTATTGGGGGCTTGGGGCCTCTTTCCCTTTGCTTTGTGTTTGCCTTTTTTGGGTATTGTTGGTTCCCTTGTTCAGGAGCTTTGGCTTGCCATTGGGAATGATGGTTTGAACTTTTTTTAAGACTACTGTTGTTTTGGTTATTGAGGTTTTATGTTGACCTTCCTCTTTTTGGTTTTGTGAGTCTTCTCTTCTTCATTGATTCCTCTTCCCTTGGGGTTTTTTTTCTTGGATCTTGTTGTTGGGATCTTAGGGTTCTTATCATTTTTGTGTTGGCCTATCTATTTTTCTTAGACATTGTCTTTTCCTTAGGTTACTTCTAGGTAATCTTGTTGGCTACTAAAGAAGGTTTTCTTGCTTTACTGGTGGTGTTTTTTGCTTGGATAGGATGGGATCATCCCCTATTTGGGATCTTCACACTTTTGGGCATGGTGTACCCCTTTTTTATGCTTTGGGTGTTGATATGTTGGGTCATCTTGTTCTTTTTATCCAATTTGCTTTTGGTTATGGGTTTTCCTACTAAAGAATCTAGAGGCTTTTTGTGGTTTTTCTCTTTGGGTCAAGCTTCTGGTGCCTTTCTAGATCATCTCCTCCTCTTTGGTTTTTTGGAGGCTAGTCTCTAATGTGGAGCTTTCTATTTCCCCCTTCTCTTCCTTGCTCAAGATCTTCCCTGGTTGGTTATCTTCCTCTGATAATCTTATTGAGGGAGAGACCTTCTCTATGGAGGGGGAATCTCTCTTAGTTCCTTTGTGGTGGATTTTGTATTCTCTCCATTGTTATCTTCTTCTAGGTTTCCTTTTAAGGTGGGAACTCCCTTTGAGGTGGAGGCATGCCCTTTCAAAGTGGACTGTTGTTGATATCAAGAGTTTAGTTGTTGTGGCCACCCTTCCTCACATAATTGTTAGGTAGTAGGTCTATTTCTAGCTAGTTGCATTCCTTTAGTTGGTCTATTTATAGTGGTTTTGTCCTCTTATCATTTATTGGGTTCTTCTAGTTTCCTTCTTCCAGCTATTTCACTAGTACATTTGGTACCAAATTCTAATGGTAGTCCCATCACAATTATGGAATCACAACCTATTGTTGTTACAATTCCAATGGTCTTTAATTATGGTGTCACAACCTATCATCATCGCAAGTCCAAGAGCAGACTGTTAGAATTGCGATAGTAATAGGTTGCAATGCCATAATTGTGATAGGACTACTATTAGAATTTGGTACCAAATGTACTAGTGTTTTTCTTTTCCATTCATGTTTGGAGGTCTTTACTCTTCCTTGCCCCTCCTTTTCTGGCTAAAGGGTTTTTCTTTGGTGTCTAGTCTAGAGTTCCTGCCTAAACCCTTATGTTTCAAATTGTAATCTCTTAGTTTCTAGACTAATGTCCTGCTAGTTGGCTCCAATCAAAAGCCATTGAAATTCACCTCTTATGAATTCCTTTCAACTTACCTCTTAGGCTTTTTTTTTTTAATGATCTTACTGGTTCTTTTGGTTGTATGGGTTTAGGCCCTATCCAACTTTATCTGATGAGAACTAATGTTGAAAAATTATTAAATATCACAAATTCTAACAACTAAAAAAATAGAGACCAATGCAAAACCAAAAAAGAAGAAGACAGACCAGAAAAACAAAACACAAAAACTAATAGAGAACCAGAGCTAAGACAACTCCTTTCAAAGTTTGATAGCCTATATTTCAGCTATCTTTGGTTCCTCCTCCATGTTCTTTGTCATAGTAGTTTCTTTGTTCCAATGAATTTTTCCACATGTTCTTTTACCAAGTCCTCCCACATCTTCCTCCTATTCTCCCTTTTCCTCATCAAATAACTTCACCTTGATCTCAATGCCCTCTAATCAAAATACATATAAAGGATCCCTCATTCTTCCTCACCCTATGGTATGTTATCATGTTACAATATATTTTTACCTTAGATGATTTTTATACAACCCTTCCATGGCTACTATTTCCCTATTATAAACCCTATTGGAAAAGAGAAAATGATAAACATGTCATTTTTTGTTCTTTTGTCTCTTATCAATAGTATTACCAAAGGGGGTTAGCCCTTTGCACCATAGACTAAGTCCCTTACAAACATAAATTTTACAAACCCTTACTCATGATTCATATTATATCTTATACCCAAGTTGAAGATAATATGTAAAAGGATTCTTCACATATCTCTATGCATATTGAAATTATAGAAAGTAACATGCTTCCTAATAATCCTATCCCTAAGAATGAGGGTAAAGCTACTAAACTTGCAATTTAAAAAACTCTTGAAGATGAGTTTCTAGTAATCATACCTAAAAGAAGGAAAGACCCTACAAGCAAGTTGATCTTGACTGAAATATGAAAATTGGGAAGGGTGCAAGAATTTTTTTATTGTTTTCATTGATATTTAATAATTGGAAGAGTAAAATGAGGAAATAGAAACCCATGAGCATAACAAAATGAGATTAGTTTGGGAGAAGGAATGTCAAATGTGTTTCTTAAATGGGAACTTAAAGGGAAGAAGATCAAAGAGAATATTATTCCTAAAAACAAATTTGTGTATGGGCTTGAATAGGAGGAGTCCTTTGATAACTATGAGTTCGAGGACTATAAACATGGGAAGGAAGGTTCTAATGAGTGTATTAAAGGAATTGTAATTAATATTACTATTAATTTTTGTGACTACAAAGAGGTTTTAGATAGAGAACATGCATCCTCTATTTCTAATAAGGACATGCTTGGTGAAGAGGCTTCTCACCCCCACAATGTTCATAGAGAGAAATTAATTGCTACAAAAATCTCAAAAGGAAAGTATTTGACCCTAAAAGACAATACCACCTCTACTAAGAATACTTTAACTTGTCTAAGATTACTAATGGAATCATTTTAAAAAGTGTTTGCATGGGTCCATAGGTAGAAAAAAATCAAGAGGATAAAAAGAAGAAGAAAGAGGGAGGTGACATAGATGAGAAAGAGAAAGTGATGGATGAGGATGACATAGAGTGAATGAAGATTGATAGGATGATGATTTTTAGAATTTTTTTTGGTTTTGAATGTGAAGAATTCTATGATAGTTTTCCTACTCATGACCTTTAGGCTAAGCCTATTTCATTGTTTAACTAGAGTGAACATAGAAACTTTTATAATACTAGATGTTCTATTTATGTTAATAACTCTAAAGAATATAGGTATAGGAGTAGGAATTTTATTATTTCTTATACTATGTTTTTGGTTGGTGTTGGTGTTGAAGGTTTCAAGTTCAGTCCTATTAATTAATTGGAACCAATAACCTTGTATAGCCTTCCAACTACAATTTTTTTTATTTTGGTAGATTTTCTAGTTATACTTAAATATGAGTTGATATATTATCATATTGTTTCATAAAATAAATAAGTATAAGACTTTTAATTTTTTATTAAAAACTATAAAAATATTTTCAAAAGTAAATTGTGATTGAAAATTAATAATTTCTACAATGAGAAATCAAAAATATTTCACTAAAATTAAATCTTAAATCTAGTAAGTTAAATAATAATTAATCTATGTATAAAATATTATTTTATATGTAATTTAATTTAAAATGATTCAATGATCTATATAATATTATCTAATTTAGAAAGAAATTATTAAATTTTACTAGTCAACCACCTTTTGATATACAAAGTATATTTAGTATTTTGATTACTATCAATTATTTAAATATGAAACCCTTCTCTTTGAAATAATTATGTAAAAGATACTTATATTTTTCAATAACATTTTCAACGTATAAACTATTCTTAAAAATATCTACATTCCATTCATATATTTTGTCTTCAAATTTTTTTTATTAAAGCAGGTAGGAAAAGGGTCTCCAAAGAATTTTTCTTCTCCGAGTTATTACAACCAACCAATAGAAAAGAGCATCACTAAAAAAAAGTGTTAGAGAACCTCCACATACCAATACTTAATAAAAAACTAAAGTAGGTATTACTAATACTAGAGTCTAAGTTATCAGCCTAAACCTTGCTGATAATCACAAAAAATAACTAAGTCTTAAGATACTAGGGACTAAAATAAACTAGTTTAAACATAACAATGTTTAAATTGTATCCAAAAATTAAAAGAAATAGTAATACAGAAAAGAACTATAGAAAATATTAAAACAAACAAAGAAGAAAAGCCACGGTCAGGAAAAGCTAGGCCTATTTCATGTTCTCCCTATCTTTTGTCAGATACATGAGATCCTTGATCCAATTGTGAACATCCTTAATGCTCTTCATTTATGCATGAATGTTATTGTTTTGAATGCCAACTTTCTTGTGTTTTCTATGACCCATGATTGTTCCATAGATGACCTTCCTCATGACCTATGACTGTTCCATATAGTCAAAATGGCCACACCCAGCTCAATACTAGTGATGGAATTGTCAAACTTGTTGTTTAGAGAAAATACATTTTCATTGAGGACCTTGATATGATCTTCCAACTACTTTTTTTAGCTTTCTAACCTTAATTTCTTCATTGGTAACCATATTATGTGAGGCTTTGATTTGTTCCTTGCAAGGGTTGTCAACATTGGGGACCTCAATATCATGCCCTATAACAACCTCAATATGGGCTTTGAAGGACTTATGTTTAACTTCCTTGGACTCCTCGCCATTAGCTTCAAATTCTAATTCCTCCTAAGTGGCACTATTCTCATCATTGCTTTCTTTGGAGTTTCTTTGACCTCAATATCATAGGTATCATCCTCATTTTTGTCCTAGATTTCATCTCTACTTTCTTCCTTGTAGTTCTTACCTTTTTAAACCCTCAATATTTCTAATCTCCTTTCTCCAAAGATATGATAACCTTGAGCCCAATTTCTTGTCTCCTTTATCCCCTTCAAACTCTTGAGTCCTATTTATCCACCTCAATAATTTTCTTTTAGATTTTGCTCTTTTTAGGGGTTCCAACTAGAATAGTTTTGGTGGAAGCATTTTTATGTTTAGTTGAGGTTTCCAACAAGGCCTCTTCTAGGGATTTTGTTTTTCCCTTAGGGTTTTAGGGTTTTTGCTTGGGTTTACTAGATTCTTCAGGCTCAACAAGAGGGGCTTTTGGGTCATTTTATGACTCCATTTCATCAATGACAATTGAGTTCCTTGGGGGCTCTACCAAACCCCTGGTGATGGGAAAACACATGGTAGAAAACAAAAATCAACTAGGGAGACAACAAGCATAACATTACCAATGATGACCTCTTCTATTTATCAAGAGTTGGCAAACTTAGTTGAAAGCATGGAATTATGGCATGTTGTTGTCTCAAATGTTTCATTCACATATTTTTAAATTTAATGTAGTTTCTTATTATTATTTTATCCCCAAATTCATCAATGAAATTAAGGTTCATATGATATGAGGAATAGTAGTATTGAAAAAGTTCACAAAAGAAAGGAATAATGTCAAAATCTCCATACAATTAAATCAAGGATCATATAATATAAGAAGTTGAAGTATTCAAAGTTGAGAAAAGAAAAAAAATGGTGTCAAAATCACCATGCAAGAGGAATCTATCTAGCTTTTTAAAAAATTTAATTGAATTCAAATTGCTTATTTGACCAAGTGGAAGTGGAATGTAAATAGAATCATTAATTTTATAATGTGGAAGTGTTGAAACTCCACAATTGAAGAATTTACGTAGACTTTTCACAATAAGATTGAAGCCCAATTGTTTATTGGGCCATGACTAAGTTTCACTAAAAGGATTGATTTGCATCAAATTATTCCTCTTCGCCTGGTTCCCAAAATATATATTTTAGAAGAATACATCAGCAATACATATAAACTGATTAACGTTTGATCAGGGTTTGCTACACGTAGTGGTCTGAATTTCCAACATCATAACCAATGATAATGGATGGTAAATATACTGAGCTATGTGAAGCCTTGCGAGAATAGCTCTCACAGAATACTCAATGGAGATAATAACCGTACCTGTAAATGAAGGCATGTAATCCTAATTATTTGTTTAACATTGGGTTTCTGAATATCCTAACGGGCTTTTCATCAAAGTTACAGCAATACTCTATACTATTAGCAACATAGATCAATGTGCACATTATATATTTTAAATATGTAACCTCTTTCACTGCAACATATATTGGGTTTCCTGCAGATTTGCACTCATCAGCTGTCATGATTCGTATTAATACTTAGGCCTACTGTCACAACCCACTCCATCTGAATTCCAAATAAAATGGAAATTCTTTCCTACGTGGATTCATTTTCTTGAACTATGAAACTATGTTAACTAATTTAATTATGTATTAGGGATAATGAGTAGGTTGTTATAAAAAGAATCAGTTACATAACTAAGAAAACAACCGTTCAATGACTGAGATAAATATAATAAAGTTTTTATGATGGAAGTTGGAGGGGTGGGAAACGAGGAAAACACAAAAATGCACCTCTGGCTGTCATGGTTATCCCACAGGAAAAAGGACAGCGATGTGCTAAATGAACAGGTTGAATGGTGACGATGGTAGAAGGGAACGATGTGGCAGTAGATAGATGCTCTCATCATGGAGAACAATCAAATAATTCTGCGATAAAGATTATAGATAAGCGCTCAAAAGGTGGGGCAAGCACATTAAAAGGGCAGTCACAGCAGAAATCCACGAGTGGAGTAAACTATGTAGCAGGTATATGGAAACTATGTCCTATCTCACAGAATATCGCTTCTGGTATGTTCCACTCTCACAATTTTCCAAACAAAAACAAGATAAGCACGTTTACTCTGCATACCTCTGAGAAAGCAGAATAGGAAATAGGTAACTGTAGCTAGCTTGGAATAACAATTACATAGTGAAACTCTAATCACTTCAAAGCATTTAGTAGATTGTGTTGAATGCGTAATATGTGATCATTACTTACACTGGTCTGTATGGAGAATTTCTTTGCAACTACATTTGCATGTTGTCTTTTGCCGTTTCATTTTCCTTACCCATGTCCGCTTCGAAATCAATGGAATCGGTCCTTTTATCATGCACGGCAAAGGCAACAAGAAGAAGCAGTAAGGGATTGCTAATGGAGGTAAGGCACCAGTTGATTATTAGTTCTTTTGCCGGAGAAGTCTTATGTGAATCATCCTGTCAAGCAACTGCTCCTCCTGTGCACCCATATCATCTTTCTGAGTCTTTCTATGGCAGATGGTCGGTACCCATGTCCTGCCATCTTATTTGCTGTATCCCTGGTTGCATCTGGTTTATCATGCTTGAATCTTGTTTAAAACTGTGATACGATTTCAGTATATTTTCTTTTATGATCAAATGTTGTTGATAACCTATGACTGCAACATGGAGATGGCCACATATTTAGATTTTGGATTGTATGCAATCTAGGCATGTTTGACATTGGCTTAGCTCCACAAAAAGGTTCTAAGCTTCGGCTTGGTTTAGCTCAAGGCTCTCCTGCATTACTTATGGATTGGATGCAGTGTGGCCGTAGTTTGTATTTGATTAATTTCACATAATGGGCTAAAAAAAAAAATGACCTGGTTTATCTTAAGGCCCTCTAGGTGATCTAAATGTTTAAGATTTGCTGCATCCATTTCTTTTATCAATATTAAGTGCATCTAACCCTAGAGCCCTTGAAAACCTTGTTATGCCTGGTCGGCAAATGTGCCATCAGTTATTGTTATCTTACTGTCTTAGTAATTTTGTAACGGCAACAAGTCCCTTCAGGTGACAGGACAGATACTCCCTGTTTCGTTTTGTGAAAAATGTTCTGTGTGTTTGAAATTGCTTAATACACAACGCAAAGCTATTCTGGGTCTAAGTCTGTAAAGATTCCTGAGTGTTGTATTGAAAACTCGGTTATTTAAATTTTCGAATGCTGAAATCAATATATGTTAAAAAACACAGCTTTGTTTCAATTCTTTCTAAAATGAGACAGACCTCAATATAAATTCTGTATAATGATTGAACCATATGAAAATAGTAATCTTATGAGTTCTTCTATAGTTTCATACCAACAATTCTGTGGAATAAATATAGTGTCTACCTTGAATTAGATATCTAGAGACATTTAAGTATTGATAGGGGTCAATATTGTGTCATGATTTAATTGAAATAAAGTATGAGTTAATAAGAGAGTGATTGTACTACCTTACCATTATGTGGTGGGGTCCAAATTTTTGGAAGGAGTTTTTTTTCTTAACATGTGATTTGGTTTTCTGATGGATATATGAGAAGGAAACTTATTGAGCTTAATTATTTTTCCCTTTTAATAAATTGAAATATAACATTTGTGTTACTTGTCTTGCAAAGATGTGTTACTTGTCTGATTGAAATATAGACAATATGTTGCACAATTCCATTACCTTCTTGGTTTTACCTGTTTAGTCTCCCTTGTTGCCAGGCTGGGTATCTTTCATGTCAGGAAAGATTCTGAGGAAGCTTAACAGTTTCGTGGTAGGGTGGTAAAGCACTCCTACAATATTCTCGCCCTTGTGTTCTTAGACAGGTTCTGGAGCTCTTTTCAACTTGGTCGCCATGGTTATACCACCTGGTATCTGGTATTTGGTATTAGTAATCTTGTAACGAATTTACAGTTTCTTTTAAATTTAAGCATATATGTAAAGTTAATGATAGTTAATCGACTAATCTTGACTAGTCAATATTCAAAAGACTTTGACTCTCGTTGATTTTTCCACATATTATGGAGATTGCTGATGTGACATTTGTTTGCAGGGACAGTTATTACACCTACCACTGTATGTGATGATAGTTGCTGGCACCTCACATACAATCATCTTGGTAATTAGAAATAATACTAATATTACTGAGACTATCATAAAAATACTACTTCAAACAGCCTATATTTTTGTTTTCATGAAAGCATTCTGCTAAGGATTTACCTTTAGTTTTCCTATCTGAACTTGATTCCCTTTGCAATTTAGGGCTACACCGATTTGCATCAGAAAACCCACTAAAATATAGTTTCACTTAGACTATTATCACTGTTATAACTACTAAAAAGTAAGTATGCATAAATGCACTGGGTATAAGACTCCACACAAATTTTGATTCCCCAGTCACGACTTCCTAAGAAAAACTAGAGCACAATAGAACACATACACTCAAATATAATAGAATAATTTTCTAAATTGGGCACTAAACACTTTTCTTATCAAAAAAAGTTTCTCTACGATCAGGGATTTGAGCACATGCTTCACATTAAAATATGTTAGGTTACTATTTAAAAGATAAGATGCAATATTAACAGCTGCAGCTTATAGAAAAGCTCATCGAAACAAAGGAAGATCTTTAGATTGTATCATACAAAGTGTTGTTTCTATAAAGTCACATTGTTGAGAGTATATCTAATAGTCATTTCTCTCTTGATCCTATCATACTAAATAAAATGGATTTTATTTTATTGTTTACATATTCTCCCTTATTTGCTTGATCTTCTTTCCATTTTCATGTTCCACAAGACCTTTAAACATTTAAAATTTGTTACACTTCATCTTTTTACTTCAAGAGGTAAACCTGAATTTTATTTGAAAAAACATCAATAAATGTTAAAATATACCCAACTCCTCCTTTTGATGTTGGATTCATAGGATCACAGAAATCAATATGGACAAGTTTAACAAATTTGATTGATCTCCACGTAGACCTCTCAAAAGTGTGTATGTTGTTTATCAACCATGATTTCTGTAGGTATGATAAGTTTCCCAACATTTTGTTGTGTTTGGGTATTGGATATTATCGTGCCTCTGTACCTGCTACTCAAGTTTTTTTTCCCCATTTAATGGGTGGTTAGTTCCTTGTTGGGAGGGCTCTCTAGAGTTCTCTGGTTATGAGAAATGTGTAGTTATATAGGTGGTGGAGTCGTGGCTTCTATGGAGGTGAAGCTTTCTCCTATCGAGGTGGAGAGAAGGTACAAGATTTTGGAAGTGAAGGCGACTCCTATTGAGGGGTAGATTTTTAGGGCTATCACTTGTGGAGGGGCTGGAGGATGGTGGCATCACTACCTTGGCCATAGTATTTTGATCTTTCTTCCCCGTGTTTCTATTGAGGTGGAAAATGAGACTAAAGTGGGTTAGAAGATCTTTGAGAGTGTTGACTTGAACAAGGGTCTAGATGGTTATGGATCTTTGTTTCTAACACAGAAGAATGGATAGGCAATTTGTTGCTTGAGTTTAGTTATCAAATCTTATGGTGATGAAAGCGTATTTTTGGTTTTTGTCTTCCTATGATCATGTGTATGTTGGAAGTTTTAAAGGACTCACTGGAGTCCTTTGCTATTGTTTTTGGATAAAGTTTACAACTTTTGAATGGGCTTGTCCAAAGTTGACCTTTGTCAATATTGACATTGGTTTTAGCAGCTTTCAAACCTTTGTCTTTGACAGAGGTAGGTCTAGATGTAGCTCTTTGATGATTGAGTTTATGGATGTCTAGCACTAGGTTGGGTTTATGGATGTCTAGCACTCAATGTTGTTATTGTTGTTTAACAGTGCCTAGTGTACCATGGGTCAGCACCCTCTTGCTTTTTTTCTTAATAAAAAACCATGCATTCTTCACACATGTTTGTGTTTATTTTTATCCAAGGTAGCCCATGACAAACATTCATCTCTGAAAGCATAGTCAAAATTTGATAATTTAAGCAACCCAAATCTTACTTAAGGGTGATCTTATAGTAATATAATCCTTCTTATCACCATATACTAAAAGTTCAAATATTCCATCATTCTCAACTTATGTTGTCATTATTTTGTATTTATAATGCTTATCTAAAGAAAACTCTACCTTATAACCTTATTGAGTTATTTGACTCATTGTAAGAAGATTTTTGGTCAACTTAGGTACACAATCCACATTAGATATTTCTACATTTTTATCATTATTTTCTTTCATTAAAATTGTTGTCACTAGTTCAGTGTCATGTGAACTATCATCACTAAGAAACTTTTTTGCATGTTTTGTTTTGTTGCAAGTCAAATGCTGAATCAACATATCATGTATTACTTGACTCACCTTGAGTATCTAAAGAAGCTATCATTACATGATAATCACTCTCTTATTGAACAAAATTTGATTTTCTTTTGATTAAATGTCCTTTGCAATTTCTTAAAATATCCATCACTTTTATGTTCTTCTTTTCTACTTTTTACATTCATTTTGTTCTTTTTGATAAGTTTGCATATTTTAAGCATCCCTTTGTTGATACTATTTCTTTTGATTATTTCTATATTGAAATTTTCAAGACTTTCTTCTTCATTTAAAGAAGGACCACATAATTCTTCTATTTTATATTCCCAATTTTTTTAGTTAGTTCTAATGTACACATGAAATTATTATATTCATCTACAAAACTTTCAATTAAAAAATATTTTATTTCAGCATCTTAATTATCATCCTTCATCATACAAGTTCTTTTATTAAATTTTTCAATTTAGCAACATGATAAATTCATGCTATCTCATTTCATTTTTAAGTGAGTTAATTTCCTCTAAATATCTATCATGTTGCTCATTCTTACATACATTGTTTGTAGAATTTCCGATATTTCCTTTTTTACTTTTAGATTTTGAACATTGGGCTTAATCCCTGGACTAATTTTCCATAAAACTATAGCATGTTCATTCGTATCCATTTTATGCCACTTATCATGTTGAATTTGTTAGTTTTAAGTAGGTTGGACAACTATTCATCCATATGTGATTAATTAGCAAATATTTGTTAGTTAATTGACTCCTAGAAAAAGTAACCTATTGTTTAGGTTGTTATCAAGAAGCAACTAGAAACTTTTTGGTTAGGTTGTTATCAAGAAGAAACTAGAAACTTCTTGGTTAGGTTTTCTTGATCAAGAAGCACCTAGAAACCTCTTGGTTAGGTAGTATAAAAAGGGGTCAAGGGAGGCATTTGGAGAACAAAGGAACACAAGTTGTAGAAGCACTTGTAGTGATAGAAAATGGTCTTGTAGTGTTAACAAGGGCACAATGATAGCATTGGGGATAGTAGTGGGGAGGAGGTTGTCTGAATTCTACTAGTAAGAGGCAAGAAATTTTGTATCTCTTGAGTTGTTGAAATTAATATATTTTCCATCTCTAGAATAATTTTCCCTTAGGGGTTTTTCTAGGGACAATTTGTCTAAAAATATTATGTTCATTTTTTTGTGAATTTATTTCTATATTTTATTGGTGAAGTTTTAGTTGTGTTATTTTTCAATATTAGCCATGAATTTATTTTTGGTTGTTTAATAATTGTTTATGATAGTAGTGTTAATTTCCACATGGTATTAGAGCATTGTTGAGGGTAGAAGAGTTTTTTCCTAGGAAAGAAATCAAGGGTTGATCTCTTCAAATTTATTATTGCTTTAATCCCTTGAGATGGCTTCAACTAGTTTGAGAGATCAGGACATATTAGATGGTGCCTCAAATTTTGGTATTTCGAAGGCCAAAATTTCTTTATTGTTGGAAGAGAATGGTATCAAGGATTATGCTACCAGTGCTGTAGTTGTACCAATGGATGCAACACAACTTGTAGCATATAAGAAGGATGATGCCAAGGCAAGGAGGATTATCCTTGATGGTGTCAAGGATCATATTGTTCCACATATCTCAGAGCTAGATATGGAAAAGAATATGTGGGATGCCATTTTGAATCTTAACCAGAATGTTACCACCAATAGGAAGATGATCCTCAGAGAGAAGCTAACGAATACCCAGATGAACTAGTGAGAAGATGTTACAAGTTAACTCACAATGTTTAGACTTATCAAGGATGAGTTAGTAGTTGTTGGGGATAGTCCTAATGATGATGGGCTACTGAGAATAGCCCTAAATGGGTTTTCTAAATAGTGGAGTGTCTTTGTTCAAGTTATTAGTGGACAAGATACCTTACTGAGTTGAGATCGACTATGGACTACACTTAGGAGAAGTTTAGACTAAGTCTTTTCAACGGGTCAACAAGACTCAGAAAAGTGAGGCAGAATAGGAGAACATTGCCCTAATAGGGAAAGGGAAAGAAAAGAAGGGATCTAGCAAAGGATCAAATTCACAAAGTGAGAAGAAGAAGAAGGACCTTTCTAAGGTCAAGTGCTTTGGATGTCATGAGTATGGTCACTATGTCAGTGATTTCCCTTAAAAGAAGAAGGAAAAGAAGCAAGTGGCAGCTTCACAAGTGCAGAGGAACTCTCCAATAGACTGGAAGATGAGTTTGCACTTATAGCTTGTATGGTGAGCTCAACCTCATAGATTAGTATATAGATAGTAGGGAATCATTTTATATGATAGGAGTTAGAGAGCATTTCTCCAGTTATAAGGAGGAGAACACCAATATCTAGATTTCTATGGAAAACTTGTCCAAACTCAACCCAATTGGGAAAGGGGCTATTAAGTTTTAGAGGGAGAATGGAAAGATAATTTTAGTTTATGATGTGTTGCATGTGTTAGGCTTAGGTATGAATTTGATTTCTATTTCTATTCTTTAGGATAGGGGGTATAATGTACTCTTTATATGGACACATGTGTTGATTAAGCCCAAGGATTGAAAGTCACCCATAACTATTGGAGTTAGGAGTGGTCACCTTTATAGGTTGCAGTTTGATACTCTTAAGGAACTCATGAGAAATAGTAATCCTATAGATCTTGGAGAGCTATGGCATAAGAGGATGGGCCATTTTCATCATGGAGCATGCAAATTGCTTCATGAGATAGTGATAGGTGTTCTAGAGGTGATCATAAAGCATGATGATGTATGTAAGGGATGTGTGTTGGGGAAGTTTGCAAAAGCATCTTTTTCAAGGAGTGACACTATATTTGAGGGTGTTCTTGATCTAGTAAATTTGTATATATGTGGACCAATATCAACAAAGTCTCTTAGAGGATATGAGTACTATGTTACTTTATCGATGATTTCTCCAGGATGACCTAGATATACTTCTTGAACACCAAGGATGAGGTTTTTAGTTGGTTCCAAGAGTTCAAGGCTCTTGTGGAGAACTTCACAAGAAGGAAGATAAAGGTTCTTTGGTTAGACAATGGAGGCGAGTACAAAAGAAATAACTTCCAATAGTTTTGTACCAAAGAAGGAATCAAGAGAGAGTGGACTATTCGTTACAATCCAAAGCAGAATGGAGTTGTTGATAGGAAGAACCATTCTATATCTAAGGCAGCAAGGACTATGCTATATGACCAAGGCATGCCCCAGTATTTATGGCTAGAGGCGTGTAGTACAATAGTCAACATTCAAAATAGGGTTCCACACAAGGTGCTATGGAAGATGAAACTAGAGGAAGCTTTCATAGGAAAGAAGCCAAATGTTGGTCACTTCAAGATATTTGGGAGTTTGGCATATTGTCATATTCCAAGAGATACACATACCAAGTTAGATTAGACTGCAAAGAGGGGGTACTTTGTTGGGTATAGTGATACCTCAAAGGCATATAGGATTTTTATCCCTAGGATAAGAAGAATAATTTTCAGATGTAATGTTAAGTTCATGGAGGACAAGGCATTTAAAAGATCTAGAAAATTTCTAGCAGATGATCAGAGTGATTAGCCAACAAAAGCTCCCAGGCCTAGTCAAGGGCAACAAAGCACAAGTATAGTTACCAATACAAGTGTAGGCTTAGGTGGTGAAGATTCATAGAGCATGGAGTAACATGCGCAATAAGAAATGCATCTAAAAGGCTTAGAGGTTGATATTTCATCCTCTATAGTTGGCAGCAAGAATTGTGAGGTTCAAGAGACACTAAGGGATACTTAGGAGTTTGTGGGAGCTCCTAAGAGGAGTACCAGACAACAGAGATAACTAGCCAAGTTCAATGACTGTGTGACATTAGTTAGTCAGTTGGTAGATAGTGAGCCTTCTAGCTATTAGGAGGCTATAGACCATCAGGTATGACAAGATGCTATGGTTGAGGAGTATTCCTCAATAATGTAGAATGATGTGTGGGAGGTAGTTCCTAGACCAATAGATAGGATAGTTGTTGGATCAAGTTGGATCTATAAGATAAAGCATGGTGTAGATGGTAGCATTAAGAAATACAAGGCAAAGTTTGTGGCCAAGGGGTTCTCTCAGAAGGAAGGAATAGACTACAACAAGACATTTGTTCTAGAGGCCAGGTATACTTCTATACGAGTAATGATCTCATTTGCAATATAGATGGGATGGTAGATCCATCAAATGGATGTCAAAACAACATTTCTTAATGGTGAGTTAAAGGAGGAGGTATACATAGAGAAACTAGAAAGCTTTGTAGCACACAACAAAGATACCCACATTGTCAAATTAAAGAGAACATTGTATGGACTTAAGCATGATACTAGAGAATGGTATGAGCGCATTGACACATACTTGTAGAAAATGGACTTCATGAAGAGTGAAGAAAATTCTAACCTCTACTACTTGGTGGTTGCTGGTGAGATCCTCATTCTTGTTCTTTATGTAGATGACATGTTTCGTACAGGATCACTAGGACTCATAGAAGATTGCAAGAGAGGCCTTGCAAAAGAGTTTGAGATGAAGGACTTAGGACTTATGCACTACTTTCTAGGCATGGAGGTGTGGCAAAAAGATGGAGAGATTTTCCTTGGGTAAGGGAAATACTACATTGAAATCTTGAAGAGATTCAAGATGGAGGATTGCAAAGCCATGTTTACATCCATGATCATGAATTGGAGGAAGGTAGATACATCTAAGGAGAAGGATGTAGATCCCACCTTATACAAATAGTTGATTGGTTCACTTCTACACTTGGTCAACAATAGGCCAGATATTGCATTTGCAGTGAACTCATTTAGTCAATTCACAATGGAACCAAAGACAGTGCATTGGATGGTAGCCAAGCATGTATTGCATTACTTGCATGGTAGAATTGAGTATGGGATCATATATGTTCAAGGTAAAGGTATCAGGTTGATGGGCTATACTGATGAGGATTGGGCAGGAAGTATAATAGACAAAAGGAGCACTATAAGGTGTTGTTTCAATTTGGGATCAGGAGTTGTATCTTGGTTCACTAGGAAGTAGAAATTTGTAGCACTGAATTCAACAGAAGTAGAATACATAGTAGCTATCATGGCAACATGTGAAGCTATATGGCTTCGAAAGTTGTTAGTAGCTTTGTTTGGTTAGAAGGTTGAGACTATTGTGATACACTAAGACAATCAAAGTTGCATCAAGTTTTTCGAGAATCTAGTGTTTCATGATAGGTCTAAACATATAGACATCATATATCACTTCATCAAAGATTGTGTACAATAGGGGGTTGTTTAGCTACAGTACATACTTACAAAGGGGTAGGTAGTAGACATTCTGACTAAGGCATTAGGGAAATATAAATTCATCTTCTTCAAAGATAAGTTGGGTGTCATGCAGAATAGCTTCCTCACTAAGAGGGAATGTTAGTTTTAGGTAGCTTGGATAGTTGTTCATCCATATGTGATTAATTAGCAAATATTTGTTAGTTAATTGACTCCTTTTAGAAGCAACTAGAAACATATTGGATAGATTTTTATCAAGAAACAACTAGAAACTTCTTGGTTAGGTTGTTATCAATAAGCAACTAGAAACTTCTTGGTTAGGTTGTCTTGATCAAGCAACAACTAGAAACCTCTTGGTTGGTAGTATGAAAGGGGGGTCAAGGGAGGAATTTAGAGAACATAGGAACACTAGTTGTAGAAGCATTTGCAGTGATAGCAAATGGTCTTGCAGTGTTAGCAAGGGCATTGGATAGTATTGGGGATAGCAGTGGGGGATATTAGCATGAGAAATTAGGAGGTTGTCTAAATTCTGCTAGTAAGAGGCAAGGAATTTTGTATCTCTTGATTTGATGAAGTTAATATATTTTCCATTTGCAAAACTGGTTTCCCCTTAGAAATTTTTCACTAACCAACATATGAGTCGAAGTCACAATTAAATCCTACATAATCCCACAAGCACCAAGACTCTACAAATACCATGCCTTGATTTCAGCCTATTTTAAAAGAGAACTTCAGCATCATTCCCCACACAACAGGTTGGCTATCCAATTTTTTATTGTTCAATTATTTCTTTAACCAATATTTAATCCTTCAACTAAGAGCCTCTTAAAAGAAAAAAATAAAAAACTATATTTAAAATATTCCAATACACACTTATTCTACTTCTATAGAGTAATCATATTAGCTTGCAGTTAAACTCACCTTTAACACTTTCACTTGTTGATGCAGCAAATCATACTATCTTCAACAGCCTTAATAAATGCTCATTAATGGGGGCAGATTCCTCACTGAATTCTTGGCGAATCCTCCAAATTTATTCCTCAATTCACTTTTCAGAAATGCTCAATAATGGGGGCAGATTCCTGACAGAATTCTTCCTGAATCTTCCAAATTCGATACTGAATTCACTTTGCAGAGTTCCATTTAAAGTCTTTCAGTCGTGGTTCTGATATCAATTTGAAACAAAGTAGAGGAGATACCAAAAGAGAAGCCCAAATATGAGCCTATTACATGTGTAGTATACTTTAACAAGGAGCAGAATTTATAATGGACAGATGAAAGATGAAATAGTGCAGAAAATGTGAAAAGCATAGTCACATTGGTAGCTGGGTCGTCTAGTCTGTGCCCACTAATATTGGTGGATAACTAATTTTTACTTTCTTCAAAGCTCAATTAAAACTGAGATTCGACAACAACCAGATGATCAATGTTATTCTTTTCATCTAGTTTGGGTGTATAATATCAGGATCTAAACATTAATTAATCCAAAATCAAATGACAAATCAAGGTTCTCGATTGACTTAGATGTAAACACTGGTTCCTCCAAAACCCAGGAACTCGATTGAAACCAAATGACACAACCAAACTCTCATTTGATTTGTACGTGTAATATCATTTAGGCTAATAGAATAATCTCAGTAGTTACAAATAATACTGCTCTTACTGAGACTACCAGGAAAATGCTACTTCAAACAGACAGCCTAATTTTTGTTTTCAAGCATTCTGATAAAGCTTTACCTTTAGTTTTTCTATCTGAAATTGATTCCCTTCCCAATTAGGGCTACACTGGTTTTCAGCATGTAACCCACTGAAATATACTTTCACTTAAACTATTATCGCTGTTAAAACAGTTGAAAAAGTGTGTATCCATAAATGGAGAGAATAGAAGACATCCTAGAAATGCTGATTCAATCACCAACTTCAAAGGTCAATTAAAACTTCAATTTAACAAGTCAAGATGATCAAGATATTTTTTCATCCATTTCGGATGTGTGATATCAGGATCTAAACATTGATTCATCCAAAATCAAATGAGAAAACAAAGTTCTCAATTGATTTAGAAGTTCAACATCATCATCTAACACTATTTCATCTAAAATCCAACTACCGGATTGAGACCAAATGAGAAAACAAAACTGGCATTTGATTTGTACGTCTAATATCATGTTTGTTAATTGATTTAGATGTGCAACATCATGATCCAAACACTTTTTAATCCAAAATGCAACAACTCCATTAAAAGTGGATAGCAAATTAAAATTCTTATTTGATGTAAAGTGTAATATCATGATCTAGACACTGGCTTATTCAAAATCTAGCTTCCCTAATCAAATTCGCAGTTGATATGGATTATTATAATCTAGACTACTTTCCTTAAAAAATCAACGATTAGAACAAAACTATATCATGCTCCAAAATCCAACAACTCTCTTAAAATCAAAAGAGAAAACAAGATTTTTTCATAGATTTCTGTCCGAAAAACCAAGCATCAAAATATAAATATATACACAGAGAACCTAGACACCCATTCATGCAGAATTTAGCCCATCCATTGACCCTAGATGTCTGAGATCTCTGTGTGAAGAACCAAGTTCCAAAACATTTATATACATGTACATAATATAGGCACTCATTCATCCAAAATCAAGTAAATTTATTGAAAAGAAATGTCTTCCATCTCTCCATGAATAACCAACTCAAAAACAATTATATACACGCACATAACCGAGAAACCCATTTATTCAACATCCAGCAAATTCATTCAAAAATAGATGTCTGAGATCTGTGTGTGAAAAACCAAGCTTCAAAACATTTTTGGTTTACCCATTCGTAAATTTATTTAAAATATCTTATCTACACGCGCATAATCTTGACAGCCATTCATCTAAAATCCAACAAATCCATCAAAATCATATAAGAAACAAGCTTCTTTCTCTCAAAAAACATGTTTAAAAACAAAAGCATCCATGTTCGCAAGATAAAAAATCAAAGGGAAGACAAGAGAAATCTAAACCTTACTTTTTGCGACGGCCTCTCTTGGATGCGGATGCACCTGAAAGACTATTATTCTTTGATCTTCTCAGTGTTGTCTCCCTACGCTTAAGATAAATTGCGCATCCCCTGCATTTACAGTTTTGAGGATGTGGGTTTCCCTTGGGATGCTGCGTACAAACAACACATCGACACCCATCTCGGTGCTTCCCATGCTTTGTTGTTGGAGGAGGATCTGATTGCACCATCTCTTCATCATCATTAATTTCCTCGTCGCCTTCACCCTCATCGTCTCTCTTTCTCATACTCACTGTTGTTACCACTGGAGGGAGTATATAAGCTTTGATCTCAAACCCATCAACCATATACGTGCGGGGTGAATTCCCATAAGACTCACTCTCTGTTTCCTCCTCCGCTGCCTCTTCATCACCACCATCGTCTGATTTGTCGGAGATCTGAGTACAAACACCACTGTCATCGTGCTTAGATACACAGTTTCTGCAACTAGGGGGCCCATTGTGAAGTGAATATCCAGAAGCAGTGCACCCACAATGAATGGGTGTTTTGCAGAATACACATTCTTTCCAGCCATCTTCTCTTGTATGGAAAACTCTGCAGAAGTTGCCCTTTTCATATAGGGTTCCGCAAATATTGCACAAAATTGCCAGCTCCCGGGAGGGGAGCAGCCAGCCGCTTCTCCATCGGCTGCTCTCTTTTGCTCCGCAATATATATTCATACATTTTTTCTTTTCATTTTCGTTCATTCTTTCCTTTTCTGCAATAATATAGTTTATGTGGGTTTCAAGATCTTCAGGAAAAATTATCGGAAGACGAAAATGCAGTACGATGAGAAGGCGGCTTAAGGCGGCTTCATGAAAAGAAAACTTATTATGAGTATACAGGTATGCACAATTTTCTATGTTGATAAACATTGGTCATTTAAGAGATAATGGTCCACGTGTGCTCTAAATGGGACTAGGTTCGGCACGCTCACCCAAAATGAGCTTTCACCCCCTGGCCTCAAAATGAACTAATGGTCCCATAAGAGAGACACTCCCTAGGAAAATATATATACTGATCATTAATTGTAGCTTTTATATATACAATTTATAAATAATATGTTAGTGAATTTAGGTTGACTTATTTTATAAATAAATATTGTTAGAGATGGGCTCATTTATTTGTACAAATAAATATTAATTTGTACAAAACCTCGTATTGTGGAAAGAAAACCTATTATAAATATATGGGTGACAATTTTTTATGTTAATATATTTTGATAATTGTATTTTGAAAATAGGTATGTTGAAAACAAAACCTTACTATGCCAAAATATCTCTATATATTCATACATTTTTTCAATTTTTTTTTTTTTTTTTTCCATCTATCTATGAGTTATTTTTCATTAATATAGTTTAAGTGGGTTTCCAAATCCTAAAAAAATGAAAAGAAAAAAATATTGTAGAAGAAGAAAGTGTGGTATGATGAGAAGAAAACATATTATGTGTATTTAGGTATACACAATTTTCTATGTTGATAATTATTGATAATTTTTATTTAACTAGTCATTTAATATGGATCATATAATTGGTATATATAAGAACACTTGTATGCAAAAAGAAAATAATATACACATGTATTCAGAATTTTAAATAAATAAACAAGTACACGTAGTGGCTTAGTACTTGCCTTTAGCTTTTATATAAATATAGTTTTAATTTGATAAATTTATTATAGTTTATAAAATATTTGATTTAATTAAAATATTAGATAATTATAGTTTTCTATAATGATATTAATTATAATTATAATTATAATTTTATTTATAAATATATTTATTAATATATATGTTCTATTGTATATATGTCATGTCATGATATTATATTAGAAATATATTAAAATATGAAAATAATAACATTTTATAATAATAAAATATAATAGTATTTCTTAAACTATTATATAATATATGAAAGATATCTTTTTAGTATTTTTAATTGAATGAAAAATATTATATTATAATAAAATGTAATATTAAAATATAAAAACATCAAACCAAATCATTTACATTAAAAATATTAAAAATTAATGAATCACATTAATGGATCATATTACCTTAATAAAAACTAACTTTAAAAAAAAATTAGTTCTACAATCCACCCATCGATATAAGATAGAATAAAATCTAAAAAGTATCACAATAGTACTTAGCCTACCGACAAGTACTAATAAGTATTTAACAATGTTCTTCTTATTTAACTCAAGGACCATGAGAAGAAAATTCAATATGACTCAAATATAAACTTCTATAAATTGATTTTTTTTTTCTATTAGCTATAGAGAGATTAAAAAGAGAAATACATAGTTCACCCAGAATAAAAAATGAGGCATAGCCTCAATCTGAATCCAAAGTAGCAACTACACAACTAGAACATACCATATACAACATGAACAGAACATAAACAACAGAGGAACTAGTGCAGAATATCAAAATAATTCATCCAAACATTATTCTTCTGCTCTTGGATCTGGGACAGCATACTAATCTCATCCTTTCTGGCGTTATGATTCTTCCTAATCACTTGGTTCAGTCTCCAGCACATGTGCTCAAACATCTGCAAATCCTCAAGAGTCCTTCTCCATTGATAGTAATACTTAAGCTCGTAAAAGAAGAAATTAGCTTGCCCATCTTTGAAAAACATTTTTAGCTTATCCTTTTCAATCATCATGGTAGTTTGAATCCGCAAGAAGATTTTAAAATATGTGAGTTTATGATAAAACTTAGTAAGAACCCTTGGCTTACCTTGATATATTTCCTCATTCCTGCATTTCCAGATCTACCAAAGAATGTTAGAAGACAACATGTTCCAGAAAAAATTAGCATCCTCACTAAGACTTTTAATGTGACTAGTAACAATTTCAATGATATTCACATTAATAGGATAAAAAATACCAAAAGGTTCCATGTTTCTTTAGAAAAAAGGTAATCAAACAAGATATGTCTACTAGAATCAGGCAACCTGCAGTTATTACATATATCAGGATGTTGATTATCTCTTTTAATCAGAAGTCTATCAAGTAACATCAACCATTTAAAACATTTAATTTTTGGCTCAATAGGGCTTTTCCAAATAGTATCCATAAACTTATTCCAAGTTTTATTATAAAAAAGAAGTACCAGACTTTGTTAATATGAACAATAATATCTTCATTGTGATCAATGATCTTGTAAATATTCTTAGCTTTAAGCTTGAAAAGTAATTCATATATATACAGACATATGTCATAAATACATATATATACATGCACACACATCTGCACACACACACACACACAAACACACACACACACACACACACACACAAAATAGATTGTTTATTGTGATTAAGTATTTATTAATTGTGATTTATATAAATCTTTTTAAAAATATACATATAATATGAAATAATGTTCAAGTAAGAAGTATACCAATTAAAAACATAATTTTTATTATAAAAAGAAAACTCAAATATCATATGTGTGTTTATGTATATAAAAATGAATCATATTAATGAACATTATTAACACTAATTAAATATTATTCATTAAATCTAGATTTACATAATTTCTAAATAATATGAGTCAATAAATATTTTTGTTGAGTTAAATGACTTTATATGTAATCTTAGAAAAATTAATAAATTTGCATGAATGTCATTAGTTATTTTTAATTTGTGATTTAATACTTGGAAATTTATTATCATTTCATAACAAATATTTGAAAAATATTTAACGTTAAATTTAAATAATTTATAGCATAAAAATCTATATAATTAAAATACTATATATAAATTTTAGATGTTTTAAGTTATTTATAATTATATAAGAGAGATTATTTATATGAGAGAAATTATTTATAAACTATTAAGTTTTGTTAATGACAGATGGTGAATGGGGGTATCTATAACTGGGGAGCAAAGTAGAGGCACGAAACTTGGCAAGCACTAGAAAATAGGCACGATGCTTTCAAGGTGGATCCATTGCAGAATCAGAGGAGATCAGAGAAGTGGGGAGACGAAATTCATGAAGAGTTTCTCTTGCTAGAGCTCAGAATTAAGGTATACAATGGATGAATGGCATATGAAAATCAGGAAAAAATAGTGCGCAAAAGGCCATAATGGGTACTTGAACCAGGAAGATGGATCGATAAAGAAGGGAGCAATCACCGTAAATAAAAAAAGGCAACCAGCACCCTAGAAAGGCACATTCCCGAGAAACCCTAACTGATACGAAAAATTAAAAAAGAACCAAAAATTCTTTCATCTAAACATGACTATATTCCCTAGGTGCAACAATAAGAGGTAAAGAAAGTAGGATCTGATTGCACCATGCCTTCATCATCATTAACATCCTCATCGCCTTCACACTCATCATCTTTCTTTCGCAGTTCACCCACAATGAATGGGTGTTTTGGAGAATATACATTCTTTCCAGCCATCTTTCCTTTCATGGAAAGGGTGCAAAAGTTGCCCTTTTCATAAAACGTGCGGCAAATATTGCAGAGACTCGCTAGCTCTCATGAAGAGGGGAGCAGCCAACAGCTTCTCCATCGACTGCTTTCTCTTGGCCCACAGTATACATTTTTTCTTTCTATTTTCGTTCATTCTTTCTTTTTCTCTCAATCTTGACTTATTTGTCAATAATATAGGTTACGCCGGTTTCAAGATCTTCACGAACAAGTTGTTTGAAGAAGAAAATGCGGTCTGATAAGAAGAAAATGTGACATAATAAGAAAAAGAAACGCGGTTTTATGATATATAAGTATACACAATTTTCTATGCTAGTAAATATTGGTCAGTTAGTAAATAACGGACCGTCATTTAGTAAATAACGGACCGTCATTTAGTAAATAACGGACCGCCTATGTCTTAAATGGAACTAGTTTACGTCGCCCCAAACTAGACATTTATTAGAACTGCCCTATTATAGGTAATTAATTATAGGTTACTTATTATTTTTAAGCAATGTGTGTTACTAAATTTAGGGAGGTTTGCTTTAAAAATAAATATTGGTAGACATAGGTCGACCTATTTGAACAAATAAATATTATTTTTTCTTTATTTATTTTTGTTATAGAAGTCTTTTATCATTTAGTTTTCTTTTAAAAAAGCTTAAAAGACTGGTATAAAAGGAATATGCATGCATACATATATGATGACAATTTCCTTATCTTATCTTTAAAAATTTACTTCTAAAATTTCTTGAACATCCCAAATGTTTTCAGAGCTTGAGAGTGAAAGAATATTTTCAAAGAAAGTCATAATATCTTCACTAAAAATTAATTATAATAAAAAGAAACTTAGGTATGTTGGAGAGAGAGAGAGAGAGAGAGAGAGAGAGAGAGAGAGCCGTAAACTTGATTATACTTTTATTTATAATTGTTAATATAACAAAACTAATTTAAAATTAATCCAACCATACCCCTAACTCTAACCCTCATCTTACTCCTAGCTACAACTCTAATTGTAACCATTAACTTTATACTACTCTCAACTCTCATTTATTTGTCCTAACTATAATCAGAACTCTACCATATACAATATTTTTGTAATATCTAATATATTAGATAAATAATGATTAATAGAAAACTAGGATTAGAGATAGGGTTCTAATTAAATTTAGGTTTCAACATAATTTAGTAGTACAGTTAAGTCTCAATTTTTTTCTGTATGCTTTAATTTATTGAGGGTAATATTGTGATTTAAAATATGAACATTTATTCTTAGACTAAGTATCTTGTAATTTTAAAATTTTAACTCAAAATATAACATAATTATATATTAAAACACTAAGGGCCGAATTCCAATCAACTATGTTGGAATAAGCATACTTTTGGAATTTGTGTATTCTTCAAATAATTTTTGGAAATGATGGTGCAAAAGAACAAGATGGAAGAAAACCCATTATTTGTAGGTATTATGGTGGTTGAAATAACATGAATAATTTTTTTTTGAAAAGGAAGGAAAATTAAAGACAACACTTCAAGCTGAGGCAAGAAAGGTTTACGGATAAAAAGAAGGATAGACACAACTTTTTAGCCATCTCTCAAAAAAGGCAAGGCAAAACAAGTAAGGAGGTAATCACTACACTTGAAATTAAATGCAATGTGAAGGGGGGTTACTTTGCTCAGATTCTATTAAAGAGTGGATCTTAGATTCTGGGGCATTATTTCACATGAATAGAGCTATATCTAACTTTTAAAAAAAAGTCATGAAGGAAAGAATTTATATCAAGAAATTGCTATTGGAAATAAAATGAAACTTCTAGATTAAGGGATAGGAACTCTTGATGTAACAGATAGGTCTTTGAAAAATGTTTTGTTGGTTCAAGGATTGTGGGTGAATTTGATTTCATTATACAAAATATTTCAAGATCGATATGAGGTTTTTGTTACTGTTGATCAAGTTATTAGTAGAGATAAAAATGAGCAAGGCAATAAAATTGTCATTGGTAGATTTGATCACTAAAAGAATCTATTTAAAATTGTGGGATTTTTTGATGGTGAATTCACACACTCTCATGCTTATATTGATTATATGTCAAAAATTTGGCATGCTAGACTTGGACATATAAATTATATAAAATTACAAGATATGGTTAGGATGGACATAGTTAGAGGATTAAAAAAAGTTCACCATCTTAAAAATTTGTGGAGGATATGTGTTATGTGTCAATAATGATAAATAAGATGTTTTTACAACTAGATAGAAGGTAAGGAGTATTTAAGAAATCAAAGGACAAGGCTCAAAGATCCAAGGAAGGAGTGGTTGTGCTCTTGTGGCCAAAGCATTACAAGTAAATGATCCAAAATCACAGAAAAAAGATAGAGGAAAGAAAATACTGGAATCTAGAGTTAATCTTACTAAGCAATGTATCTCCTAGAAAGTAGATCATATATTATATAGATAATTTGTTGGTAGCTTATTTTATCTAACTCATTCTAGACTAGATATTTATTTTGCAATAAATATGGTATCCAAATTTATGTAGGATCCCAAAGAAAGTCATTGGATTATTGGAGAGAGGATTTTGTAATATATTTGTGGAACCATTTAGTATGGCATACATTATAGCTACAAGTGCTCAACTTCTTTGATTGACTTTACAGATTCAGACTGCAGTGTTGATATTGATGGTAGAAAATTTACTGGAGGCTATGTTTTCTAGCTTGATAAGTCCAATTACATGGAGCAATAGAAAACAAGCAATACAATCACTATTTTCATGTGAAGAAAAATATAGAGCAGCAAAGGAAGTAGGAAAAGAGGTAGTTTGGATTCGACATCTTTTATTTGAGCTTGGTTTTGCACAAAGTTTAGGTACTACTTTGTATTGTGACAATTAAAGTACTATACATGTTGCAATTAATCATGTTTTCCATGCTAAAACAAAGTATGTTGAGATTGATGTTCACTATATCATAGATTTTGTTTAATAAAAGATTGTTAACCTCCAATTTTGTCCAAGTGAAGATTATTTAACAACTAATATATTTAATAGGAGTATGCTTGAGGTTAAATTTTTGAAGTTATGGGATCCATTGGCCATGATGAAGGTGAACATTAAGGGGGGATAGTAATATTATGTTCTCCTCTTTTGCATTCATCTAGCCAATCTAAGGGGGGATGTTAGGAATAAAAGATTGTCTAGGTTCTTCTAGGAAATTATCTAGTGTCCAAATATATAGTTGGACTATATTAATAGTTGTTGACTCCACTAGAATAGATATTAGTTACAAACTAATTCCATGCATTTCCTAATAAGTTGGTGGAACATATCTCCATCTTCTCATGCAACAATTTAATTTAGATAGAATTTAATTTAGTCTTATCACTTAAGATTTGACAAGTTGTAAATGCCCACTATAAATAGAGGCAATGTATTGTCTCACAACAATTCAATTCAATTCATAAAATGTTTTCTCATCTAATTTGTTGTTGAAATTTTTCTTTCTTATGTTGTTGTGATATATTTTTTTATATTTTATTTTTCTATAGGTAGTAGAAACAATCAATAGAAACCTCATTCTTTTGCACAAAATTTCCTCTCTTGTGCCACTTTCCATGGTAGAATTGATGCAAGCATTACTAGGTTCTATAAGTGGAAATGTAACATTGGTGGGCCTAGAATTCCATCTCTATATGATTTGTGGATGATGAAAGAGATGTGGAGGTAATTTCTAATAGTCTGGCACATAGGTGTTCAAAGGGAGATTATATGGTGAAGGAAAGAGCATGTCATGTGAAGAAAATAAAAAAGGAGGTGGATGAATGATGCACTCTAATCTTTGTAACAAATTCCTTTTTAAGGACCTTTGTGGGAAGAAGGTAAGTTGAAAGGGATTCCTCTAGAGATGCCTCATTTTATCTATGGTTATGATTTGGGAAATAATTAAATAAGGGTATAAGGGTAAGATACTTATTTAAATTTCTAATTTTATATTTGTATAGAACTACTACCATATGTATAGAAGTTATCTTTTGAATCTAAAATATTAGAGAGTGGATATATAATGATTAATTCATATATAGTACCCAACTATTTTGGGCATAAGTACTTTGTAGAAGAATATTTTTATGGTTAATTAATTTCCTAGATAATTTCGTGAAGATTTTGTTTTAAAATAATGATCCAAATGGAGTCATCCCTACCTAGCTATCTAACTATGAGATAAGATAATATAAAGTTTAATTAAAATTATTGAATACTTGTTATTACATTTTTCCATTTCCATTTATACTTTTGATGAATAGTCACTTTTCTATTAATTAAAATATTAATGTTACATATTCACAAAAAGGGTCATGGGATATAAGATCACCTCATAGAAATTCACACAACTCCAAGGTTGGAAAGTTGTAAATCATTAATCAAAAAATAGCAATAAAAGCCCTCAAGATGCAAGAGTTGTGCTAGCCCTCCATACGTAAGTGTGGTTAAGAGGTGGGTCGAGAAGAGACTACCCATCTTCAACAACATCCTTCTTTCTCTTTTTCCTTTGTAGTCATGGGAGGCAAAATTGCATCTAGTCATGCAAATAAACCACCAAGAGTGGATAAACCAATGCCAAGAGCAACAAGAACCACTTGGAACCAATCAATGCCACACCATGGTCGAGAAGACAAGCATCAATGCTTGCTATCATTCCCACCACCAGTAGATAAGTAATGAGCCTAGGACCAAGGAGTGTGAGAGTGGAAAATAGAGGAACTACGACCCTAACACCGGCTATGGGATGGATTGTAGTCAATAGAAATAGAATCTGGCAACACTCTAACCACTGTATGTGGAGAATTTCCCTACTAGTTGTGTAGCTCCTGCAGGTGGGCCACCTCAATGGCCACCTTATTTTCTTGTATTTGAATATACATCATTAGTTTATTGGATATAAAAGCTTTAGTTTATGTAGAAACATTTATGTCAAAAATTTATGAGTGAAAAGAGCATAATTTCTATCTTTCCAATGAGTAACTTGAATCTTTGTCCTGAAAGCACACCAAATCTGAATTTATTTATATGGAATTATAGGTAAATCACCCAAAAAAATCATATTCCAATAAAAAGGTTTAGGTCAAAATGGTTTCAATTAATAATGAATCTAAATCCAATATTGTTGAGCTCTTTGAAAGAATAAGAAGATATAATGAAATTTATCACAATTTTACAAAAGGGACACTAGAGATCAAGAGCTCCTAGATGTTTGAGTCGAGGAACTTAGGAAAGCCCTGGAAAAGAATAACCCATGAAAATTGTACAATCTTAGGCTCAATAATGGTGGTTCAAACAATGTTAAATCTCAACCTCCAATTTTACTAAGAAGACTGCAAGTGTCAATGCTAGTTGAGAGTATCAATGATAGGAAAGTGTGACACCAATTAAAGGTATGCAATCTTGGGCTTGTAACTAGAATTAGGAGCACATGGATTCCATTTCCAACCCTTCCACCAAATCTTATAGGTTGAATACCCAACTTATGAACCTTGTGTAGAGGCAAACAAGAAAATACAAAGTCAAAAATCTACATGATCCTTTTAACAATTATATATATATATATATATATATATATATATATATATGAATTAATTTTGATATATTATATTACATTTTATAGTGTAATATATATGTGATTTAAAATTGATGTGCACATTATTTAATAAATATATTATGTAATGCAAGATTTGTATAATATAGATAATATTTAATTATGAATGATTTTTAAAAAAAAAATTGATATATATGAGATTAATAACAAAATGTATACCATCTAATTATGTTTAAAATTGGGACATTGGTAATCATTTAAAAACTATTGTTGGACTTATTAATATTTAAATAAAGTTTCCATGAGAGCATTATTAACAAAACATGGTTGTGTCTAATAGCTATGGTCATTTGAATAGAAAAACCTACTACTCAATTGACCCTTTGGTGAATTAAAACTTAACATGACATTTGGCATTAGGGAAATAAATTGAAACCCTAGGATATCAAACTCGAACATGTAACTAGTAAACTTCAATAATACAATACTGAAACCAAAACAAGATTCTCTTAAGAATCTAACTTAAACTATTAACTTGAACATTAAAACTATACAACTCAATTATTAATGTAGTTTCAATTCAATTCAATTATGTGTTTAGTTAACCTAGTTTCACTCTTTTAGAAAATAATTTGTTGTTGTGTTTTTGTTTGAATTTTGGGCATGACATTTTGGTGTTGGATCCAGGATTATCAACTCTAAGAACCTCAAACTCATTAGATTTATACTTATGTAAACTTAAACCTTTTTGTATGATGCTTGTTGTTATATGAGCTAGTCAATGGGGTAGAGCTCCAAGAGCTTCATATGCAATGCATGTTTGAGTAGAGTAGGAAGGTGAGGTTTCACGGGGAGAACATGTACCCCTATCTGAGCCTCCCTCAAACCCAAACTAGAAGGTTGTTTATGCCCTCCATAGTTTTTAGTAGTTCATCAAAGGTTACCACCCATATCTCTAGAATAAAAGCATTATATTGTGGATAGTCATAGAATATTTGTCAAGGAGAGGACTTAGTCATGACAAGGGCTAGGTCAAACATGAGGTAGAGTTACTTCATCAGAAAGAGAAACACCTTGACCCTATAGCAAATATAGTGGGGAGAGAACCTAGAGATATAAATGAGATTAGGGAGTTGATACAACTCTAGCCATCCATATTTAAGGGAGAGATAGACATAGTTGGAGCAAAGACATAATTACAAAGTACATAGCACTACTTTGGATTGCACCTATATAATAGTAATCTAAACAAGTAAATTTCTATCCATATTCTTCAAGACCCAACATGTATTAGATGACATGAAAGGGAGGCTTTCTGTGAGGTGAATGTTGATACACCTAAATGGGATACATTTATGAGAAAATTTAGGCACAAGTACCTCTTAGATAACTTTAGAAAGATATAGTTAGAGGCATTCCATAATTTTTGGTAGAGAGGACTCACAGTGATGTATTATGAGCTTAGGTTTCTTGAGCTCATTCCTTAGGTCTCTGCTTGCCTACCTCTTTCTGGGTTTGTGAGTCTTCTCTTCTTCATTGTGTCCTCTATCCTTGGTGATTTGTTTTCTCTAGTTGTTGGGATCTTGGCAATCTTATATAATATGTGTTGGTCTATCCATTTTTGTTAAACATTGACTTTACTAAGGTTTCTTCTAGGTTATCTTGTTGGCGACTAAAGAAGGTGTTATTTCTTTACTAATGGTGTTTTCTATTTGGATAGGATGGGGTCATCTCCAATTTGGGTTTTTTACACTCTTGGACATCATGTGGCCCTTTTTGATGCTTCATGGTTTGATCTTTTGGCCCTTCTTCTAATTTTCTTGAGAGAGATTCCCTCAAAAAATCTTTTTGAGAGAGATTCTCTCATTATGGAGGTGAGATCTATCTTGGTTCCTTTTTAGTGGATGTCATATTCTATCCATGTTTATCTTATTTTAGGTTTCCTTTTGAGGTGGGAACTCCTTTTGAGGTTGAGGAACATCCTTTCAAGGTGGATTGTTGTTGGTATCAAAATTTTAGTGGTTATTATTGCCCTTCCTCACATAGTTTCTAAGTGGTAAGTTTATTTATGGCTGGTTTCTTTGAAGCAACTTCATCCTCTTTTCATTTGCTAGGTTCGTCTAGATTACTTCTTGTGGATCTTTGTCTTTTATGTTTAGCTTTGGAGGTATTTCCTCTTCCTTGCCCCTCCTTTCTTAAATACAAGGGGATTTCTTTGGTATCTAGTTTAGGGTTCTTGCCTAAACCCTTATGTTTTTCAAATTGCAATCTCTTAGTTGGGCTTCAATCAAAAGATTTTGAAATCCACCTCTTTTGAATTCCTTTTAGCCTACCTCTTAGAATGTTTTTAGTATGATCATGTTGGTTCTTTTATTTGTTTGGGTTCAGGCCCTATCCCTCTTTATTGAATAAGAACTATTCTAGAAAAATTCTTAAACATTACAAATTCAAGCAACTAAACAAAAAAAGACTAGAACAAAACCAAAAAATGAGAAGATAGACTTGAAATACAAAAATGAAAAACTAATAAAGAAACAGACCTAAGAAAACTCCTTAAGAAGTTTGGTCACCTAGATCTTAGCTACCTTTGGTCCATCCTCCATGTTCTTTGTTGTAGAAGTCAATTTTTTCCTCTGAATTTTTCTCCATGTTCTTTTACCAATTTCTCCCACACGTTCCTCCTATTGTCCTTTGTCCTCATTAACTAGTCTACCTTGAGCTCAATGCCCTCTAATGAGAATACACATGAAAGATTCCTCCTCCTTCCTCCCCCTATGGTATTTTAACATGTAACAAAGTATTTTACCTTAGATGATAGATATACAAGCTTCTATGGCTACTATTTCCCTATCACAAACCCTATTAGAAATGGTAAAAAGTTAAACATGTCATTTTCATTCTTTTGTCTCTTATCAATAGTATTACTTGTAAGTTTTCTACAAATTCTAATGAAAAATATTGATATAAAACCTTAACCTTTCTAGAGATGATCCTTATATAGTCAAGATAGAATATTTTGCATTCTTGGAGTACGAGGTATTATTCTGAAAATGTTTTATTTTTTCTCTGCTATAAGTCACTTAAGGTGACAATACTAGAGGAGCAGACTTCTTGTAATTCATGTGTTCTCTATCCACATTCTTACCTCTTCTTTATAGTAACCCAAGCAACATGTCCTTACAAAGGACATGACCCTTTCTAGGTCGGCCTTCTATAAGATATATTAAATTACCAAGATCAGCAACTCCATTGGATTGACTAATAGTTACTTAAACTAACTACAATTAAGCACTTAATGCATTAAGAGAATGTTCTTGATTAGATTATGATCTACATTATAATTTTGTATATCTTAAAGAACAATTCATATAAATAAATTCATGCTTTATTAGATATTGTATGATCTACAGATTCAAATTAGTATGATGTTAAAGTTATGTAAAATTAACAATCCCTCTTAACTTGATAATCATACTAAGAGACAACATATCTAGCACCCTTAATTAAGATGAATAAGCATAGATTGATACTCTATATCTATATGTATCTTCTAAGCATGTGGTATCATTGAACACATGATACTATTTCATATCACTATACCTGTGATATGACTTATCAGTTATACTTGTGATAACATTATTGCACAAAATGCAATATATAGGATAAAATCCGGAGAGATATTACATTCTTCCTTTATCCAAGTTGTGACTCATAGGTACTAATAGGCCTGTATCACAATATGATCCTAACTTAAGATCTACTAGTACACATGATAACATCCAGAGAAAGAATAAATTCTTCCTTTACCCAAGTTGTGATTCATAGGCATAAAAATGTGATCTTGAACTCATCTACATCTGATAGTAATTCTCTATTGTTTAGTATATTATTTCAGAGATCGTCATCTCTAATAATGGCTTTTTACACAAGTATTCATTATCTCAGAGATCATCACACCTCTTAGATAATGAATACAGATTGTGAAGTCCATAACAATCAATAGCCTACTAATAATAATTTTAACACGAAATTATTTCATTAATAATTAAAGAATACAAATGTATTATAATTCAATCATACCAAGTCTTTTCTTAAATTGATTTATCTTCACTTGAGAGAGAGAGGTTTGGTAAGAATATTTTCTATCTGATCTGTAGTGCAAATGTACTCTAACTTAATAGTTTTCCTATCTACCATATCTCTTACATAATGGTAAGGAATTTCAATATTTTTCATGAAAAATTGAATTCATAGAAAGCTTGATGGAACTATGATTGTTGTTGCAATGTGTTCAGCTTTTGTGAAACTCTGTGCTACAAATTCCTTCTTTCTGCATACCCATGATATCATTGCTAAGCCTAAACTCAAACAATATGCAGGAGTGCTTTTCCTATGAGTAAAACTTCTAGCCCAATCTGAGTCTGTAAACCCATGTAAGTCCAAGTTGACTTTCTCATACTTGATCCCAAGGTAAAGAGTGCCTTGTAAGTATCTCATAATGTGTTTGACTACAACTAGGTGAATCTCCTTTGGCTCACACATAAATTGACTTAAGCCATTGACAACATATAAAATATTGGGTCTTGTATTTACCAAGTACATAAAAGACCCAATGATCAGTTTATAAAGAATAGAATCTATAGAAGGTCATTCTATTGTTGCTTCCTTAAGTTTGTGTAGATTAATCTCCATTGGATAAGACATAGGTCTATAGTTCTACATTCCAAATCTCTTCAAGATGTGTAATGTATACTTTCCTTGATTAAGTATGATGCTCTTAGAGTTCTGCCACACTTCCAATCCTATGAAGTAATGAAGGAGACCTAAATCTTTTATATAAAATTCTTTGATTAGATCTTTCTTACATTGATCTATAAGATGATTATCTGTTATTAGAAAATAATCAACATATAATATCAAAATTATCATATTATCTTTATTCCTTTTATAATAGACATTTAGATCAACTTCATTCATAGAGAATCCTAAACTAGTTTAAGATATGTATCGATTCTTTCATACCATGTCTTGGAAGCATATTTAAGCCCATAGAGAGCTTTCTTGAGTCTACAAATAAAGATTTTAGGATTATGAGTTTCAAATCCTTCAAGTTGTTCCAAATATACCTCTTGTGCAATCTTTCCTTTCAAAAATATTGTTTCCACATCCATCTGATGTACTTTCCATCCCTTCGATATTACATTGGCTAGGAGTGCTCTTACAGAGGTGTATCTGGCAACTAGAGAAAATATTTTTTCATAATCAATTCCCTCCTTCTAAGATAATCCTCTAGCTATGAATCTAGCTTTATATTTTTCAATGCTATTATCAGCAACATGCTTGATTTTAAATATCCCCTTAGAAGAAACAATAGATTTTCCTTCAGGCCTTAAAAAATTTCCCAAATATTATTCTTAACAATGGTTTGGTATTCTTCTATCATAGAATCCTTCCAGGATGTATCTTTAATAGCATCTAAAATATTGGTTGGTTATGATTTAGATAAATCACTCATGTTTGTTACATAGCTAGAAAATCTTTTGGGACTTTTTCTTTCTTTGAAGGTTCTAGATGGTACAACAAAGTCTTGTGCTTCCTCTATAGTCTTAATAGCCCAAAATTGTCTTTTCTTAGGATTTTGAGTTTCCTCAAGATTAAGATTTTGAATTTCACCTTCAATTTCTTCAATGTTCTCCCTTTGAAACATAGATTCGTGATTTTCTTCACAACTAGGTATATTTGTAGGATATTCAGAGCTTATGGCTCTTTTGAATGCTAAACCTTCTTCAAATATTACATCCCTATTAAATTTAATGTTTTCTTGACTAGGTATGTAAACTCTATATGCTATAGATGTTTCACTATACTCGATAAAAATACATTTCCTCCCAGAGAGTTCTAACTTAGTTTTCCTTTCTTTTGGAACATGTGTGTATACTAGGCACCCAAATATCCTAAGATAACTTATATTTGGTTTAACCTTAGAAAATAATTCTTCAAGAGTTTTATCTCTAAAGTGGGAGTGAGGGCTTCTATTTTGAATATAGAAAATAGTACATGAGGCTTCTGCCCAAAGACAATATTCTACATTTTGATCAAATATCATAACTCTTGCTGCTTCTATAATTTTTCTATTCTTCCTTTCTTCTACCCCATTTTGCTATGGGTTATAAGGAATAGTATACTCCCTCTTAATTCTTGACTTTTTACAAAAATATTTTAAAAAATATGAAGTACATATTCTCCTCCATTATTAGTCCTAATAGTTTTAATTTTGTGTCCTGAAAGGTATTTAGTTAAGGATTTGAATTCCTTAAATCTCTTAAGGATTTCTTATGATTCTTTACGTTTTAAGAACTAAATCCATAATTTCCTGAAATCATCTATAAAAAGTATATAGTACCAAAATCCTTCAAGAGAAGGAATATACATAGGTCCACATAAATATGAGTTGACAAATTCTAAAATATTGTTAGTTTTTCTAGTGCTATATTGAAATCGACTTTTGGCATTCTTACCTAGAGTGCATCCTTTGCATATGTTCAAATGATCTTCATTCAACTTAGGTAAACTAGTAACCATCTTTTCCATAGTTGATAAGGCTTTGACGTTAAGATTTCCTAACCTTCTATGCCACATTCTATATATATATATGAATTAAGACTTGAATAGGTTCTATATTTAATTCACACAAGTATCCCTTTCTTTGACCAACCAACTTTGATTTCTTAAATTAAGAATTCTTAGACTAGGTCATTACTTTATCATCCATGAATGCAACCTTGTGTCCATCATCTTATAGTGTTGTAGTAGAAATTAGATTCCTCTTGATTCCTAGTAGATAAAGTACTCTTTTGAGATAAAGAGAAATACCCAACTTTAGTTTCAAGGTGCAGTTCTCAATTCCTTTGATAGAACGAGTGGAATTATCACCTATGGTAACCTCATCATTAACTTCTTCTGATATTAAGTCTACTACGTCTTTGTATCCTATAATGTGTCAAGATGATCCACTATCAATTACCCATGCTTTGTTTCATAATTCATTTGATAGTGTTGAATACAATACATGTTTCTTAGGATCATAGTTTCCCCCTTTCCTATTAACATTTTTATAGTTTACTTGCTACTTTGTATTCTTAGGGAAATTAGATTTATACCATCCAAATTATTTCACATTTGAAGAATTTTATTTTGGATAAATATTTCTTAGGTTTGTTATTTCTTTGATTACCCTTCTTCTTCTTGAAGTGCTTCTTCTTACCTTTATATGAATTTGTGTTTAGGACATGAAGTTCTTCATCTCCAATTTTAATTTTCCTACTTTCTTGAGTTGTCTACATTCTTCTTGAAGGCAATCTCCTTTAATTCTATTGAAGTCTGGAAATTTTTCTCTAGCACTTACACCTTGTGAGAATTTTTTCCACAAATTCGATAATCAATCTATAGTTGTAAGTGATAACTCTTTGTCTTCAATTATGGTCCCTATACTTGCAAGTTCATCTGTTGCACTAGCCACCCCTAGGAAGTATGAATTCATAGATCCTTCCTTCCTTATCTTTATATGATTTAGTTTCCTTTTTAGTGTAAGAGTTCTAGTTGTATTATTAACATCATATGAATTTAATAATGCACTCATCATATTAAATGTTTTATGATGTTTCATTAGCATAGGTACTATTTCATTTCTAACTCTGTCTAATAAGATTTGCATAAGTTTTTTGTTTCCTTGAACCCAAATTGTTTTATGAGAATCAACATTAGGTTGCTTGGATTCTTTATCAACAAAATGTATTACATCATTATCTTCAAGAATCATCATAATTCTGATTTTCCAAACAACGAAGTGTTCTTTCCTATCAGACCTATCTTTGGGTTTGTTGTACTAGCCATTGAAGGTAGAAGGATGTTGCTAGATATTTAAATCTGATTGTCAATTTGTAGGGCCTAGGCTCGACTACAAGAGCCCTAATACCATGTAAATTTCATTAAATTGTGATTACACAATACTAATATAAAACATTAACCTTGCTGGAAATGATCCTTATATATTCACGATAGAATATTCTACATTCTTAGAGTATGAGGTATTATTCTCAAAATGTTTTATTTTGTCTCTGCTATAAGTCACTTAAGGAAACAATGCTAGAGGACCAAGCTTCTTGTAATTCATGTGTCCTCTATCCACATTGTTACCTCTTTTTTATAGTAACCCAAAGGACATGACCCTTTCTAGGTCAGCCCTCCATAAGATATATTAAGTTACCAATATCAATGACAACATTGGATTGACTAATAGTTAGTTAAACTAACTAAAATTAGGAAGTTAATAAATTAAGAGAAAGTTCCCAATTGGATTGTGATTTGAATTATAATTTAGTATATCTTAAAGACAAATTCAGACAAAGAAAATCATGCTTTATAAAATATTGTACGATCTACAAATTCAGATCAATATGATGTCCGAGTTAGAAAATTAACATTACCAAAGGGTCAACTTATAGAAAGTAACATTTTTTCTAAAAATCCTAACCGTAAGAATGAGGGGAAAGCTACTAAACTTGCAATTTAAAAAACTCTTAAAGATGAGTTTCTAGTAACCATATCTAAAAGATGAAAAAGCCCTAAAAAAAGATGACCTCAACTAAAATACTAAAATTGGGAAGGGTACATGATTTTCTATTTCTTCAATTGCTATTTAATAATTGGGAGAGTAAAATGAGGAAATGGAAATCCATGAGGATAATAAAAGGAGATTAGTTTGGAAGAAGGATGGTCAATGGGTTTCTTAAATAGGATCTTAAAAGGAAGAAGATCAAAGAGAAAAACACTATAAATAAATTGATGTATGAACTTGAATAAGAGGAATTCTTTGATAACTATGAGGACAAGGACTATAAAATGGGAAGGAAGGTTCTAATGAGGATAATAAAGGAAATATAGTAAATATTACTTAATTTTGGTTTCTACAAAGAGAGTCTAGATAGAGCACATGCATCCCCTATTTTGAATATAGATATGATTAGTGAAGATGCTCCTCACCAGTACAATATCCATAGAGAGGAATTAATTCCTATTAAAATGTATTAAAAAAATAAATCTCAAAAGAAAGTGTCTGACCCTAAAAGAGAATGTCACCTCTACAAAGAATACTAAATTGTTGTTTGATAAAGAAATGTCTAACTTGTCTAAGATTACTAATGGAATCATAAAAATGATGTGTTTGCATGGGGTCTAGGTAGAAAATAATCAAGAGGAATAAGAGGAAGAAGAAAGAGGGAGGAGACATAGATGAGCAAGAAAAAGTGATGGATGGGGATGACATAGACTAAATATTGTGTTTGAAAAAAATTTCAAAGTATGCAAAGATCATGTCAAATAACGATTAAGGCCATTAGCCTAAAGTTAAAGATTTATAGGATGATATTTGTTAGAAATTTTTTCTCTTTGTTTTCTATCAAGAATTCTATGATATTTTAGATACTCATGACCTTTTTGCTAAGGCTATTTCATTATTTAATTAGATGGTTAGAAACTCTTATAATATTAGATGTTCTAATTATGTTAATATCTTTAAAGAATATAGCTATAGGAGTAGGAATTTTATTATATTGTAAACTATTACTTTTGTTGGTTTTGGTGTTGTAAGTTTTTGAAGTATTAGATAGTAGTCAATAAAGATGGGGGGCTGACCCTAAGTAACAAAAGGGCTAGAGAGTCATTTGGAGGTAACCTCCCAGTTATCTACCATATGCCATCTTCAAACTTCAAAAAAAAAAAAAATGACCATAGCATAAATGATGGTATTATTAGTCCTTAATCTAACATGCATAACATACTCTAAAATATACTAGAAGCTCCTAACTAAAATGTTGCAATTAAATGATATAAACATAAAAACTAAACTCCTGTAGGGTGCCAAGCTCAAAGTAAAGTGCATAAAACCACACCAAAAAAGAACACCATTCCTAGGGCTAGCTGCCCTCTTCCTTTTATTTCTTTTCCTCATTTTCCTTAGGAGAATCCTTGTCCACTTCATTTCCCTTCACCTTAACTAGTTTATCCAAAATGGTCTTTAGCTAGTCCTCTGCCATAAACCCATAGATGGATCAGGTGGTCTCAGTAACTTTTCTTAGGTCCTTATCCTCCTTGTTAACCTATAGGAAGTATAAGGTTGTGGCCATACACAAAGTTTTGAATCTCTAGCATACCAGTTTGATTATTAGCTCAGTCCTTAAAAGACTACTCCTTCTTTCCAGTCTAGCTTTAGTGTGGTTGTGCTTCCCTTTCTTCCTAACATCTTTATTGGTTTCTTTCCTAGGGGAAGTTATATCCTCCCCCCACTTCTAGCTGGGGTAGCCTCCAGGGTATTAGAGATGTGGGAAGGTCTAATAGGGCTAGGGGTATGCTTATTAGCCAAAGGAAATCTCTTCTTTTCATAGATTTGACCTTATTGTCACATCATTCAAAGGTGAAATCATGCTTGGGATGGGAGGGAGGTCTTAAATGTTTCTTCCTAGAGACATTTATGGGTGCTCTATGTGCCCTTCCTAGTATTTGAATTTGACTCTATGAGGCTGATTTTACATCAAGGTCCTTTTTAACATCTGGGCTAGGGTCTTTCTTGAATTTCTTATGGCTAGGGCCAGGGCCTTGGTCCAAGGAGACTTAGGCGTGATAGAGGCTAGATGGTTAACCAAGAGAGATAGATTTTGGGCTAGGTACTAATATACATTTTTTTCATAAGCCCTTGATTGATAAGGTAGAAAGTTTTACCCTCCTCATTTTTCTCCTAGCCTTATAAATTGAATCTTCCAAGAAATGTGATAACACAAACATGAAGGAAATGTGATCAAGATTCATGAAGTGATTCAAAATAGGGAAGTAGTAATAATAGATAACCTAAAATTGATCCTTCAAGGTGATATAGCATATAATTACATAGAAAATGGCACCCCAAGGCTCAGGGAGGGAATCCTATGAAAATTCTCTGTGCATTTGCATCAGTTCCTCCTTGAGTTTGAAATTTTTTTGCAAGATAACTTCCTCATTAACCTTAACCTACCTCCACCATTTCTTTCCTTCCATGGTAAAATCTTTGGCCATCACAATGGTTTCCTCAGATATATCAAATCTAATACCATTAACAATCACCTTTCCATCTTTCCAATTCTAGAAGAATTGCATTGAGACAATATCATCATGCTTAACCATACCCTCCATGTATAGTAAGAGGTCACCTTCCTACAAGTAGAAATTATTTGCCTTACTGCTATGAATACCTTCCTCCACACCCACTAGTTCAATGCAATCACAAACACCCATGTCTTCACCCAGATCAACCACCAATTCTTCAAACAACATAGCCTTATTTTTGGTACAATAGTTATCAAATATAAAATGGAAATCCTCAATAATAAAAATGAAAAGGCATTGTATACTCATCATAACTTTTCAAGGTTTCCCAAGAAACAAAAATTGACCCTTCGAGAATGTCAAAGCGATCTCTTTCCATCTATAAATGGCTGAAGCTAGCTATGGTTTGTGCAAGAATTTGACAACTTTTCATTTTGATCATTAGTAGGCCGTGCTTTGTATCTCACTAAATCCCCCCTCTGCATCATTTTTTGGCAGTAATCAATGCTCACGGTAGTCGAAACAATAATGCATATCAATAGACAATCTTTCCAAATAAGTCCACTATAGAACGCCTTTTTCTCATGCCCACACGAAAAAATGAGTGCTTGCCACCTATTTTGATTATTCATATGGTATTAATAAAAGTACATTCCTTTTTGTCACTGCTTGCATTGACAATGGTAGCAATCTAACATCCTCCCATTCCACTCAACTTATGAAAATTTAGCCAGCTCATCGGCCACACCATTCTCTTCTTGATATATGTGCACCACTTGGATCTTCTAGTAATGTTCCATCAACCTTTAGATTTGATCTATTATGATTTTAATCAACTAGTTACTTGGACTCGCTCCCTTAGCAGCCTTAATGATAAGCATAGAGTCCCCCTCAACGGCCAGCTTATTGATATCCCGAGTTCTCACAATTCTCAACCCCCATAGGAGTGCTAGAGCTTCAACTTTATTGTTAGAGAATCCTTCATAGTTTCCAATATAGGGGTGAGTGCACAAATATGGTGTACAAAAAGTGGAGTATAAGTGGACATCTTTTTTAGAAATTAGGTAAACCTGAACTTGGGCGAGATTTTGAGGGTCATCCACTAAAAATGACAAGATGTATAAAACATATAAATTGTAGTCCTCTAAATCTGCTCTCTAAACTCCTAGAGTTTTTTAAAAATGGATAAGATTAGGTAAGTCAAATCCTGCACACATGAAAATAGTCCCTAAAAACATAACATAGTTGCTTTCATGTGCAACACAAAAGATTGAGTTATATTTAGTATCTTGCATATCCATTTGGTAGGATGATAGTTAAGAGTCATATCTAGAAGTTTTGTAAATTTTTGTAATTTTATGATGAGTATTTTTTAAATTATGAATCATCAAATTGACTACATCCTAAAATTTTGGTATTTGTTTGTGTGTTGAGCATAACTTGCATCAAAATAATTGAAAATGATTTTTTTTTAATAGTGTATAGAATCAAGTGTAGAACACTAATATATATTTTATTTTGAATTTGTTTAAGTATATAAAAAGTTATTAAAAAAATAGTAGACGTGTGTCTGTGAGGAATGCCAAGACATTGGCAAAAATAATTAAAGTTTACAATGTTAATGTTGTCCTAAAAAAGAAAAATTTATATGGTTAGAAAGCTAAGAAGATGTGTAAGATTATGGTGGGATACCCACTTCACCATTAGAAAACTTGATGAAGAAAAAGATGAGAATTCATCTTAGAAGATGAAAAACATCTAAGAAAAAATTGGAGGGAAAAAAGTCTCCCAAGCCTTTGGGTCATTTCCCTATGCTATCACCAAGCCATAACTTGATCAAGTTTCTAGGATTCAAGTAACCCAATCTGGTTATGAAATGAAAAATTGCATTCAAAACCCAACTGAGTTTTGAACAACTAAAAGTAGGCTTTACTCTTAAGGCTATAACTTTCACATACAGAGTACAATTGAATCCATTCAAAATGCATTGGAAAGATATTGAAGAGATCTACAATATGATGTAGATAAATCAATCTTATGTCATTAAAATTTTATTTTCCATCCATTTGAATTAATAATAATCTAAAATAGGTAGTCATTGTTTTCCAAATGCATAATCAATAGGTACACACAAATGCTAACATAGTGTTAATTCTCTCTCTCTCAAAAACACATACACACAATCACTTAGTAACCAAATAAATCCTAAGATATATCTCTTATTTTTCCTAATCTCTCACATTGTTCAACTAACTAATTAATAAACGTTATCTCTCTCTATCTAATTTGTTACCCTTACACATTATTTCTCACCAATTAATCCCAAAGCCCAATCCCCCCCCCCCTCTCTCTCTCTCTCTCTCTCTGTCTCTCTGTGAAGTTCCCTTTCAAGGATTAGAGGTTTAGGGAGAGAGGGGGGTTAGGGATCAGGGGTCGAAGAGAGAGAGAGAAAGAGAGAGTAGGGGATAGGAATAAAGAGAGGGGATTGGATGTGTGTGTGTGTGTGTGTGTGTGTGTGTGTGTGTGTGTGTGTGTGTGAGAGAGAGAGAGAGAGAGAGAGAGAGAGAGAGAGATGGGTAAAAGCAAAAACCCATGTCACCCTTTTACGAAGGAAAAGGCTAAAAAAAGTATAATTGTTCACCTTTAATGACATAAAACTAGTATTATTATTTAGAATTTGAAAATGAAGTAAACTAATGAAATGTGTAGAAAGAGTTGAAGTTTAGGATTATAATCTTTAATAATTATTTGGAATAAGAAATGATATATTTTCCTATTTTTTAATGATAACATTTTAGTTGCTAAAAAATGCTAGAATCAGGGCTCTAATTTCCACCACAAAACTACATGGAAATAAACTTATTTCCCTTTGATCTCATATTATGTTATATATAACATATGTAGCTAGAACAATCAAAAATAAAAATTGGATTTAAACCTATATTTTATCTTTTATAATGATTCAAACTTCAACTTATTCAAATTGATAGTTTTCATCTTCCACCTCATTTTTCAAAATAATTCTATTCCAACAAAAAGAAAAATTATAGATTTTGAAAGAGGGCTCTCTCCTCTAGAACGTCATATAGTTTTTAATTTTTATTAATTTTATTTAATATTTTTTTATTTCTCAAAATTGATATCTACCTGACTGTAAAAATACGTACTTGTAGAATTTTTTAATTTCAAAATACTATACATAATTAAAACACTATGAACTCTATATGTGAACTGACTATGAGCTTTATAAAATGGTGTTTATATGTTATTAAAAAAATATTATTAAAAATAGAAAGATTTATTGAAATGTCATTTTTATGAAATAATTGTATTTCTTTAGTAATTGGATACTAACTAGTATAAAACATGCATTTAATAGACATTTCCAATTGGGAAAGTGTGAGACCATATATAACTTAGCTAGTGAAATGTCATTTTTCTTAAATAATTGTATTTCTTTAGTAATTGGATACTAACTAGTATAAAACATGTATTTAATAGACATTTCCAATTGGGAAAGTGTGAGACCATATATAACTTAGCTAGAATGAATTTATCAAGATCATATGTTTGAACAAAATTGAGTTTTAGATAAAAATACTCAAATTCAGTCATTATGATAAGTCAGCCTAAAAGATGAAATAACTTTGTACTTTTTCCCAGATATGATGTCGAAAAGTGAGAGAGGATTATACATGGAAAAAGAGAGTGATAAATATGGAGAGAATAGGTTGGGAAAGGGGGAGAGAGAGAGAGAGAGAGAGAGAGAGAGAGAGAGAGAGAGAGAGCGGGGGGGGGATAGGATGGGGAGAGTGAGAAATGGGGGGAATAATATGGAGAGAGAGAGAGAGAGAGAGAGAGAGAGAGAGAGAGAGAGAGGGGGGGGGGGGGGGGGGGGGGGGGGACAGGATGGAGAGAGTGAGAAATGGGGGGAATAAGATGGAGAGAGAGAGGGAGGATAAGATAGAGAGAATAATAGAGATAAGGGAATGTGTGTGTGTGTGTGTGTGTGTGTGTGTGTGTGAGTGAGAGAGAGAGAGAGAGAGAGAGAGTTGGTGTGAGAATGAGAGAAGCTAAGAGTTAGTAAGAGAGAGATTAGGAGTTAGTGAGTGAAAAGAGTGAGTGATTTTGTGTGTGAGAAAGGGATAGAGGGAGTGAAAGATGATAGAAAGATAAAAACTATCATAATACTCTTACCTACCTATTCGCCCCATGTTTGGAAAATAATGACTACTTATTCTAGACCATGATTGATTATAATGGATGTAAAAGAAATTATTGATTTCTTACTATGATTTTAGTTGCATAATATTTTAGATATCTTCAATTTCTTTCCAATGCATTTTGAATAGAGTCAATTAGAGTTTGGATGTGAATGTTATGACTTCCACAGTGGGGCCTAATTTGATTTCTTCAAAACCCGATCAGGTTTTGAATAGAATTTTTGTAATAGAAACCCAATCAGGTTTTATTTTTTATTTATTTATTTAGACTTAGTAAATATAACCCGATGGGCTTTTAGAAACCCAATTGGGTTATTGAAAGCTTTTCTTTTTTGGGGGGGCTGTCCACTTTTTTGTACACCATCTTGGTGCACTTACCCATAGGTGACCACCATATTTTTCATGATATTATAGAGGACACCTCCCACTACTGTACTTCCCATCATGGAGGAACCATCAAAGTTAAGTTTAAACCAAGATAGAGGGGGTGGGTGCCACACCATCTTCTTCCTTGCCAAGACTTTTGATATGTCAAATTGTGCCACGATTGTGTCAACATTCCAAGCCAATGTCCATTTCATATCTAGAACCCCCAGGGGGGTTGGGGAGGGCTTCCAATGCCAGATCCCACTACATTCTTTTATGATTCTGATAATCTAGTGGATCGCCCCCAAGCTAGCAGTGGTTTGTTCCCTGAAGATCCTATTGTTCCTTTCCTTCCAGATATGCCAAGTAACATATGGGGGGATAATCTACCACAATTTTTTGAGATATGGGTGTGTAGTCAGATTGTTCCAATGAATAAATTGCTTCAATTCACTCTCCATACACCACTAGACCTCCCATAGGGTAAGAAATTCTCTCCACATAGTCGTGGCAAAGGGGCAGTGGATAAGTAGGTGTTGATTAGATTTCACCTCTTAGAGGCATAAAATACAACGATTAGCAAGTTGAAAACCTCTATGTCGGAGGTTATTAATGGTGAGGATCGACCCATGCAAAGTTTTCCACCAAAAGAAGTTTACCTTAGGTAAGATCCAAGGGTGCCAGGATTTACACCAATCATCTTGGTTTTCCCCCCCCCCCCCCCCCCCCCCCCCCCAAACAGTAGAGATGTGTAGAATTTATTACAAACTCCCTTGATGGTATGAGTTTCCATGCCAAGGAACCCTTAATCAGATCAAGGGGGATCCTATAGTTATGGAGAAGGTCTTGTAGCTCCCAAGAAAGCCCCAATTCCATAGGCTCAAGGTTTTGGAAGTGACCCATTACATTTCTAGGGTGATGTCATTCTGAATCCAAGGACCATAAAATCTAGTACACTTCTCACATAGAGGTAAGAAACTTAGTATGCATGAGTGGGTTATTATGAATAAATTGATCTTTCCAGAAGTCAGTAGAAGTCTTATTCCTTGGTATGAACCATTGCACTAAAACTCAAAGGTGCTAGTGAAGGCTACCTACTAGGATCATAACATCCCACCATACTTTGCAGTCCTAAGTCTAAGCTAGATGTGCATCCATGCGGTGGGCCCTCCCTTAGTTGTATGAGCCTTGGGCGAACACTACAATGCTGATGTTGCCACCCACTTCAAGACTTGAATCTAGGTGGAGGCTCTGATACCACATGGTACAAACCATTGTACCAAAACCTTAAGGTGCTAATGAAGGCCACCCACCAAGATCATAACATTCCCCATAATCTAGTGACACCCCTTCCTCAAGATCTTTCTTGTTTTAACCACATTGTTCTAGATCTTGGAGCCCTAGGGGAGATCATGAGCCCAAGGAAATTAGTGGGGAGACCATCCTCCAAGATAATTAGCCTTGAAAATGTTATACCACTACCCTAGGAGCTCACCAATTTCCAACCAATTTTGGTTAGCAAGGCCTTATTCAAGTATCCTATACCTCTCAAATTTAGACTACCAAGAGCTTTTGATCGACATACTTTCTCCCAACTAACCAAATCCATTCTTGTCTTCTCTTTAGTTTTGGACCACAAGAAGTTCCACTAGATTTTGTCAATAATGTCTTTGAACCTACTTGGAATTTTGAAAATGGAGAGGAAATACATCGAGATGTCCTGTAGGGAGGTAGAGAGAAGCTTTAGTTTCTTAGCATTACTAAAGATTTTTCCTTTCTATCCCACCAACCTCTTTTGGAAGCAATAAACTAGATCATTCCAAAAAAACTAGTTGGGGACTTCCTTTATTGTAAGTGGTAGATCAAGATAAGTATTAGGGAGGGATGCCTCCTGGAAGTCAAGAATACTGGTCACCTTTTCTCTTAAACTAGCAATGGTGTTAAAGAAAAAGGCAATGCTTTTTTGGTAATTTATGCATTGATTAGAGACTAGGACATATTGGTTTAGGGTGTCTTTCCAGTCTTTCGCTTCATGGATGGAGAAGATACCAAATAAGAAAGTATCATCCGCAAAATGTTGTATGATTTGTGTGGGTCACCGAAAGGTAGGTTTAATACCCTTGATTTTGTCATAGTTAGTCTAAGAAACTAAATTTCTACTTAACACTTCTACAACAATAATAAAGAGGTAGGGAGGGGTTCACCTTGGTAAAGACCTTGGCAGGAGGAGAAGAAATTACCAGGGGCTCCATTAATGATCATCGAGAATGTAACAAAGGTAGCAACCTTAATTATAATACTATTAACCTTCTCATTAAAACCAAGTTTGGCAAAAATAGAAAAGGGGAATTCATTCCTGACCTGATCATAAGCTTTGGATATATTTAGTTTAAGTTCCATACATGGGTTTGTAGACATTTTCATAGAGTGTATTACATCATGGGTGGTTATAACCACATCAAGAATCTGTGTCCCAGGTACAAAGCCATTCTAAAAGGGGCCAATGAATTTTTCCAAGAGTGGCTTGATGTGATTCACCATAACCTTAGCAAGAACTTTATAAATTGTGTTACAAAGGTTGATGGGTCTGAAGTCTTCCTGTGTCTAAGGGTCCTCCACCTTGGGAATGAGAATAATGTAGGTTTGGTTAAGTTGCTTTGGCAGCTTACCCATCCTAATAAAGTCATGAACCACATGGATAACATCATACTTGACAATACCCCAAAATTCTTGGAAGAAAGAAAGAGGAAACCCATCAGGTCTGGGAGCTTTATATTGCGCCATACTCAAGACAACCATTCTGACTTCCTCTTCTTGAACTTTGCACATTAGCTTCTCATTCATTTGATTATTAATCATTGGTTGAAATGACCTCAAGATATCACTTTGCATGTTTTTGTTACCCTGCGCTACCGAGGAGTTGTACATTTCCTAGAAATAAGAATTGAATTTATCCTCTATATGTTCCATTTCAGTGACCTCATGGTCATTATCATCCATCAAACTGTTGATAGTATTTCTCTTTTTCCAACTTGAGACCAATCTATGAAAAACCATTTTTTTTAATCTCCCTCCAACCACTGGAGCCTAGACCATTGTTTCTAGAAGAATTCCTCCCTATTCGTGAGGGTTTCTATTCATCTCTACACTTCGTCTCCTCATGATTTTGCTCAATCTACACATTAGTTTGTACGATATGCATTTGGAGAGCTTTTAGCTTCTTTTTAGTAACCTTCTTCTCCTTGGATAAAATCCCAATTGATGATATTCTCCAATCTCTTACCTCCTTTAAGATTCTTTCATGTTTTCTAACAATATAGAACATGGTCATACCTTCCACCAGATCCTTTGACCATCGTGCAATACAATCTCTGAACTCATTATGTTACTGCCACATGATCTCATACCTAAAAGACCTTTTTCTAGTAGCCTTTGGTGTCCATGAGAGGAGCAACATCAAGTGATCCAAGATGGTCCTCAAATATACCTCTACAAAGGTTTGCTGAAGAATGCCCCATCCTGAAGAGATTAGAGATCTATCTATCCTAACTTGAATCAAGTTTTTCCCAAGCCTTTTGTTGGACCAAGTAAAAGTTGAACCCTAGAGATCAATATCAATCAAATCATTTCTCCTCAAAACATCCTTCAAGTCTTGCATGTTATCTGAAAAATCCTCCAATCCCCCAGCTTCCCTGATGGGTACAATGGTGTGTTAAAGTCTCCCATACACAAAAAATTTCATGGTCTCATGGAATCAACTAGAGTGATAGCCTCATTCTAGATAGAAAGCCTACCATTATGAGTGTTAGGGGCATAGAAATTAAAAGCAGTCCAGCTGCTAGAATGGGTGGTGAAATTTGCGGAAATAAAATGGGTGCTGATAGAAATATCCACACCAACAGCCCTATCAGGATTCCATATTGTAGCAATGCCACTAGAAGCTCCATTAGCATCACTATAAGTATATTTAGCACATGGCCAAATATAATTAGCCACCCTCAAAAAGAGAAGTGTAGTCATTTTCACTTCTTGCAAAAGAATCATATTAGTGTTAAGTTCCATGATCTTCTATTTGATTTCATACTACTTCCTAGGGCTATTCAGCCATTTCACATTCTAGGATATAATCTTCATCTTTTATGGTTTTGGGTTTCATTCAGGGTTTTTCATTTCCCCTATGCAATCCTTTTCTATTTCCTTTTGATGGATGTTCTTGGTCGGAGGTCTCCCTATACTCGTAGTAGATCCAACATCTGCCTTAATATCCCCTCTATTCTTTCTCTTCAAGACCATGCATTCAACTTCATTGCTTAGGAAATCAAGCCTTGGGCCCTTAGAAGTGGGGAAAAAGACTTCCAAAACTACAAGGGTTCCATTAGCAAGTGAAGAGCCAACCCCCAAGTCTAGTGGTGAGCTACACTAGCTCCCAATCCCCTTAGCACCCATTTCTTTGTCTAGCAACTCATCACCCAGATGCAGCTTTCCCAAGGTTTGCATGTCAACAATCTCCCCCTCTTCATGAGCAGGAGCATTCATCATCTCCTTTCACAACAACCTTTTCTTTCACTGGGGCTCTTGTGCTCACACTCGTGCAAGGGGTTCCATTCAGACGAGGCTTCCCCACACTCGTTTTGATGGATCCACCTAGTTCTTTGTTGATTTTAGATTTTGAACATGACACTTAATCCCTGGACCATAAAATTGTAGCATGTTCATTCATATCCATGTGATGTCACTTATTATGTTGACTTTGATCTGTGTACTTGTACTTTTTCTTCTCTGGCTACTTCCAATAAATCTTTCAATTGTAACATTAAACATGGAGCTTAATCCCTAAACTAATTTTCCATAAAACTGTAGAGCACAATCATTCATATTCATTTGATGCCACTTATCATGTTGACTTTGATCTATGTATTTTTTCTTCCTTGGCTACTTCCAATAAACCTTTGATTTGTAACATTAACTCCATCTTACATTCTCAAGTAGCATAATTAGCACCATCCAAATTTTCACTACAATACTAGACATTTGAGTGGAAGTCACAATTCAATCATACCTAATCACACAAACACCAAGGTTCTACGAATACCACGCCTTGATTTCAGCCTTCTTATCAACCAAATAAACAAGAAATTCAAAAACTCATAGCTTACAATGAATTAAGAAAGATTTACGAAACTCTTCACCTTACCAATTAACACTTTTCACTTCTATAATCACTACTTCTTAAACACTCAAAAATAAAGATGATATCTCTAAAATTGGAGCACACAACAAGTTTGCACTTCTCAATCAGATATAAATATTTCAACACTATGAAGTAAGTATAGTATCAACTATTTTCAATAGAACTCCAGCATCGTGCCCCACACAACTTGGCTATAAAAAATTTTAATCTTCAAATATTTCTTTAACCAATATGTAATCCTTCCACTAACAGCCTCTCTTAAAAGGAAAAATAAAAACCTATTTTAAATATTTCAATGCACACTTGTTCTACTTCTGTAGAATAATAATATTAGACTGCAGTTAAAATCACCTTCAACACTTTCACTCGTTGATCCAGCAAATCGTACTCTCTTCAACAGCCTCTATGACTGCTCAATAATGGGGGCAGATTCCTCACACAATTCTTCATGAATCCTCCAAATTTATTCCTCAATTCACTTTGCAGAAATGCTCAATAATGCAGGCAGATTCTTCACAGGATTCTTCCTGAATCTTCCAAATCAAGTACTGAATTCACTTTACAGAGTTTCATTTAAAATCTTTCAATCGTGGCTCTGATAGTATACTTTAACAAGGAGCAGAATTTATAATGGACAGATGAAAGATGAAATAGTGCAGAAAATGTGAAAAGAAAAATCACATTGGTAGCTGGGCCGGCTGCTCTGTGCCCACTAATATTGGTGGATAATTAATTTATACTTTCTAACACTTCAAAGGTCAATTGACAAAGAGATTCAACAACTCCAGGATCAATTTTATTTTTTTCATCTATTTTGCATGTATAATATCAGGATCTAACCTTTGATTAATCAAAAAAACAAAAGAGAAATCGAGGTTCTCAATTGACTTAGAATTTTTACATCATCATCTAAACAGTGGTTCATTATAAACCCAGCTACCCGATTGAAACCAAATGACACAACGAAAGTCTAATTTAATTTGTACTTGTAATATCATTTAGGCACATAGAATAATCTCAGTAGTTACAAATAATACTACTATTACTGAGACTACAAGGAAAATGCTCCTTTAAGCAGGCAGCCTAATTTTTGTTATCAAGCGTTCTGATAAAGCTTTAGCTTTAGTTTTTCTATCTGAAATTGATTCCCTTCCCAATTAGGGCTACACTGGTTCTCAGCATATAACCCACTGAAATATACTTTTACTTAAACTATTATCACTGTTAAAACAACTGAAAAAGTGTGTATCCATAAATGGAGAGAATATAAGACCTCCCAGAAATGCTGATTCCCCATTCACCAACTTCAAAGGTCAATTAAAACTTCAATTTAACAAGTCCAGATGATCAAGATATTTTTTCATCCAGTTCGGATGGGTAATATCAGGATCTAAACATTGATTCATCCAAAATCAAATTAGAAAACAAAGTTCTCAATTGATTTAGAAGTTTAAAATCATCATCTAACACTATTTTATCCAAAATCCAACTACCGGATTGAGACCAAATGAGAAAAAAAAACTGCCATTTGATTTGTACGTCTAATATCATGTAGGCACTTATTCATTCAGACAAAACCATTAAACTCAGGTGAGGAAACATATTTGTTACTTGATTTAGATGTGCAACATAATGATTCAAAACAAGTATATACACGCACATAATCTAGAAACCCATTCATTCAACATCCAGCAAATTCATTCAAAATAGATGTTTAAGATCTGTGTGAAAAACCAAGAAAACAAAAGCATCCATGTTCGCAAGGAAAAAAATCAAAGACAAGACAAGAGAAATCTAAACCTTACTTTTTTCGACGGCCTCTCTTGGATGCGGATGCACCTGAAAGACTATTATTCTTGGATCTTCTCAGTGTTGTCTCCCTACGCTTGAGATAAATTGCGCAGCCCCTGCATTCACAGTTTTGAGGATGTGGGTTTCCCTTGGGATGCTGTGTACAGACAACACACCGAAACCGATCTCGGTGCTTCCCATGCTTTGTCGTTGGAGGAGGATCTGATTGCACCATCCCTTCATCATCATTAATTTCCACATCGCCTTTACCCTCATCGTCTATCTTTCTCATAGTCACTGTTGTTACCACTGGAAGGAGTTTATAAGCTTTGATCTCAAACCCATCAACCATATACGTGTGGGGTGAATTCCCATCAGACTCAGTCTCTGTTTCCTCCTCCGCTGTCTCTCCTCACCACCGTCCTCTGATTTGTCTGAGATCTGAGTACAAACACCACTGTCATCTTGCTTAGATACACAGATTCTGCAACTAGGCGGCCCATTGTGAAGTGAATATCCAGAAGCAATGCACCCACAATGAATGGGTGTTTTGCAGAATACACATTCTTTCCAGCCATCTTCCCTTGTACGGAAAACTGTGCAGAAATTGTCCTTTTCATATAGGGTTCCGCAAATATTGCACAAAATTGCCAGCTCCCGGGAGGGGAGCAGTTACTCTTTTGCTCCACAATATATATTCATAGATTTTTTCTTTTCATTTTGGTTCATTCTTCCCTTTTCTGCAATAAGAAAATAGTTTATATGGGTTTCAAGATCTTCAGAAAAAAATTGTCCGAACAAGAAAATGCGATATGATGAGAAGAAAATGTGATATGATAAGGAAAAAATGTGACTCTATGAAAAGAAAACCTATTATGAATATATAGGTGTACACAATTTTCTATGTTGATAAATATTGATCATTTAGTAAATAATGGCCCATGTGTGTCTTAAATGGGACTAGTTTCGGCCAGCTCGCCCCAAAATGAACTTTTGTGGAAAGAAAATCTATTATGAGTATATAGGTGTACACAATTTTCTATGTTGATAAATATTGACCATTTAGTAAATAATGGCCCACGTGTGCTCTAAATGGGACTAGTTTTGGCCCACTTGCTCCAAAATGAACTTTTGCATTGACCATTTAGTAAATAATGGCCCACGTGTGCTCTAAATGGGACTAGTTTTGGCCCACTTGCTCCAAAATGAACTTTTGCCCCTCTCGCTTCAAAATGAGGGCCACTCTTAAACATCACACACTGAGGAGAAAATTAAGCTTGAAAAAGCTTGGAAAAAATAAGTCAACTTTAACTATTTAATAGTTTAAACCTACTGCAAAATGAGCTATACTCATTGTAGTATATATATATATATATATATATATATATATAAAATTTTTAAGTAATGTGTTAGTAAATCTAGGTTGATTTATTTTATAAATAAATATTGCTAGACATGGGCTGACCTATTTGTAGAAATAAATATTAATTTTTCTTTCTTTATCTTTGTTATTGTTATAGAAGTCTCTCAATTATTTTTACAATCTATAGAACATCCCAAAGTTTTCAAAGTTAAAAAAGGGAAAAAATATTTTCAAAGAAAATCTAAATATCTTAATATGTTGAATATATTACATATATACACATACATACATATATATTCATATTTTTTTTTCTTTGTTTTTTCTCCAATGTGAGTTAGTAGTATTTTTAAGTAATATATTTTTACATTGATTTTTTAGATTTTCAAAAAGAAAATAAAATGTGGTATAAACATCATATTGTAGAAAGAGAACCTATTATGAATAAATGGGTCACAATTTTTTATGTTAATATATTTTGATAATTGTATTTTGAAAACTAGGTATGTTGAAAATAAAACCTTACTATGCCAAAATTTCTCTATATATTCATACATTTTTTTCCTAAAAAAATATTGTAGAAGAAGCAGAAAACATATTATGTGTGTTTAGGTATACACAATTTTATATGTTGATAATTATTGATATTTTTTGTTTAACTTAGTCATTTAATATGGATCATATATATAGTTTTTAAATAATGTGTGTTGGTGGATTTAGGAAAACTTATTCTATAATCAAATATTACTAGACTTAGGAGGAAGTGTTTCCATAACCAAATATTAAATTTCCTATTTTTCTCTTTGTCAATAGAATTGTTTTATCCTTTAGATATCTTAAGAAATATAAAAGAACACTTGTATGAAAAAAGAAATTGTTATATATACACATGTATTCAAAATTTTAAATAAATAAATAAGTATTTAACAATGTTTTTCTTATTTAACTCAAAGATTATGAGAAGAAAATTCAATATGACTGAAATATAAACTTCTATATATTGAAAAGAAATTCCTATATATATACACATCTCATACATACATATATACATCCATACACACTATTTTTCATGGTAAAAGATGTTGTTTATTGTGATTAAGTATTTATTAATTACAATTTTTATATATCTTTTTAAAAATATATATCTAATATGAAATAATGTTCAAGTAATAAGTATACCAATGAAAAATAATTTTAATTATAGAAAGAAAACTCAAATATCAAATGTGTGCATGTATATAAAAATAAATCATATTAATGAACATTGCTAATAGTGATTAAATATTACTCATCAAATATAGAATTATATTAAATAATTTTATACGTAATCTTAGAATATTATTAATTTGCATGAATGTAATTAGTTGCTTTCAAATTGTGATTTAATGCTTGCTAGGAAATTTATTATCATACCATAACAAATATTTGAAAAATATTTAACATTAAATTTAAGAAATTTATAGCATAAAAATGCATATAATTAAAATATTATATATAAATTTTAGATATCTAAGTTATTGACAATTATATAATAAAAATTATTTATAAAATATTAAGTTTTTTTTATGAACATGATAAGCTTATAAGTAGGGAAACTCTCAGAGCTGATTACAACATTCTCCTTTCTCAAAGGAAGACTTATAATATGATTATTAATTCTTGCAAGGATCTACCCACTATTTGCAATGTTGACTCCCAAAAATTTATTGATATGAAGTGGCTTGATGGTACTTTGATTACTAGCATTGAAGCCAAGAACATCTATAATGTTATGTCTATAATAACAAAATTATCAGTCATGTCAATGACCTTTGGTATACTAACCTAGATGATAATGATTGGAAGAAATTCTTTAAAATTCTTTGGAAGAACCCTATTGACCCCAAATCATCTATTTCAAATGGTTTGTGATGTTGGATAGGCTGACTCTTAAAAAAGACCATAATGGTATGGAATTCTATAATATTTGCAGGATGTTAAATACTAGTAGACATATTTTCTTTAATTGTAGTATTGCTAAAGAAATTTGGACTCTTTTTAGCATATCTTATTCCAATGATGTTTATATACTTCAAATTGTCACTAGTTATATTTTTGGTTTAAACAAGGAGGCTAATTCTTATTGAAATATTATTTCATCTAACATCTTATGACAGATTTGGAAAATTAGAAATGAAGAAGGTATCAAAATAATGCCAGAACCCTTACTGAGTCCTTTCAAAGACTCACTTATTTTAAAATCTCTTTGTAAGTTATGGTCATGTTGATGATAGATAGTGATAAGCATAAAAGATTTATTAAAGTTAGGCATTTGACAATGTTCGTGTTCGAGATAAAGAACATATACAAGTGGAGTAGGGCCATTAAAAACTTGATGCCTTTGAAGTTGTGCTCAAGAAGCTTAACTAGGAGATAAAAAGATATAAGAAATCTTCTCATAAGATCCTTATGCTTAATCAAATTCAGGACAGAATGGGTATTGTTTGGATGGAAGGCCCAAAAGGGTGGACCATGTGGGTTTAGTCATTTTCACACTTGATGCACTAGCTTTGCCTTCTTCTATTGTTCTTTATTGTATCTTTTGTTCTTGTGATGTATTTAGAACTCTGTAGTAGTTGATTTTATGTGAACTTTGGTCATACGTTGATATGCTCGATGTGAGGCCTCACCTCCTCCTAAGGTAGCTTTGTATTGTGTATTTCTCTTTTTTTGGTTTCTCTATTATTAATATATATAAAAAATTAAAATTGAATATGTTCGAAATATAAATGTCTATATATTGAAAAGAAATTCCTATATATATACACATATTTCACACATACATATATTTACATATATACACACAAGATTTTTCATGTTAATAGATGTTGTTTATTTTGATTAAGTATTTATTAATAATGATATATATATATATATATATATATATATCTAATATGAAATAATGTTTAAGTAAGAAGTATACCAATTAAAAATATTTTTTATTATAGAAATAAATCTCAAATATCATATGTGCGTAAGTATATAAAAATAAATCATATTAATGAATATTGCTAATAGTGATTAAATGTTACTCATTAAAGCTAGATTTACATAATTTCTAAATAATATGGCTCCATAGATATTTTTGTTGGGTTAAATGACTTTATATGTAATCTTAGAATAATTATTGATTTGCATGAATGTCATTAGTTATTTTGAAATTGTGATTTAATGTTTGCTAGAAAAAAATTTATCATACCATAACAAATTTTTTTTTATGGAGGTTATCCACAAACAAGTTTTAGGTATCTGATAGGGCCTATGCATGCCTGAAAATATTTAACATTAAATTCAAGAATAATTAAAATCTTATACATAAATTTTAGATGTCTAATTTTTTTAATATATCAGTAAACGATCAAAGCCTTGTATTATATTGAATAAATTTAATTTAATTTACAAAATTCTCCATTCAACTAGGCACTGGTAGGAAAGAACAAAGCAAGAAAACCTCCAGTCTTGTCTAGGACCGAAGTCCTATGTTATACAGTTTAAAAGGGGCATACCCAAGTTTATATGAAACTTCATACAAGTTAATACAAAATTTGATGAAGAAAGTAATAACATATAGACATCTTTAGAAAAGGGAACATAAAACTAGAGAGAGGCAAGGTTCCAAACAAAATTTAGAAAGAATCCTACCATGAAGAATTAATCCATCTACCATTTGCATGACAAAATACAACTATCTTCCAATATGGGACTAGTACCAATTGACTATGATCATAAAAATGGGAGGAGTAAAGAGACCAATGAACATATTGAGAGACTCTTCATACAATAAGAATCCTAAAATGTATCAATAGAGTTAATCAAAAGATTTCTAATATGCTTTATGTGAATCTTTATCTAGAATCTCATCCCATTACCTAATCAGTTTACAGTTTATACTTAGAGTGGATTAGATATTCAGGGTTTTTATCTAGTTCAAATGAAGATTATTCAAAATTATATTAACTAAATTTAATAATTTTAGATGTTCATTGATTCTTCTTATTCTTATCATATACTTATGAGTTTAAGAGAAGAATAATTAAACAACCACTCTCCAATTGCCTAGGAGATTACAAACCTAGAAACATCATCTATTGGATTAAGGATCCTATTCCACATCTCCTATTTGACAACCCCTCTAAATGTCATTGTCCTCACTTCCAAAGTGTGAAAGAGGGCAATAGAAGACTCCATGCTTGCAGAAAAACAATAGGGTTTGATAAGAAAGAAGAGTCATAAAATTATTTAGTATTTTGAGTCTTAAATAATAGATGGCGATTCATGGGTTGTAGGGTTTGATAAGAAAGAAGAGTCATAAAATTATTTAGTATTTTGCATCTTAAATAATAGATGGTGACTCATGGGTTGTTAAGCATTGATTGATGCCTACTCATATATGTGTGGAATTATTGAGATACACTAAAAGAGACTATACTTAATGTTTCATGATTGTTTTTCAGATGTCATGTAAGTAGATTTTCTTGCTACAAAAGTCTATCTAATAATTACTTCTAATAAAAGTGTGTCATATTTCTACTAAATTGTCCTTTGCTCTAATCGTAATATTCTTCTTAAGTTAAATTTGTTCTACAAAATATATAAAGTATTCTCCCTCCACTCCTTTATTTTCCAATTTATCAGCGTCTAAATTCCTTTCATGATAAATATGTTGTATTTTAATCTATTCAAATTGATCTATAAGATTAAGTAAACTTTCTAGTTTAGCATTTAATATCCAATTTAGTGTTTGTCACTTTCTAATTACATTAGGATAATTTGTGAATCACCCTCAATAATTAAATTTTTAATATTATTTTTATTCTTAATTTTAATCCTTCTTTTAATGCTTCTAATTCAACTATATTATTAGTTACATTACCTAATGGTTTAGCTCATTTTGATATCCAATCTTCATTTTTTGATTTAACTATACAGCCCAATCCTGCTTTCCTAGGATTCCCTCTAGAAGCTCTATCAAAGTTTAATTTTTTCCATCATATTGGAGGTGCAACCCATTTACAATATTTCTTGGCTATATTATCCTTTTTAGGATAAATTAATGGAGAATTAATCAAATGAAGCCAATTTTTTCTCATATTCTCATCCCATGTTGAGAATGTACCTTCTACCTTGGGTGTGTTCTTGAGACGACAATTCATAACTTCTGTAATAGCTGCCTTGATTTATTGAATAAAGTTATCTTACTAAGTTCTAAATTTTGAAATATTCATCTATTTCTTTCCTTCCATATTTTCCACATAATGATCGCAGGTGTAATAGTCCATAATTTCTCATAATTTCTCATACACACTTATCCTATTCTTAATTGGCCAACCCCTAAGAACTCCCTCAATATCTTGAGGTAAAGGGGAAGTCCAATTCAATTTCTTCTTAACCCAATACCAACAATCATGTGCAAATGGGCACTTAAACAAGATATGCTCCATATTTTTAGATTCATTTTTGCATAGATTGCATCTGGATGGTCCTCCAAATCACATTTTCATGAATCTATTAGCTGTAAGAATCTGATTTTGAATTATTGCCCAAAGAAAGATACCAGCCTTAGGTAGGCATGCTGAATCCTAGCATAGATCAAAGGGTATATCAATATTATCCCATCTTTGTGAGTTTTAGATGTCTATGCTATTTATAATTATATAAGAGAAATTATTTATAAATCAATTAAAAAAAAAATCTATCAAAAGTCTCTTTTTATTAATAACATAATATTAAACTATTAATTTTTATTAATGATAGATGGTGAATGCATGAATCTATAACTAGGGAGCAAAGTAGAGGCGCGAAACATTGGCAAGCACTAGAAAAAAAAAGGCATGATGCTTGTAATGTCCCATTTTTTGGAGGAGTTAATTATAAAGTTATCAATATATATATATATATATATATATATATATATATATATATATATATATTACAAGGTAACTTTATAAATTAAATAAAAAAATCTTCTAGAGGTTGCTAGAAGAAGCGGAGGAAAAATTAAAAAGGAGGCCAACCTATCAAGGAAAAAAGAATAAATAGGCATTGGGGGCTCATTGGCTATCATCAAGATTTATTATTGATTTTTGCTTATGTGCATTGTGGAGCCTAGGGTTTCTACAAGTAGTCACAATTGGCCATTGAGAATGAAAACTCTCAATTGGTATGCAATTTTGAGGGTGTGAGAGATCACCTGAATTATTGCAACTGTGGGAAGGATGTTTCAGTCCTTTCACTTGTGCTTAATTGCTGATTTGGAGTTTCAAGTGGAGCTACACTTTCACCATATCATCTTTAGTAGTCAGTCTCCAGTATTTGATCAATCCACGTTCTCATTTCAGTTTGTAGTTGTAATAAATTCTCAATTGCATACAGCTAGTTAGGGTTATCTGTAATGACTCGTACCAATAGGCCACTAAACAAAACCCTAAATTTAATACATGGCTAAAGTATATTGTTGAAATAAGGAAATAATAGTGCCAATGTATTCATTCAATGAAAACCAAATATTTTACAAATGATATGTCTATTTTCAGCACTGAAACATTATGACCGGCGAAAACTCTCAATTGGTACGCAATTTTGAGGGTGTGAGAGATCACCTGAATTATTGCAGTTGTGGGAAGGATATTTTAGTCATTTCACTTGTGCTTAATTGTTGATTAGGAGTTTCAAGTAGAGCTGCGCTTTCACCATATCATCTTCAGTAGTCAGTCTCCAATATCTGATCAATCCAGGTTCTCATTTCAGTTTGTAGTTGTAATAATTTCTCAATTGTATATAGCCAGTTAGGGTTATTTGTAATGTGCCTGGTCATAATGTTTCAGTGCTGAAAATTGACATATCATTTGTAAAAATATTTGGTTTTCATTGAATGAATACATTGGCACTATTATTTCCTTATTTCAACAATATACTTTAGTTGTGTATTAAATTTAGGGTTTTGTTTAGTGGCCTATTGGTATGGGTCATTACAGTGGTATTGGAGCAGTTTCCTGCCAGCCTGATAGGGTTACCCAGCCACCATTTAATTTAGTTTACAAAAGAACCAACATAATTGAGAATATGGCTAAGAGACATTCTCAAAGCCCATCTAGAGGTGTGTGAGATGATGAGACTTTACAGCAACAAGAGAGGCTTCTACAGTCAATAGAGGCAAGTACATAGGTAGTGATGGTTATGATGCAACATTTGATTGTGGGAAATAGGAGAAATAATCATAATAATGACCAGGGTGATAGGAGCATAGTAGGATCACAACATAGGACATGGTCTGGAACATATGACATGTTAGAGTAATTATTTGTTCTAACTTATTAATTAAATCACTTTGATTTAATTAATTAAGTTGCCTATTACTCTAGTTTTCTTAAGCTATCTTGTAGGTGCATATAATTAATATTTTATTAATTATATTGTGCAACCCTAGCTTTTTAGGCTTTAGTTTCCCTTTTCGGGTTTCGTGAATCCTTATAAAGGAATCACGAAACCCGAAAAAGAAAACTAAAGCCTAAAAAAGCTAGGGTTGCATAATATAATTAATAAAATATTAATTATATGCACCTACAAGAGAGCTTAAGAAAACTAGAGTAATAGGCAACTTAATTAATTAAATCAAAGTGATTTAATTAATAAGTTAGAACAAATAATTACTCTAACACCCCCCCTTAAGCGAAGCTTGGGAGGAAGCTAACCTAGCACAGCTATGAAAGAGAATTGGGTCCCGGCAACAAGGCCAGATCAGGTACCCAATCACAAAAAAATTTCTATAAAGAGGAGAAATAGAGAAAACCACATGGGAAAAACCCTACTCCAAAAAGAGATAGCAAAGAATGTTCTAGAAGAAGGAACAAAGAGATTAGAAGAGAATCATTGAAGCATGAAGAACCGCAAAACTCTGTCAAAATGCTGATCTATAGAACCTCCATGAAAATAGAAGGCACAAACCATCAACCAAAGGAACCTCCATGGAAATAGAAGGCATGAACCATCAACCAAAGAAGCATAGAACAACAATATAACCCCCCCTGCATGCAGTACGAGGCGTCAAAAATAAAAAAAATTGGCAAAAAAATCTTTTTTTCAGCTGTTTTAGTCACCGGCGGTGCAGAGATTTTTTAAAAAGATTTTTGTTTTTTATTATTTTTAAAAAAAAAAAATTAACTTTTTGCATTTTCAGAGGCCCTGGAGGTTTTTTCTCCGTAACTTCAGCATATGGACGTATTTTTTCAATCTGAAAAATGCGCCGAAAAGCTGGTTCTAAGACAAAGATGCTGGTATAGGTGTTTTTGACTTTTGATCTAGTTTGGTTGCCTATTTTGGTAGTCAAAGCTATATGTTCTATTTTGCACTCCGAGAGGCATATCTTGAGCTTCCGATATCCAATTTTGGACTTCTTTATATCGCTGGAAAGCTCTTTCTGTGCTCTTTCCAGTGATGCTGGTTGTTGTTCCAGATTCTATTCCAGGCACATCCTATTCAATATTTTGCATTTTAGCATTCTGGTGGATATTCTGTTTGTTTCAGGTCCGAAAATCATTTTTGTTACTTTAGTTGCTTCGTTTTGGACTTTACCTTCTGTTGTTTCAGCCTTATATTTTTTTTGATCATTGTTGATATTCATTGTAAGCATTTTTATGCAACGCACTGAGATAAAGTGCCACTCTTGCATTTCGGGATCCTTTTCATCATTGTGATTCGTTGTACTCGCACTATTTTATAAAGTGCCATGGGGGGGATAGTTGTTTGCTGCTTATAGGCCCTCTTTCTCTAATTCCTCATGCAGTGTCGATGAAATGTGCCTTTATTGGTGTTTTGTACCTCACTCTCGATGTGTTTGGCTCCTGTGTTGTAGGAGATTCTTGGCCCATCTTTTCAGTTACCTATCACCTCACCTACCTTAAGAGGAGGTTATGTTGTTGTTCTATGCTTCTTTGGTTGATGGTTCGTGCCTTCTATTTCCATGGAGGTTCTTTTGGTTGATGGTTAGTGCCTTCTATTTCCATGGAGGTTCTACAGATCAACATTTTGACAGAGTTTTGTGGTTCTTCATGCTTCAATGATTCTCTTATGATCTCTTTGTTCCTTCTTCTAGAACATTCTTTGCTATCTCTTTTTGGAGGAGGGTTTTTCCCATGTGGTTTTCTCTATTTCTCCTCTTTATAGAGATTTTGTTGTGATTGGGTACCTGATCTGGCCTTGTTGCCGGGACCCAATTCTCTTTCATAGCTGTGCTAGGTTAGCTTCCTCCCAAGCTTCGCTTAAGGGGGGGTGTTAGAGTAATTATTTGTTCTAACTTATTAATTAAATCACTTTAATTTAATTAATTAAGTTTCCTATTACTCTAGTTTTCTTAAGCTATCTTGTAGGTGCATATAATTAATATTTTATTAATTATATTGTGCAACCCTAGCTTTTTTAGGCTTTAGTTTGCCTTTTCGAGTTTTAGAGGGGCTGAGAGATCATTTAGCATATATGATAAGGAGATTTTGGCCATCATGCATGCCTTGGCCAAATTTAGATAATATCTTGTGGGCAGCAAATTTTGTATTAAAATTGATCATAATAGTTTGAAGCACTTTTTGGGACAGCGGGACTTGAATGATCATCAACAGAAGTGGGTGAGTAAGTTACAGACATATGATTTTGATATCACATATGTTAAGGGGACACAGAATATTGTTGTAGATGCTTTATCCCATAGGCCACACCTCACTTCTATGATTCAGATATCAGAGGATTGGCAACACTTGATTGTAGCAGAATATGCCAAAGACACATAGGCCTCTGCTATAGTGGAGGGGACAACAATCAACACCAGATACACTCTCATAGATGATTTGATCATTTACAAGAACATGATTTACTTAGTCCCAGGATCGAAAGTGAAGCAGTTGATTTTGAGAGCATTCCTTAATTCACCTACAACAGGGCATCCTGGATATTTCAAGACTTACAGGTTAGTATGGGAATGGTTCACTTGGAAGGGACTTAAGGCTGATGTTTTGCAATATGTGTGAGAGTGTCCTATTTGTCAGGAGAACAAACAAGAGCACACTTATCCAACAAGGCTCCTACAACCACTTCCTATTCTTGACAGGAAGCGGGAATGCATCTCTATGGATTTTATTACGAGCTTTTCCAGGGCCCAGGGGCGAGATTGTATCTATGTGGTGGTGGATAGGCTGACAAAATATTCTCACTTCTTCCCTATTGCTATTGCATACTCAACAACTCAGGTGGAAGAGGTCTTCTTCAGAGAGATTTTTAGATTACATGGTTTGCCTCGAAGCATTGTGAGTGACAGGGACAGCCGCTTCATGAGTCACTTTTTGTAGGAGATATTTCAGTTGTGTGGCACTAAGCTTACACCTAGTACTAATTATCACCCACAGACTGATGGTCAAACAGAGATTGTAAACAAATGGGTGGAAGGGTATTTGAGGAATTATGTGGCAAATCAACAATGAGCTTGGGTCAGATGGATATATCTCTATGAGTATTTTTTACAATACTACATATCATATGACTATACAAATGACACCCTTCATGGCACTTTATGATTATGAGGCACCTAGTTTCTTAGATTTGTTGTTGGGAGATAGTCGAGTACCCGTGCAGTTGAACTATCATAGGAAAGTAAGGATTTAATTGCTACTCTCAGAGACAACATTGCTAGAGCTCAGAACTAGCAAAAATAGTATGTAGACAAGAAGAGGACTGAGCATAGTTTTGAGGTAAATGATATGGTTTATCTAATGTTGTAGCCATATAAGCAGTCCACTCTCAAGAAGAGTGGTACAGAAAAACTCAAGCTATGCTATAATGGACCATTCAAGATCATCAAATGAGTTGGTGAGGTGGCTTATGAGTTGGAGCTTCCCACAGATAGTAGAGTGCACAATGTGTTTCATGTATCACGCCTCAAAAAGGCGTTGGGTCAGAATGTGATGCCTTCTACAGTATTACCTCCCTTGGATGATGAGGGGAAATTGATCTTAGTGTCAGAATCCATTTTGGATAGTAGAGAGAAGTAGCTTTGCAGGAGAGTAATAAGAGAGTATCTAGTTAAGTGGAAAGATTTACCTATTGAAGATGCTACTTGGCAGGGAGAAGTGATTTTGCAGCATCCATCATTAAGATTGCTTAAGGCCAAGCAATTTTAAGAGGGGTGAACCTGTAATGTCCCATTTTTTTGGAAGAGTTAATTATAAAGTTATCAAATACACACACACACACACACACACACATATACACACACACACACACACACACACACACACACACACACACATATATATATTACAAGGTAACTTTATAAATTAAATAAAAAAATCTTCTAAAGGTTGCTGGAAAAGGCTGAGAAAAAATTAAAAAGGAGGCTGACTTATCAAGGAAAAAAGAATAAATAGGCATTGAGGGCTCATTGCCTATCATCGAGATTTATTATTGATTTTTGCTTATGTGCATTGTGGAGCCTAGGGTTTTTGCAAGTAGTCACAATTGGCCATTGAGAACGAAAACTTTCAATTGGTATGCAATTTTGAGGGTGTGAGAGATCACCTGAATTATTGCAACTGGGGAAGGATATTTCAGTCCTTTCACTTGTGCTTAATTGCTGATTTGGAGTTTCAAGTGGAGCTGCACTTTCACCATACCATCTTCAACATTCAGTCTTCAGTATCTGATCAATCTAGGTTCTCATTTCAATTTGTAGTTGTAATAAATTCTCAATTGTATACAGCCAGTTAGGGTTATCTTAATGTGCCCAGTCATAATGTTTCAGTGCTGAAAATTGACATATCATTTTTAAAAATATTTGGTTTTCATTGAATGAATACATTGGCACTATTATTTCCTTATTTCAGCAATATACTTTAGCTGTGTATTAAATTTAGGGTTTTGTTTAGTGGCCTATTGATACGGGTCATTACAATGCTTTCAAGGTGGATCCATTGCAGAAACAGAGATTAGAGAATTGGAGAGATGAAATTTATGAAGAGTCTCTTGCTAGAACTCAGAATTAAGGTTTAGAGGCAGATTCCGGAGAAACCCTAACCGATAAAAAAAAGAATCAAAATTTCTTTCATCTAAACATAAGCAGATTCCCTAGGTACAACAATAAGAGGTAAAGAAAGTAGGATTTGATTGCACCATGCCTTCATCATCATTAACATCCTCATCGCCTTCACACTCCTCATCTTTCTTTCTCATACTCACTGTTGTTACCACTGGATGGAGTTTATAAGCTTTGATCTCAAACCCAATAACCATATATGTGTGGGGCAAATTCTCACCACTCCGCTTCCTCTCCATTACCATCCTCTGATATGTCTGAGATCTGAGATCTGTTGATCCTCATCACTGTCGTTGTTCTTAGATGTACAGTTTCTGCATCGAAGGCGTCCGTCGTGAAGCGAATATCCAGAAGCAATTCACCCGCAATGAATGGGTGTTTCGCAGAATATACATTCTTTCCAGCCATCTTTCCTTTCATGGAAAGGGTGCAGAAGTTGCCCTTTTCATAAAACGTGCCGCAAATATTGCAGAGACTCGCTAGCTCCCAAGAGGGGAGTAGCAAACAGCTCCTCCATCGGCTACTGTCTCTTGGCCCATAGATTTTTCTTTTTTATTTTCGTTCATTCTTTCTTTTTCTCTCAATCTTGAGTTATTTTTAAATAATATAGGTTATGCTGGTTTCGAGATCTTCACTAAAAAATTGTTTGAAGAAGAAAATAAAATAATTTTCTATGTTAGTAAATATTACTCATTTAATAAATAATGGTCGGTCTCTGTCCTAAATGAAACTAGTTTTGGTCCCCTCGCCCCAAAATAGACTTTATTAGGACTCCCTTGATTACGAAAATATATAAACTGGTCATTAATTATAGATTATATATAATTTTTAAGCAATGTGTGTTACTAAATTTAGGAGGCTTGTCTTAAAAATAAATATTGATAGACATAGGCCAATCTATTTATACATCTTTGTTATAGAAGTCTTTTATCATTTAGATTTTTTTTTTTAAAACTTAGAAGATTCGCATGAAAAGAATATGCACGCATACATATATGATGACAATTTCCTTATCTTATCTTTGTTCAAAAAAAAATTACTTCTAAAATTTCTATAAAAAAAATTGTAACTAATTTTTTCTTTTCTCAATTATTTTTTACAATCTTTAGAACATCCCAAATATTTTCAAAGCTGGAGAATGAAATTGTTTTCAAAGAAAATCTTAATATCTTCACCAAAAAATAATTATAATAAAAAGAAAGCTGGGCATGTTGAAAAGAAAACTTTACTATGCAAAAATTTATCCATCTTTGGCTCTCTTACCCCACAATATATATTAATACATTTTATTTTCTCATTTTCTTTCATTCTATTCTATTCTTTTCATTTCTATTTATGTGTGAGTTTTTTTTCAATTATATAGTTTAAGTGTCTTTTTAAATCCTCAAAAAGAAAACAAAGGAAAAAAGTATTGTAGAATAAGAAAATATGGTAGGATGAGATGAAAAGCTATTGTGTATTTAGGTATGCTAGATTTTCTATGTTACTATATATTAGTAACTTTGTTTAACTATTCATTAAATATGGATCTTATATATAAGTTTTAAATAATATATCTTAATGGATTTAGGAAAAAATATTTTATAAAAAAATATTAGTAAACATAGGAGAATGGGTTTCAACAAAAATATATTAAATTTGCTATGTTTCTCTTTGTTATAGAAGTGTCTTACCCTTTAGATGTCTTAAAAAATATAGAAGAACATTTGTATGAACAAAAGAAAAGGATATCTATATACATGTATTTACTATTTTTTAAATAGATAAATAAGTATTTAATAATATTTTTGTTATTTAATTCATAGACTATGAGAATAAAACTAAATATGCTGAAAATAAAACTTCTATTTATTGAAAACAAATTCCTATATATATATACACATATATCATACATACATATATACATGGACATGATTTTTCATATTTATTGATATTGTCTATTGTGATTAAGCATTCAATAATTATGATTTAGATATATCTTTTCTAAAACACATATCTAATATAAACTTATATATAGTTTTTAAACAATTTGAAAGTAATAAATATATCATAAAAAAATTATTACACAAAGAAAACTCAAAATCATATTTTTGTGGATGTATATACAAAAAAGAATCATATCAATGTAGTGTTTAAATATATTTGTTAAGCATAGAATTGCATAATTTCTAAATAATGTCATGGATGGATATTTTTGTTTTGTTATACATGTAAAAATTTCATAAACGTCATTGATTGATTTTAAATAGTAATTTTATGCTTGTTCATAAACTTGTTATCCTAATGTAACAAATATTTCAATATTATTTAACTTTGAATTTAAAAAATTATATATATATATATATATATATATATATATATATATATATATATATATATATACACACACACACACACACACATAATATTTATTTTAAAAATAAATTATTTATAGTCTATTAAGTTTTATGAATGATAGATGGTGTATGAGAAAATCTATAACTTGGGAGAAAATTAGAGGCCCAAAAATTGGCAATAACCACAATAGAGGAATGCAAGAAGTAGGGAGATGAAATTAATTACTTGAATACATCCAAATGTTGATAAAAAATATACCAATGCTTGAACACATGAAAACCTATAAATGTTATAAATTTTTTTAAAAAAATTATTAATGAGTGAAATAAATGACTTTTTTTTGTCTCAAGCAATGTATATGCATAGATTAAATCTTTGTGTTGGATATAGGTTGTATTTTATATAATAATGTGTTAATTTTATAACAACAAATAAATATTTTTTATGTTGAAGTATTTGTCCTTTCATTTTTAATGTAAAGGTTATATCTAACAAATATTTATGATTAATAATAACTATTTGGTTCATTTAAGTTACAATTTTTAGTTTAAGATCTAGTTGAATGTTTGAAAAGGCACCTTTTAACAAGTCGAGTGATGAATACAACTTCAAACCTTAGGTTGTAGGTAGTTCTATGTCCATTTTAAATTTCTAAAAAAAAAATGAAGGTCTTTTAGTGGCTACATGTAAGTTCTAAGCCCTCACACTACTGGTTCCTCTCCCACAATCAAGAGTTTCAATTGTTAGAGCTCAGCAATAAGGTTAACAATGGATGAGTGGCATATCCAAATCAAGAGAAAATGAGTGCCACAATGGGTGCTTTAATCAAGAAGATGGATTGACAAAGAAGGGAGAAATCACCCTAAATAAAAAAAGGAAGTCTATACCAAACTTGATCTTAACTTGTATTCCTATTAAAATTAAACAAGTCTATACCAAACAATTGCTCAAAAAATTGTGAAGATACAAGCTTAATTTTGAAATGGAATAGAGTGGCTATTGAAAAGGGTAAATTGATCACTTGTCTTAATAGTAAATTTGGAAGTGACTTTCAGCTATACATGATTTTGAACAAGCTTCGTGGCATGGTGCACTACAGTATTAATTGTAGTGATTGATCGATTCAGCAAGTTTGACAACTACATTATGGAAGCTATGCGTAGAAATATTTGGTGGCAATCTAGAGTTACCTAGATATGTGGGAAACATCTATATAATCACAATCTATATAATCTAAGCTATTAATACCTAGAGCATTGGAATCTCTGGTCTATCTAAAATCAATTAACTCATCTTAAATGTAGTCAAAGAAATTGTAGGGAGAAAATTTCTATACACCTAGCATAGATATAGGGTAAATAAAAATACTTTGGCAAATTTATTTTCCATTTCTATTACAAGGGGTGTGTCAAAAGCTTGTGCAAAGAGCGTTTGCCACAACAATTTTTAAGTACATATATCTAGATTAGATTGATGTGATTCTACTCAATCTGGACATGCAAAAGATGATTCTAGTGGTGCAAAAATACTACCTTTTCCCTAAATGAGGGTCTATTGGCATTGTGAGGAGATTTTTCCCCTATTATTTTAGTTACAAAGCTTACGGAAATGAAGGGTAGACTCAAAATAGTCAATAGAAACTTCATTTTTTAGCACAAAATTACCTCTCTCATGCCCATTTACATGGTAGAATGGATGCAAAGGTTACTAGGTTCTGGTAGATGGAAATGTAAAATTGGTAGGCCTAGAATTTCCTTCCATACATGATTCTTGGATGATAAACAAGATGTGGAGGTAATCACCAATAGTATGGCACATAGGTGTTTCAAGTGAGATCATGTAGTGAAGGAAAAAGGTTCTCATGTGAAGCACATAGAAAATGAGGCAGACGAATGATGCACTCTAATCTTCCTAACAAATAAATCTATCAAAGGACCTTTGTGGGAAGAAGGTAACTTGAAAGGGATACCCCTAGGGTGTCTTATTTTCTTCATGGTTAGGGTTTGGGGATATAATTTGATGGGCAGTGTCTTATTCTCTTAGATGGATTGGAGACTATATTAGTCACTTCATTAATGTCAACCTAAATACCAGTTCCAAGGCCAAATTAGTTATTGCAAGATTATTTGTGAATGTGGGGATGAATAAACCATTTCTGACCATAGTGGCTTTGAAATAAAAATGGGTTTCTTGGTCACAATTTATTCTATATGAGAATGTTGCACCCTTCTACCAAAATTTAAATATGTTTGACCTCCTACTTGTGTACTATAGGTGGAGAGAGAAACTTAAGGAAAATGTCTCCTCACTTGGAGTGGTTGTAATAGAATTCTCAAAGACTATAGAAGAAAAAGACCAGGTTAATGCATAACCCTTAGATAACATGGAGATGGTAGTGTCTTATTCTTGAAGTGAGAATGGGGGACTCTTGGAGAAGGATGAAGAACAAACCAAGCAAAAGGGGATGGATAAGGCCCTTGAGATGTATGAAACTACTAACCCAAAAGAGAGAGAGATTGATGGAAATACCTTTATGAAAGAGGGCAATGGAATTTCTAAACTTGAGGAAGGGAAGATTAATGCATTATCGATCAAGTTAGTCACATAGCTTGTTAAGGAGAAAGAGAATTGGTTTTTGAACCTCTTGAATGAGGGTAGGAGATCCTAGACCATAGAATCCTACAACATCTCCTTGGTGAATGAGAATCTCTCACCTTTTTCAGATGGACCCCTACTAGTTTCACTACCATGTATTGTTGAAATATATTCCCCCATCCAAACTGGAGCTAGTAGTTGCATCTTGGACAGTGATGTTGGATGAATTGTCCTCAAGAGGAAGTTAAGGGATGGAAAAATAGATGATGTTGGGATAGCGAGGAAAGTGGGGAGATCCCAAACTAAGAACCTTCAATAGAAGGAGACAACCAATGATATATCATAGTAAAAAATAAGACCCTTGTTGAGATCTAAACACAAAGAAGATAAAGATAATATCCTAGAATGTGAGAGGGCTAAATAGCCTCTAGAAGTAGTATGAAGTTGAACAAAATATCATGGAACTGAATGTTGACATGATTCTTTTGCAAGAAGTAAAAATGATAGAGCAGACATTTTATAGAGTGGCTGACTATCTATGGCTAGGAGAAAAATTCTCTTATAGTGTCATGTGTAAAGAAACTTGGAAATAAAGAATATAACCATTTCCACATAACCCATAATAAATCTGAAATAAATATGGAATTAAAATCCACATGCAAGAGAATAGACAACATACTCACAAAATTGTGACACAAGATATACCCTGGGAAACCCTCATTGAGGGAAAAACCCAGCCTCCAAAAGCATCCATCACCATGTATTATTCAGCAAAATAACCATTGCCATACAACCATGGAAGCCTTCATGGCCATAGCCATAATTGAGAAAACTATGTGAACAAGCATGAATCCACACATCCCATTCCATGCTTTCAACCTTCACAACTGCTCCCTTGCCTAACCTGTCAAGCCTTGTCCCGCTCGACTCTTGCCTTTTGTCTTCTCTTTGTCACTCTCTCTATACAACAACTACCCTTGTGGCTGCTTATATAGTAGCAAGTCCCACAAAACCACCAAGTGGTATTACATAAACCATGTGCTAAAACCATGTGCTACCTAACCCACTGACCCCACATTTAATATTGAGCATTTAATTCTTTTCCCCAATATTAAATAATTACATGAAATATTATCACAATGTTACAATACAACTCATCAAGAATATTCCATGGGAATCTTTACATGTTGCACGTCCATCTAGGCACAACATTACATAATAAAAAAAAAAAAATCAAATAACAATATTATGCAATGTGTGCAACACCCATTATCTCAACAGTCTCCCACTTGTTCTATACATTGCATAGGGTCAATCCGTAGCCACATAAAATGAACAAGGGAACAATCCCTCCCAGCACATCCACCATCATGGATCAAAATACACCAAGTGCTCCATCTTGGTACCCACAACAAAATCAAAGTATCCAGCATCTCGAACATGAATGATCTCACCTCCTATTATGCCACTCCCACTAGACATACATAGAAGCCATCCAAAGAGAAAGCCACCCAACCTGTCGCATTAGAAGATCATAAAATCCTATACCAACTGAAATTCCAAGCACAAAAAACTTGATCCAAAGGTAATCACATGTATCCGTAGTTGCCAAAATATCCATAGCTGAAATAGCACCCACAACAAAGTGCCAAACCCATCCAACTATCCATACCTCAAAGGTATAACAAGTGAATCTCATATCACCAACATATCCAATCTACAACCTGCAATCACAAGCTTCAAGAGCAATACCTACCACATATATACCAAGAAGCTCCCAGTACAAAAGATAATGTCAAATCTATAACCAATCCACTCACAACATCTCAAAGAAGTGAATCCATGTAGTATCAAGGACATCCATAATACATAATCCAATATCCTGCAAGAATAACTCTCATAACAAGTCTCCAATAGTCTCTCAAATTCTCCACAACCAACAAAGGAAAGAGATAAAGAAATAACCATGTCATCTCTCACATGACATACATGAGCACAAACTAGTGATCACAATATCCAATCAATCTCAAATCCAATGTAGGCAAAACTGAACATCCGAGAAGATAACCAAGACTAGAGAAACCATGCAAATCATAACCTGTATCATGTCCTTCTACACACACCTCTAGATGTAAACTATGCAAGTATGATCTCCTCCATAAAACCCCAAAAAGAAGCCTCAACAATACCCAAACCATACCATATAACTAATCATGGATGTAAACCTCTCACAAGAAGATCAAACTCATAAAACCATTCCTAAACCAAGGAATAACCATTCCTAATCCAAGAAATATGCCCAATAAAACCATCTCCCAAACTCAACCAGCATAATAACATATGCACATGGAGATAACCAATGCTAAACCATCTCTCAAATGAACCCTCCAGAACTAACTCATGTACCATAGCTCAAGATCCATATCCATGAAAGAAAAGCATAAATATAATGCAACTGAGAGAAAATAATGGGCTATACCTCTCAAGTAGCAAACTGCCGAGTAGACCAAGAGTGGGGAATGAGAATGCTCATCAAGATACCCAAGTCTCCAACCAAGACTCATCTAAGAAAAATCTCCTCTCAAGTCCATATCAGGTGACTGCCCTAGGACTTCCTGCTGAAACTATCAACTGTCCCAACAAATACTTCTCTAATCCAAGAGAAATCAGTGTCACCACCGTCTCTAAGTATCCATGAGCACCTGTAACCAATCAATCCATGCCAACTCCAAATGTAACATAGAAATAACATGAGGTATCTAGCTTATGATCAGTGTACTCAATACCAAGAAACTAAACCAAGATCAATGTCAAAGTTCCAACCATGGCCTCAGGAACATAAACATGACAACATGATCTAACAATCTCAACCAAAGAGATAACATGCTCCAGATGAACACACCATAACATGTCATAACTCTAAACGCGTATCAAGAGTATACCATGAAATAATAATGAAACCATCCTCACACTAAGGATAACATGTCAAATAAAAACATAAACCACACCTTTGCCAAGAACCCTGTGAGTCCTCAAGATGCAACCATCTCCACACACCATGAAGAAAACCATCTCCACATACCAGGAAGAACCATCTCCACACACCATGAAGATAACCAAGAACTCCATGAGTCCTCAAGATCTAACCATCTTCAAACACCATGAACATAACAAGTGCACCATGCAAATGTCAAAGATGCTTCTGCAGCAACAGGATCTATGAAAAACCTCCAACATCTGCAAATACTCAGTAAATATATCAATGCCAACAACTCCCACTCAATCGTGGTACCAAGTCACCTATGGCATCATAAAATCCATCTTCTACTTGAAGATCCAAACCAAACCAGGAACTAATCCTGCACTGTCACCCCATCACTGTCATAAGCTCCCACTAAACCGTGTATCCAAGCTATCCATGACATCATGATGAAAACCCATCCTCTAACCATGAGAATCAACCAAGGCATCAAACTATCAAAGAACTCAAAGTGGACATCATGAGCTCCTCAAAAGAAACCAAATAACCATGATCCTCAACCAAGAAGATATACCACCATAACTAAATCAAAAAAAAAATCCAAGCTAATGAACATCAAGGATGTGCCTGTATATGCAATCATGTCATGCCAAAATCTATGACACCGTGATCACATCCATGAACTGAGGATCTGGCTCTCAAAGTGTCCAACCTGTCAGCATAAAATAGTCAACCACAATCCTCTACCATGACTATACCTGGTAACAACATCTCATCCCTTCTACATGAAGAATAAAATCAGAAAATCATGTGACTCAGGGCATAGACAACCCAAATCCAAGCCACCAATCTGTATATGCATCAATAATGAAAGATCAATGGGCAAAGACAACCCATAACCAAGCTATAAATGCAACCTGTAAGTATAGACCGCTTATAACACTGCACAACTTGTAGACCCAACAAGTCATCATGCATATCCAAACCAAACACTGATAACTATATCATCATGAGACCAACCTGAAATATGAACTGAGTATATAATGACATCAAATCTTAAATCTCCAATGCCATAAACTCACAATGTTACCATAGTCAAAATATACCTATAAACTGTTCAGATCAATAAATCATGCCAAACCTGCACCAAATCTGAACCAATGTGTAGAGCTCTCCAAGAGCTTTCCGTTGACTACTCGAAGTCCAAAATCTGACTCTGTATGCCCAAGTTATGCCGTAATCCGTGCTTAAAATAAACAACATCTGAATTTAGGGCTCTTAAAACCTAAGAAAATTTCAAAATTATAGAACCAAACTTACACCATGTTGTAGTGCTCTGAATTATCTTTCCAACGCCTATAAGAACTCTGAAATCCGATATTCTGAGAGAAAGTTATGGCCATTTTACTAAGACAGTTTTTTTACCATTTTCAGTACGATTTTTCATTTTTTATTTTTTCAGTGACGAAAATTCCGACAGGATTAAATTTGACGGCCATCATGGGCTGAAACCAAAAAACTCTTTCATTTCCTCTGAACATGGCCAAACTAGGGCATATTATATATCAAAATTAATGAAAATGTCGACCCGGATCCAATGGTGAGGTCTGTTTTTACCTAGGAGGTGATTTTTGCAAGCTACCCCCCAAAACCATCATTTTAAATGAAACATCCGAAAAAAAATCTTTTTGTCCAACAATTTCATATGCCCAAATTTTTTAACATCCCACCATAATAGCAAACCCAAAACCCTCAGATCTGCAATAATTATTCATATATCTTGCCCCTTTTTTTTTATCCTCTCATGCATTCCCATGGATTCAATCTAAGGTTATAATAATAAAACCATAGCTCTGATACCAATTGTAAGGCCCATTTGTCGTTGGACCAAAAGCCATGACTGTTAGTGAACATGGAACACCACATAATTAACCACCTGTGGGCAGGGGAGTGCATCACATCACCCAACAATCTCCCCCTCGACGTGCATACCAGGTGCTTATGCGGGTCGGGAAGGCACCGGGGAGATTTGAACCCATGACTAGGCCAAAACCAGGCTTTGATACCACTTGTAAAGAAACTTGGCAATAAAGAATATAATTGTTTCCACATAACCCATAATAAATCTGAAATAAATATGGAATTAAAATCCACATGCAAGAGAATAGACAACATACCCACAAAATTGTGACACAAGATATACCCTGGGAAATCCTCATTGAGGGAAAAACCTAGTCTCCAAAAGCATCCATCACCATGTATTATTCAACAAAATAACCATTGCCATACAACCATGGAAGCCTTCACGGCCATAGCCACAATCGAGCAAACTATGTGAACAAGCATGAATCCACACATCCCATGCCATGCTTTCAACCTTCACAAATGCTACCTTGGCTAACCTGTCAAGCCTTATCCCGCTTGACTCTTGCCTTTTGTCTTCTCTTTGTCACTCTCTCTATACAACAACTACCCTTGTGGCTGCTTATATAGTAGCAAGTCCCACAAAACCACCAAGTGGTATTACATAAACCATGTGCTACCTAACCCATTGACCCCACATTTAATATTGAGCATTTAATTCTTTTCCACAATATTAAATAATTACATGAAATATTATCACAATGTTACAAATACAACTCATCAAGAATATTCCATGGGAATCTTTACATGTTGCATGTCCATCTAGGTACAACATTACATAATAAATAAATAAAAATAAATCAAATAACAATATTATGCAATGTGTGCAACACCCATTATCTCAACATCATGATAGGTGCTTTGGGAGGTATTGCAACTCTTTGGAATATAAACAAGGCTTTGGGCAAAGAGATCCTCCTATTCCCCCATTTTATGGTTGTGCAATTCACCTTCAAAACTTGTAACTGGAACATGTTTAATTTCTATACCCCAACTACCCATAATGGGCAGCTTTTGGTCAAGGAAGAGGCAATGAAAGTTATTGACTCCATGAGGCATGAGAACATTTTGTGTATTGGTGGCTTTAACACCCCCCTATATCCCTTAGAGAAAATGGGTGGCATGGAGGACTTCTCTGAGAGTATGTATGACTTAGAGGGCTTCCATGGGAGGAATGATCTATTAGATATTAATATTCAAAGAACCCATTTCACCTAATTGAATAACATATTGGGAAATAACCTAATTCAGGTTAAGCTTGATCATGTTCTTACCTAGACGGGTTGGGATATTCTCACATAGCTCCTTAACATCTTACCCAAGGATCATATTTGACCACTTTATGTTGTAATTCTCATGGAACCAGAGAGATAATGTGGCACTCACACCTAAAGTTGAGAGACCATATTGTGCGATGGTGGAACATTCTAGTCAAAGGATTTTCCATTTTCCACATTGCTAGGAAACTTGAAAGCATCCATAAATAGGTCAGAGGATGGAGTAAGTCGTCATTTAGCAACATCTTTAAGGAAAAGAAAATGACTGAGAAGAAGCTAGATTTCTTCCAAGCCAATCTAGCTTGTGGTAATTCTTCTTTGGAACACAAAAGTGAGGAGAAAGAATGTCTGACAAAGTGGAAAGTTTTGTTAGAACATGAGGAAATCTTTTGGAAGCAACGATCTAGATTACAGTGGCTAGCAAAGGGCAATAGAAACACAACCTTCTTGCATAGATCAACATCAAAGAGAAAAAAGAGGAAAAATATTAGCCTATTAGTGGATAGTAATGGTCATGAAATATTGTAGGAGGATAGGATAGAGGACTAGGTCTCTAGATACTTTCAAGAGATCTACAACCCCTCAAAATCGAATCAGTATTAACACTTAGGAGGATATTTTAAGGATCATGAACTAGGTTCTTGATGACTAGATGAACAATGCCCTGATTGGCAAGGTTACAAAGGAGGAAGTGAGAAAAGATCTATTTAGTATGAACTAGTTTAAAGCCCCAGGTTTAGATGGGTTTCCCCTTGCATTTTTTAGAAGTTTTGGGATATTGTCAAGTATGATATTTCTGATGTTGCTTGCAACTTTTTTAGAATGGGAAAGTTCCTAAAGGAACTTAACTAGACCTTCATCATGCTAATACCAAAGCTGGATGGATCAAGACATATTGAGGAATTCAGATCCATTAGCCTCTGCAACACAATTTATAAGATCCTCTCTTAGGTTGTGGTGAACCATATTAAGCCTTTGCTTGATAAGTTTATAGGCCCCTACTAGAATAATTTTTCTTTGGTAGAAAAATACTAGATGTGGTCATTACCACCCATGAGGTGATACAATCCATGGAGAAGTGTGGGAACCCAGGTATGGCTCTAAAACTTGACATTTCTAGGGCCTTTGACAAGGTAAGGAGTGAATTTTTGTTTGATAATTTTTCCAAGTTAAGATTTAAAGAGAAATTGGTTAGAATAATCATGGTTGTAGTTAACAACATCTAGTTCTCATTCTTGTTGAATGAGGCCCAAGCAATTTTTTTACCTCCTCTTAAGGTCTTCAACAAGGGGACCCCCTTTTTCCTTACTTATTCATCATTATGGCATAGGTGTTGGGAAAAAACTTAAAGAACCTAGAAAATATTGACAAGATAGAATAAATAAGACCTATAGGTGCTCTAACAATTTGTTGATGACACCTTCCTATTTGGCCTATCTTTTGTTCATGAAGCTAGATCTTGGAAAACCCTTAACTATTATGATAAGGTTTTGGGGTAATGAAGAAAATTGTAATTTCTTAATATGGAGAATGGCCAAAGGATAAAAGTGATCATAATTTTGGAATGGTACGAGGCGAGCTTACCTGATTCCTATCTTGGCCTCCCTCTCATGATTAAAGAAGTATCCTCGTAGTACTCAAATGGGTTGGTGGAACACATATAGAGGAAGCTTGCGGACTAGAAAGGAAAAATCTTGACTAGTGTGGGGAAACTTCATCTTCTCTTGGCATCTTTACAAGGCATTCTTGTGTAGTTACTCTCTCTCTTTAAAATCCTAGGTAGATAAAAAGATATTATTGAAAAAACTCAAAGAATATTTTAATCCTCAGGAATAGAGGATAAGACTAGAATATGTTTGGTGAGCTAGGAGAGAGTTTGCCAAGGTTGGATGGAGACTCATGAACTCTTTGAGTAGCTTGTATAGTATTGTTAGGGCTAAGTATATGAGGGGAAACTCATTGCATCATCATCTTTGGACCAATGTGCTCCCCCCGGGATCAAAAATTTGGAATTATGTTGTACACACTCGTAGAATTTTGAAGAAGGGTACTCACTAGATTTTGGGGAATGGGAGAAACATTGAATTATGGGAGGATAAATGAATCTAGGATGGTCCCCTCATCTATAATAGGTTTCAACCTCTAAGATGTTTTTGTACAAGATAATGTGGTACCCTAGTTCATAACTACATCACCCTTGATAGCAAATGGAACAAAGTTTACATTTACAAAAATCTTGGGATGAGGCTACTTATGGAGCTCTAGGAGATGTTGCAAAATTGTCATATCCACTCCACCCCGTTGGAAGATTCTTTAATATGGAGACTAACCCCCCTCTAAGGACTTCATAGTGAAATCTGTTTATACTTGTTGTCTTGAGGGAGATGAAGACTCAAGTAAGTGGAAGAATGTTTGGCACCCCTAGATCTTGCCAAGGATAAACTTCTTTTGGTTGATGGCTCTACATGGGCAATCGTCACCGTTGATCACCTACAAAGGGGAGGATTCTAGCTGGCCAACTATTATGTGTTAGGATACAATGCAACAAAATCCATTCAACACCTCCTCAAACATTGTCCCTCTTCTATGGAGGTTTGGGGGAGATTTTCTCTATGTGGGAGATTCTGTGGTGCTTCAATGAGAAACTCCATCAATTTGTTAATTGGGATGGTCCCTCTAATAACCCATACCTCAAAATCTTCTAGAGATTCATCCCCCTCATATGTGTCATGGAAAAATTGGAAGGAAGAAAAAAACTATATATTTTAGGATAAAGTTGCTCCTAGCTCAATGTTGGTTTAGCAAGTGACTAGGCTCATGAAGGAATGTAGTGGGATATTGCATTGAAAAACCACCCCTTGAACCCCCCAAGGGATCAGGAAATGACATGGGCTACTTCTTGGGACTAAAGTCTAAAGGTGGCAAGATTTGACAACTCTAAAGTTTTTGCAAGACATAAAATAATTTGGCAGCCCCCTCTAGAAGCTTGCGTGAAACTCAATCTTGATGGCTTGACCATTGCAGGAAGGACTATGGCTACTAGTGTTGTCCAAGATTATACTGGTAAGATGGTGAATGCCTATGTTGGGAACTCCTTAGGGGGTTCTAATAATGAAGTGAAATCTTTGTCCCTGCTATGGAGAATGAGGATAGTGGGTTCTAGAAGGATTAACAGACTATTTATCAAGGGAGATTCTATGTTAATTATCAAAACTATGAAGGGAGAAGGCTAATGTAGTTGGAAGATCAAAGTGACAATAGAGGAAATATACATCTTGCTGGATGGGATTCTAGAACTCCACATGGATCATATCTATTGGAAAAGCAATGGAGTTATGGATGACCTAGCTAAAATTGGTCATAACATGGAAGGAATAAAGGAATGGGCTGATCTCAACTGAACCCCACCATCCACAAAAATGATGGTGGAAATAAAAAGTGCTCTTTGTAGAGCAATATGATGAAGCACAAGAGGTGGCATATTAGTGAGGATCTAGGTGGGTGGAAGAACCTTGGGATTAAATACTATAGAGTCTAGAATATTTGGAAATATTTTGTGATTATTTAGATTTGGGGTTCCCTCACCATCATTAATTACTATAGTGAGAGGATGATCTACACATATTTTTTTAGAATGATAAAAGTGCTAAGGATGGGCAATGGTTAATTTTGATGGGAAATGTACTATTCACACATGCTCAAGATGGAGAGGGATTGGAAATCATGAAGCGTTGTGATTTTATGATGGGAATAAATTGCTTTCTAGGGTTCAATTTTAGCATTATATTTTTAAACTACCTTGGCTTCCAAGTTTTGTCCTACAACAAGGGGATATTGGTGCAAACTGAGGATTTTGTGGTCCAACTCAATGAAGATGTGGGCTCCTATGATCGCATTAAACTAGATAAGATTGAAGACTATATTAGGGATAGTAAGGCGAAAAGGGTTTATTTGTGGGAAGGTGGATTGCTTCCATTCATGGAAAGCATTGAAGTGAATGATGAGCATATTTCCTTGTAATTCATCAACACTTAGAATAATAGGAAGGTGAACATTAATGGGGTAGTTTTTGAAATGACAGAGGAGCTCATCATGACAGTTGGTGGGTTTTCTCTCAAGGGTAGGAGTTGGCATAAAGAGGCTAGAGTTTTTGATGAAACAAGCTTAAGGAAAATATTCTGGTCTAAGGAGGATCATGCTTGCATGCTGGGTGGATTCTCGAGGGAGGACATACCCAAACCTTGGGACATAGTATCCTATGTCATTATGCACTACATTACACTTGAAGACCAGTTTTAGGTGTTTTATTATTACTAATTTCCTATTTTAAACCACTTTAGGAACCAAGACTTGATTTCCTTCTTGAATCTTATTTTGTATTCAATGGAGGATAGTGTGTTAAATCTTAGGAGAATGAAGGAGGAAGGAAGATCCTTTTATATCCTACACTAGGCCTTCATGTTTAAACTCTATGAGTTCTAACTCACCCTCAACCCACCTCTTCTTTTGAATCCCCTTGCCATTTTTACACCTTATGTCTCCACAGACCCTAGCCCTAGGTTTACCTCGAAGAAAGTGGTAAAAAGCCCCTAGGTACTAGGAAAAACATTAGCATTATTGACTCCAATATTGATACAAGGCAGAGTAATAAAGCTGCCATGAGGTCCAGTATAAGGATTAAAATGGGAAAATTTAACACCCCCACACAAGAGGTGAGTTTTGAGTCCATGAAGAGTGAAAGGAAATCCACTAGGAGGAAGAGGAAATTTATACACATTGGCTATGGAAGTAAGGATTTCCTAAGGCTTTCCCACATTTTGGATACCCTGGAACCCAACCCATCCTTAGATAAAAGCTTGGGTGAAGATATCACCTCTCTTATGAAGGATGTTGCAAAGGGTGGGGGAAAGAAAAGGTGGCATCACCATGGGTAGGACTAAAGTGAAACTCGGTTGGACAGGTTGGAGAAATCAATGCATGACCTAGTCAACAATCATAAAGCCCTGTGCTAAAAAGTTGGAACCCTTGTTGAGTTCTCTACAAAGGTCATGCATTTGGCAGCCACCACTCTATGATTTTTGCAAGAAAACAAGTAGGAGAAGGAAGTGGGAAAAGAGAGTGTAACCAACCACTCCCTCTACATCTTTTTGGTGGATGATTGGCTCAAGACTTTGCTAGAGAAACTTGTCAAGGAAGTGGTGAAGAAACTGATCATGGAGGATCCTAATGAAAAGGAGGGGGATGAACTAGAGGAGAAAGAGGGGAAGTATCCCCTGTGCCTTTTTTTCTTTTGTTTTTTATTATGTTATAGTTCACTATGAACTTCATGACCTATGTGACATTTTTGTTTAGTGTAGATTTATTAATCATTTTAACAACACTTGTAATTTATGTTGCTAGGTTACTTTTTGGTATAGTATGTACATTAGGTATAGTATGGTTGATATTGATACTATGAAGTACCATGTTATGGTGTTAACTATGAAGAATTTTTTTGATTTCTAGAAAAGGTATTGGTTAGGGGATAACAACCACCTGGTCTCTAGCCTTTTGCACTACGTAGTCAGCCCCCTTTCTTTTTGGCTTTTATCTAATACTTCAAAAACAATATATTACAAAGTTATATAGGATAAGTCATACATACCTTCAAATATTATGAGCAACTAAATACTATAATTACTAAAATAACCAATACATTTTGACATTAAATAAATTCTTTATTTCATTGTAGATTGGTAAATATTATTCAAAATTTCAAATAAATTAAAACTTACCCAATAAAATTGAGACTTAATTATGTAGAGATAGAAGGAAGGGGCAGAGGGTACATTTTGAGGGATTGTAAATTGATTGCAGAGAGAGAGAGAGAGAGAGAGAGAGAGAGAGAGAGAGAGAGCGTCTCTAAAAAAAACCATAATTCTAACCATACTTTTAAAACCATAGCCTAAGTCTTAACTCTAACACTAACCCTACCCTTAAAATCAACCTTAAAATCTAATTGTAAACATTAACCTAACATTCCCCATAATCTTAACCATATGTATGTACCCTAATATAAACCCAAATAAATTATAATATAAATACTAACCCTAACCTTGACCCCTAATCATAATTATAACCCTAACCTTGCTAAAGTTTTAATTATATTTTTTAACATAATAATGCTAATTTCCACTTAAAAATTAATCTCACCACACCCCTAACTCTAACCCTCATCCTACTCCTAGCTATAACTCTAATTGTAACCATTAAATTTATACTACTCTCAACTCTCAACTATTTTTCCTAACTATAATTACAACTCTACCATATACAACATTTTTGTAATATCTAATATATTAGATAAATAATGATTAATATTTAACTAGGATTAGAGATAGGGTTATAATTAAATTTAGGTTTCAACGTAATTTAGTATTATAGTTAAGTCTCATTTTTTTTGAGTAAGCTTTAATTTATTTAGGGTAATATTGTGATTAAAAATATGAACATTTATTTTTAGACCAAGTTTCTTGTAGTTTCAAAGCTTAATTCAAAAATCTTACATAATAATATTTTAAAACACTAAGGGCTTAATGCGGCAACCAACTATGTTGAAATAAGATTTCATTTGGAATTTGTGCATTTTTATAATAATTTCTGGAAATGATGGTGCAAAAGAACAAGATGGAAGAAAACCATTATTTGCAGGTATTGTGGTGATTAAAATCACATGGATAATTTTATTTTTGACAATTAAGGACAATGAAAGACAACACTTCAAACCCAAACAAGAAAGGTTTAAGGATAAAAAGAACAATAGACACAACTTTGTAGCCATCTCTCGAAAAAGGCAAGAGAAAAGGAGGTAATTGCTATACTTGAAATTAAATGTAATGTTAAGGGGGGTTACTTTGCTTCAGATTCTATTCAAGAGTGGATCTTAGATTCAAGGTCATTATTCCACATGACTGGTGATAGATCTTTTCTTATTGATTTTCATGAAGGAAAGAATTCATATCAAGAAATTATTATTAGAAATAAAATGAAACTTTGGTTCTAGGGATAGGAACTATTGATGTAACATATGGGTCTTTGAAAATGTTTCCTTGGTTGAAGGATTGGGGGTGAATCTAATTTCATTATACAAATTATTTCAAGCTCAATACGAGGTTTTTGTTACTACTAATCAAGTTATCACTAGAGATAAAAATGAGCCAAGTGATAAATTTGTATTGGTAGATTTGATCATTAAAAGAGTCTATTTAAATTTGTTGGATTTTTTGATGATGAATTCATACAATCTCATGCTTATGTTGATTATATGTCAAAACTTTGGCATACTAGAGTTTGACATATAAATTATAGAAAATTATAGGATATGGTTAGAATAGACATAGTTAGAGGGTTAAAAAAATTTACCATCCTAAAAACTTTGTGGAGGATGTGTGTTATGTTTCGATAATGATAAAGAAGATATTTTTATAGCTAGATAAAAGACAAGGGGTATTGAAGAAATCAATAGGAAAGGCTCAAAGATCCAAGGAAGGAGTGGTTGTGCTCTCATGGCCAAAGAATTACAAGTAAATGACCCAAAATCAAACAAAAAAGCTAGAGCAAAGATTATTTTGGAATCTAGAGTTAAGCTTACTAAGGAATGTACCTCCCAAATTGTAGATCCTATATTATATAGATAATTTATTGCTAGCTTGGTTTATTTAACTCATTCTAGACTAGAAATTTATTTTGCAATAAATATGGTATCTAGATTTATGTAGGAACCCAAAGAAAGTCATTGGATAGTTGTAGAGAAGATTTTGCAATATATTCATTGAACCATTTACTATGACATACTTTATAGCTACAAGTCCTCAACTTCTTTGATTGACTTTATGAATTTAGACTGGGGTAATGATATTGATGATATAAAATATACTAGAGGCTATGTTTTCTAGTTCAGATTAAGTCCAATTACATGGAGCAAGAGAAAACAAGAAACTCATTCACTATCTTCATGTGAAGCAAAATATAGAGTGGCAAAGGAAGCAGGAAAGAGGTAGTTTGGATTTGATATATTTTATTTGAGCTTGATTTTGCACAAATTTCATATACTACTTTGTATTATGACAAGTAAAGTGTTATACATATTGTAATTAATCATGTTTTCCATGCTAAAACAAAGCACATTGAGATTAATGTTCACTATATTAGAAATTTGTTCAATAAAGTATTGTTAGCCTCCAATTTTGTCCAAGTGAAGATTATTTAACAACTAATGTATTTATTAAGATTATTCTTGAGGTTAAATTTTTGAATTTATGGGATCAGTTGGCCATGATCAAGGTGAACATTAATGGGGGATAGTAATATAATGTTTTCCTCCTCTTTTGTATTCATCTAGCCAATCTAAGAGGGGATGTTAGGAATACTAAGATTGTCTAGGTTTTTCTAGGAAATTCTTTAGTCTCCACATCTATAGTTGGACTATAGTAATAGTTTTTGACTCAACTAAAGTAGATATTAGTTATAAACTAATTCCACACATTTCGTAATAAGTTAGTTGACCATATCTCCATCTTTTCATGTAACTATCCATATGTAGAGTTACATAGGATAGAATTTAATTTAGTCTTATTACTTAAAATTTGAGAAGTTTTAAATTCCCTCTATAAATAGAGGCAATGTAATTTCTCACAAAAATTCAATTCAATTCAATAAAATGTTTTCTTATCCAATCTGTTGTAGCAATTCTTCTTCCTTATGTTGTTGTGATATATTGTTCTACATTTGATTTTTCTATAGGTACTAGAAACAATCAATAGAAACCTCATTTTTCTACACAATGTTGCCTCTCTTAGGTTACTTTCCATAGTAGAATTTATGCAAGGGTTACTAGGTTCTAAGGGTGGAAATATAACATTGGCGGGCCTGGACTTTCCATCTCTATATGATTCTTGGATGATGAAAGAGACGTGGAGGTAATTTCTAATAGACTGGCACATAGGTGTTGCAAGGGAGATTGTGAGGTGAAGGAAAGAGCTTCTTATGTGAAGCACATAAAAAAGGAGGTAGGGGAATGATGCACTCTAATCTTCTTAAGAAGTTCCTATTCAAGGACCTTTGTGGGAAGAAGGTAACTTGAAAGGGATTCCTTTAGGGATGCCTTATTTTCACTATGGTTAGGGTTTGGGAAAATAATTCAATAGGGGTATAAGGGGTAGATACTTAGTTAAATTTCTAATTTTATATATTTATAGACTTACTACCATATGCATAGAAGTTATCTTTTGAATCCAAAATGTTAGAGTAGATCTATAATGACTAGTTCATATATAGTACCCAACTATTTTGGGCATAAGTAGTTTGTAGAAGAACCTTTTTTTATGGTTTTTTTATTTCCTAAATAATTTTGTGAAGTTTTTTATTTAAAATACTGATTCAAATGGAGTTGTCCCTACCTAGCTATCTAACTATGAGATAAAATAATATAAAGTTTAATTAAAATTATTGAATTATATTTTTGTATTACATTTTTCCATTTCCATTTATATTTTTTTATGAATAGTCAATTTTCTATTAATTAAAATATTAATGTTATGGGATATGAGATCACTTCACAAAAGTTTACATAACTCCAAGGTTGCGAAGATGTAAACCAATAATCAAAAAATAGTAATAAAAGCCCTCAAAATGAAAGAGTTGTTATAGCCCCCATACCTAAGTGTCATTAATAGGTGGGACTAGAAGAGACCACCCATCTTCAACAATGTCCTTCTCTTTCTCTTTTTCCTTCGTAGTCATGGGAGGAAAAATTGTAGTTGGTCATCAAAATACACCACCAAGCATGGATCAACTAGTGCCAAGAGAAACAAGAACCCTTGGGCTTAGCCAAAGACACACCATGGTAGAGAAGGCAAGCGCCGATGCTTGCTATCATTCCCACCACTAGGAGATAAATGAAGGGCCTATGACCAAGGAGTGTGGGAGTGGAAAATAGAGGAACTGTGACCCTGACACCAGCTATGGGATGGAGTACAATCATTAGAAATAGAATCCAACAACACTCTAACCACTATACGTGGGGAATTTTTCTACTGGTTAGGTAGCTCCTATAGCTGGGCCACCTCAATGGCCACTTTATTTTCTTGTATTTGAATATACATCATTACTTTATTGCATATACAAGCTTTATTTTATGTAGAAACATTTATGTCAAAAAAGTTGTGAGTGAAAGGAGCATCATTTCTATCTTTCCAAGGAGTACATAGAATCTTCGTCTTGAAAGTAAGCCAAATCTAAGTGTATTTGTAGGGAATTCTAAGTAAATCACACAAAAAAATCATACGCAAATAAAAAGGATCAAGTCAAAATGGTTTTAATAAATCATAAATTTAAATGCAATATAGTTGAGCTCTTCAAAAGAACTAGAAGATATAATGAAATTTATCATATTTTTACAGAAGTGACACTAGAGATCAAGAACTCCTAGATGTTTGAGTCAAGGAACTCGGGAAATCCCTAGACAAGAATAACCCATAAAAAGTGTATGTAATCTTAGGCTCAATAATGGTGGTTCAAATAATATTAAATCTCAACCTCCAAGAAAATACAAAGTCAAAAGTCTACATGAGCCTTCTAATGATTATATATATATTATCATTAAAAGGCTCATGTAGACTTTTGACTTTGTATTTTCTCATTTAAAAGTCTACATGAGCCTTTTAATGATTATATGTGTGTGTGTGTGTGTGTGTAAAATTTTAAAAATATAATAATGTATGTGTACCTAACTAATTATTATATATATAAATTAATTTTTATTTATTATATTAAATTTTATAATGTAATATATGTTATGTGATTTAAGTTTAAAATTTATGTATATATTATTTGATAAATATATTATGTAATGCAAGATTCATATAATATAGATAATATTTTATTATGAATGAAATTTGAAATTAAAAAAAAATCAATACATGAGATTAATAATAAAACATCTAGCATCTAATTATGTTTAAAATTGGAGCATTGGTAATTGTTTTAAAAATATAGATAGACTTATTAATATTTAAATAAAGTTCCCATGAGAGCATTATTAATAGAACATGGTTGTGTCTAATAGCTATGGTCATTTGAATATCAAAACCTACTACTCAATTGACCCTTTGGTGAATTAAAACTTAACATGACATTTGGCATCAGGAAAACAAATTGAAAACTTAGGATATCGAACTCGAACATGAAACTACTAAACTTCAATAATATAATATTAAAATCGAAACAAGATTCTCTTAAGAATCTAACTTAAACTATTAACATGAATATTAAAAATATATAGCTCAATTATTAAGTCAGTTAAAACTCTATTCAATTATGTGTTTAGTTAACCTAGTTTCACTCTTTTGAAAAATAATTTGTTGGTGTGTTTCTGATTGAATTTTGGGTATGACATTTTGGTATCGGATCCAAGTTTATCAACACAAGGAACCTAAAACTCATTACATTTCTACTTATGTAAACTAAATTTTTTTTGTAGGATGCATGTTGCTATAGGATTTGGTCGATAGGGTAGAGCTACCAGAGCTACACATGCAGTGCATGTTGGAGTAGAGCAAGAAGTTGAGGTTTCATGGGGAGAACAGGTACCCCCACCTGAGCCTCCTTACAACCCCAACTAGGAGGTTTTTTATGTTGCCATACTTTGATTAGATTAGTTCAACAAAGGTTACCACCCATACCTCTAGAATCAAAGTAGTAGATTGTGTATAGTCATAGAATATTTGTCAAGGAAAGAGAAGTATTCCTCCACCTAGTCATAGTGAGGGCCAGGTCAAACATGAGGTGGAGTTACTTCATTAGATAGAGAAACACCCTGACCCTAGAGCACATATAGTGGGGAGAGCCACTAGAGATATAAATGGGATTTTGGAGTTGATATTACTCTAGTCATCCATATTAAAGGGAGAGATAGACATAGTTAGAGAAAAGACATGGTTACAAAGTACATAGAAATGCTTTGGATTGCACCCATATAGGCAAAATCTAAAAGTGTAACTTTTTATCCATCTTCTTCAAGACATGATGTCTATCAAGTTACATGATAGGGAGACTTTCAGTGAGGTGAATATTGATACACTTAAATGAGACACATTTGTGAGAAAATTTAGGCACAAGTACCTCTCAGAGAACTTTAGAAAGAGATAGTTAGAGCCATTCTGTAATTTTTGGTAAAGAGGACTCGCGGTGATGTATTATGACCTTAGGTTTCTTGAGCTCCTTCCTTAGGTTACTGCTTCCCTACCTCTTTCTAGGTTTGTGAGTCTCCTCTTCTTCATTGAGTCCTCTTTCTTTGGTGATTTTTTTTCTCTGGTTGCTGGGATCTTGGGGGTCTTATATAATATGTGTTGATCTATCCATTTTTGTTAAACATTGACTTTATATAGGATGCTTCTAGGTTATCTTGTTGGCAACTAAAGGAGGTGTTGTTTCTTTACTAATGGTGTTCTACTTTTCTTGAGGGTGGTTTGGTTTATGGGTTTTCTTGATGAAGCCTTTGGATGCTTTTTATAGTTTTTCTATTTGGGTCTAGCTTTTGGTACCTTTCTAGATCTTCTCATCCTCTCTGGGTTTTTGGAGGCTAGTTTCTAATGCAAAGCTTTCTCTTTTCCCCTTCTCTTCCTTTCTCAAGGTCTTTCCTGGTTGGTTATCTCCCTCTAAGGATCTTATTGAGAAAAATTTCTCATTTATAAAGGTGAGATCTCTCTTGGTTCTTTTTTAGTGGATGTTGTATTCTATCCATGTTTATCTTCTTTCAGGTTTTCTTTTGAGGTGGGAACTCCCTTTGAGGTGGATTGTTGTTAGTATCAAGAGTTTAGTGGTTGTGGGTGCCCTTCCTCACATAGTTGCTTAGTGGTAGGTTTTTTTATGGCTTGTTTTTTTGTAAGTGGCTTCCTCCTCTTTTCATTCACTAGGTTCTTCTAGTTTACTTCTTGCAGATCTTTGTCTTTTATGTTTAGCTTTGGAGGTCTTTCTTCTTCCTTGACCCTCCTTTCCTAAATGTAAGGAGATTTCTTTGGTATCTAGTTTAGGGTTCCTAACTAAACCCTTATATTTTTTCAAATTTAAATCTCTTAGTTGGGCTCCAATCAAAAGATTTTGATTTCCACCTCTTTTGAATTCCTTTTAGCCTACTTGTTATAGTTTTTTTTTCTATGACTTTGTTGTTTCTTTTAGTTGTTTTGGTTTAGGCCCTATCCCTCTTTATCTAATGAGAACTATTGTTGATAAATTCTTAAACATTACAAATTCAAGCAACAGAAGAAACAAAGAATAGCACAAAAAAAAAAATTAGAAGATAGACTTGAAATACAAAATAGAAAAACTAACAGAGAACCAAAGCTAAGAAAACTCCCTAAGAAGTTTGATCACCTAGATCTTAGCTACCTTTGGTCCCTCCTCCGTGTTCTTTGGCGTAGAAGTTATTTTTTCCTCTAAATTTGTCTCCATTTTCTTTTACCAATTCCTCCCACAAATTCTTCTTAATGTCCTTTGTCCTCATCAGCTAATCTACCTTGAGCTTAATGCCCTCTAATGAAAATACAAATGAAATATTCTTCCTCTTTCCTCACCCTATGGTATGTTATCATGTAACAAATTATTTTACCTTAGATGATTGATATACAAGCTTCTATGGCTACAATTTTGCTATCATAAACCCTATTAGAAATGATAAAAAGATAAACATATCATTTTTCATTCTTTTGTCTCTTATCAATATTATTACCTGTATGTTTTCTGCAAATTTTGATGACAAAATACTGATATAAAACCTTAAACTTTCTAGAGAAGATCCTTATATATTTAGGATATAATATTTTGCATTCTTGGAGTATGAGGTATGAGGTATTATTCTAGAAATGTTTTATTTTGTCTCTACTATAAGTCGTTTATACCAGAAATGCTAGAGGAGAAGACTCATTGTAATTCATGTGTCTTATATACACATTCTTACCTCTTCTTTATATTAACTTGAGGGGCATGTCCTTACATAGGACATGACCCTTTCTAGGTCAGCCCTCCATAAGATATATTAAGTTACCAAGATCAGTGGCTCCATTGGATTAACTAATAGTTAGTTAAACTAATTACAATTAGGCAGTTAATACATTAATAGAATGTTCCTAATTGAATTGTGATCTGCATTATAATTTAGTATGTCTTAAAGTCTAATTTATATGAAGAAATTCATGTGCTTTATCGTATATTGTATGATCTACAAGTTCAAATTAGTATGATGTCAAAGTTACAAAATTAACACTCCCTCTTAACTTGATAATCATACAGAGAGATAACATATCTAGCACCATCAATTAGGATGAATAAGAAAATATTGATACTCTATATCCATCTAAATCTTCTAAGTGTGTGGTATCATTGAACATATGATACTATGTCATATTACTATACCTATGATATGACTTATACTTGTGATAACAATATTCTATGGAATGCAATATACAACATAAAACCCAAAAATACTTTAAATTCTTCCTTTATCCAAGTTATAACTCATAGATACTGACAAGCCTATACCACATTATGATACTGAGTTAAGATCTGCTAGTAGATAGGATAAAATCTAGAGAAAGATTAGAGTCTTCCTTTATCCAATTTTTGATTCATAGGCATAGAAATGTCAACATCACAATTTGATCTTGAACTCATCTAGATCTAATAGTAGTTCTCTACTATTTAGTACATTATTTCAGAGATATTCATATTTCATAATGTTATTTAAACAAGTGTTCATTATCTCAAAGATCGCTACTTCTTAGATAATATAGATAGTTAAGCCCATAATAGTCAATAGCCTACCAATAATAATTTTTACACAAAATTATTTCATTAATAATTAAAGAACACAAGTGTATTATAATCAAACCATACCAATTCTTTCCCTGAAGTGATCTATCTTCACCTAAGAGAGAGGTTTGGTAAGAATATCCATTGTCTAATCTACAATGCATATGTATTTTAACCAAATAATTTTCCTGTCTACCATATCTCTTACATAATGGTAAGGAATTTAAATATGCTTGGACTTGTAATGAAAAACTAGATTCACAAAAAGCTTGATGGAACTATGATGATCATAGTGAATAATAGTGGGATTCATGGGTTGAAAAAATAATCCCAAAAGTAACTTTCTAAGACAAATTTCTTCCGAAGAGGTCATTGTTGCTGCAATGTATTCAACTTCAATGGAACTCTGTGCTACTAATGCTTTCCTTTTGCATATCCAAGATATCATCACTGAGCCTAAACAAAAGCAACATCCAAAAGTGCTTTTCCTATTAGTAACACTTCCAACCCAATTTGAGTTTGTGAACCCCATGTAAGTCCAAGTCGACTTTCTCATACTTGAGCCCAAGGTTAAGAGTGCCTTGTAAGTATCTCATAATGTGTTTTACTGCAACTAGGTGAATCTCCTTTGGCTCACACATAAACTAACTTAAGGAATTAACAACATAGAAAATATCAGGTCTTATATTTACCAAGTACATAAGAGACCCAATCATCTATCTATAAAGAGTAGAATCTATGGAAGGTGATTCTATTTTTTCTTAAGTTTGTGTAGATTAGTCTCCATTGGAGAAGACATTAGTCTTTAGTTCCACATTCCAAATCTCTTCAAGATGTCTAATGTATACTTTCTTTGACTAAATATGATGTTGTAAGAGTTCTTCCACACTTCCAATCCTAAGAAGTAATGAAGGAGCCCTAAATATTTCATATCAAATTATTTGATTAGATCTTTCTTGCATTGATCTATAAGATGATCATCACTTTTTATTAGAAAATTGTGAACATATAGTATTAAAATTATCATATCATCATTATTCCTTTTATAATGGAGATTTGGATCAACTTCATTCTTAGAGAATCCTAAACTAGTGAGATATGTATTAATTCTTTCATACCATGCCCTCGGAGCCTGTTTAAGCTCATAGAGAGCTTTCTTGAGTTTGTAAACAAAGATTTTAGGATTATGAGTTTCAAATCCTTTAGGTTGTTCCAAATATACCTCTACTATAATCGTTCCATTCAAAAATATTGTTTCCACATCCATCTGATGTACTTTCCATCTATTCAATGTTGCAATAGCTAGGACCACTCTTACAGAGGTGTATCTAGCAACTAGAGAAAAGGTTTCTTCATAATTAATTCCCTCCTTCTGAGAGAATCATCTAGCTACAAATTTGGGTTTATATTTTTCAATGCTAACATCAAAACCATGCTTGATTTTAAGTATCCACTTATAAGAAACAACAAATTTTTCTTCAGGCCTTTGAACAATTTCCCAAACATCATTCTTAATAATGGATTGGTATTCTTCCATTATAGAATCCTTCCAAGATGTATGTTTAATAGAATCTAACATATTGGTTAGTTTTGATTTAGATAAATTGCTCATTTTTGTTGCATAGATTCTTAATAATGGATTAGTATTCTTCCATTATAGAATCCTTCCAAAATGTATGTTTAATAGCATCTAAAATATTGGTTAGTTCTGATTTAGAAAAATCACTCATGTTTGTTGCATAGCTAGAAAATCTTTTGGGTCTTTTAGTTTCTCTTAAGGTTCTAGATGGTGCAACAAAGTCTTGTGCTTCCTCTCTATAGTCTTAATAGACTAAAGTGGTATTTTCTTGGGATTTTGAGTTTCTTGAAGATTAAGATTTTGAATTTCACCTTCAAATTTTTCAATATTCTCCCTCTAAAACTTAGATTCATGATATTCTTTAGAACTAGGTATATATGTAGGATCTTTAGAACTTAAGGCTCTTTTGAATGCTAAATCTTCTTCAAATATTACATCCCTACTAATTTCATTTTTTTTCTAACTAGGTATATTTAAACTCTATATGCTTTAGATGTTTCACTATACCTGACAAACTACCTTTGCTCCCAAAGAGTTATAACTTAGTTCTCTTTTCTTTTGGGATAGGTATATATATTAGTCACCCAAATATCCTAAGATAACTTATATTTGGTTTAACCTTAGAAAAGAATTCTTCAGGAGTATTATCTCTAAGGTGGGAGTGAGGAATTTTATTTTGATTATAGATAGCAATACATGAGGCTTTTTCCCAAAGACAATATTCTAAATTTTGATCAAATATCATTACTCTTGCTACTTCTATAATTGTTATATTGTTCCTTTCTTCTACCCCATTTTTCTGTGGGTTATAAGGAACAGTATGCTCCCTCTTAATTCCTACTTCTTTACAAAAATCTTTAAACAAATTTAAAGTATATTCACCTCTATTATTAGTCCTAAGACTTTTAATTTTGTGTCCTAATAGGTTTTGAGTTAAGGATTTGAATTCTTTAAATCTCTTAAGGGTTTCCTCTAATTTTTTACATTTTAAGAAGTAAATCCATGTTTTCCTAGAGAAATCATCTATAAAAAGTATATAGTACCAAAATCCTCCAACAGAAGGAATAGACATAGGTCCACATAAATTTGAGTGGAACACTTCTAAAATATTGTTAGCTTTTCTAGTGCTATCATGAAATGGACTTTTGGCATTCTTACCTAGAGCACATCTTTTCATATGCTCTAATGATCATTACTCAACTTAGGTATACTAGTAACCATCCTTTCCATAGTCGATAAGGCTTTGAAGTTAAGAAGGCCTAACCTTCTATGTCACATTTTATTTATATCATAAGCTTCATGAATTAAGGCTTGAATATGTTCTATATTTAATTCATACAAGCATCCCATTCTTTGACCAATCAACTTTAATTTCTTAAATGAAGAGTTCTTAGACCAAATCATTACTTTACCATCCATGAATGCAGCCTAATGCTCATCATCTTCAAGCGTTGAAATAGAAATTAGATTTCTCTTGATTCCTAGTATATAGATTACTATTTTGAGATCAAGAGAAGTACTCAACTTTAGTTTCAAGGTGTAGTTCCCAATTCCTTTGACAGAATGAGTGGAATTATCACCTATGGTAACTTTTTCATTAACTTCTTTTGATATCGAGTCTAGTACTTCTTTGTATCCTATAATGTTTCGAGATGATCCACTATCAATTACCCATGCTTTTCTTGATACTTCATTTGATAGTGCTGAATACAATACATGTTTCCCAAGATCATAGTTTGCCCCTTTTCAAGTAACGTATGTATAGTTTACTTGCCACTTTGTATTCTTAGGGGAATTAGATTTCTAGTATCCATAAATTTTCAAATTCAAATTATTTTATTTTGGATAAATATCTCTTAGGTTTTTTATTTATTTGATTACCCTTCTTCTTCTTGAAGTGCTTCTTCTTACCTTTATAGGAAATTGTGTTTAGGACATGAAGTTCTTCATCTTCAGTTTTAATTTTTCTCCTTTCTTGAGTTGCCTAGATTCTTCTTGAAGGCAATCTCCTTTAATTGTATTGAAGTCTAGAAGTTTTTCTCTAGCACTTACTCCTTGTGAGAATTTTTCCCATGAATTTGGTAACCAATCTATAGCCATAAGTGATATCTCTTTCTCTTCAATTATGGTCCCTATACTAGCAATTTCATCTCTTAGACTAGCCACCCTTAGGAAGCATGAATTCATAGATCCTCCCTTCCTTATATTTATATGATTTAGTTTTCTTTTTCCTCATATGCATTTAATAATGTTCTCATCATATTAAATGTTGTATGATGTTTCATTAGCATAGGTACTATATCATTTTTAACCCCGCCTAATATGATTTGCATGGCTTTTCTATTTCCTTTAATCTAGATAGTTTTATGAAGATCAGCATCTGACTACTTAGATTGCTTACCAACAACTGTATTACATCATTGTCTTCAAGAATCATCATAATTTTGAATTTCCAAGAAACAAAGTATTCTTTTTTCATCAAGCTTATCTTTAGGTCTGATTGCACTAGCCATTGAATGTAGAAGGATAATTCTAGATATCTAAATCTAATTGTCAATTTGCAGAGCCTAGGTTTGACTACAAGAGCTCTGATACCATGTAAGTTTTGTTAAATTCTAATGACATAATACTGGTATAAAACTTTAACCTTGTTGGAGAAGACCCTTAAATATTCATCATATCATATTTTGCATTCTTGGAGTATGAGGTATTATTTTGAATTTATTTTATTTTGTCTCTATTATAAGTCACTTAAGGCAACAATCTTGGAGGAGCATACTTCTTCTATTTCATGTGTCCTCTATCAACATTCTTACCTCTTCTTTGTAGTAATGCAAGGGGCATGTCCTTAAAAAGGACATGACCCTTTCTAGGTAGGCCCTCCATAAGATATATTAAGTTACCAAGATCGGCAATTCCATTGGATTGACTAATAGTTAGTTAAACTAACTACAATTAGGCAATTAATACATTAAGAGAATATTCCCAATTGAATTTTGATCTACATTATAATTTAGTATAGCTTAAATACCAATTCATATAACGAAATTAATGTTTTATTAGATACTATATGATTGACAGATTCCAATCAGTATGATGTCAGAGTTAAAAAATTAACATTACCAATGGGGTTTCCCCCTTTCCACTAGAGATTAAGTCAAGTCCTTTATGAACATAAATTTGAAAACCTTTACACATGAGTCATTTTATATGTTATCCCCAAGTTTAAGATAATATGTAAAAGGATGATTCACATAGCTCAATGTACCTTGAACTTGTAGAAAGTATTATTTGATAAGTAGGAGATAAATTCCATAGCAAGTCAAATTGTGATATTGTTATTAGGATTTAACTATGTGATTTTTGAGTCAAACTCATTGACTCATGTTTCATGAGTAAAATGAGGAAATGGAAACCCATGAGAATGAAAAAAGGAGATTAGTTTGGGAGAAGGATGGTCAATGGGTTTTTAAAATAGGAACTTAAATGGAAGAATATAAAAGAGAAAAAACACTATAAATAAATTGATGTATGAGCTCAATAAGAGGAGTCCTTTGATAACTATGAGGAAAAGGACTATAAAATGGGAAGGAAGGTTCTAATGAGGATAATAAAGGAAGTATAGTTAATATTACTTAATTTTGGTGACTAAAAAAAGAGTTTAGATAGAGCATGTGCATCCCCTATTTTGAATATAGATATGATTAGTGAAGAGGCTCCTCACCAATACAATATTCATATAGAGAAATTAATTCCTATTAAAATGTGTTAAAAAGTTAAATCTCAAAAGAAATTGTTTGACCCTAAAAGACAATGTCACCTCTACTAAGAATACTAAATTGTTATTTGATAAGGAAATATCTAACTTGTCTAAGATTACTAATGGAATCATAAAAATGTCATGTGTTTGCATGGGGTCTAGGTAGAAAATAATAAAGAGGAATAAGATGAAGAAGAAAGAGGGAGGAGACATAGATGAGAAAGACAAAGTGATGGATGAGGATGACATAGACTAAACATTGTGCTTGAAAAAGAAAATATCAAAGTATGGAGAGATCATATCAATTAAGGATTAAGGCCATTAGCCTAATGTTGAAGATTTATAGGATGATATTTGTTAGAAATGTTTTATTTTTGTTTTCTATCAAGAATTCTATGATATTTTAGATACTCATGACTGTAATGCTAAGGACATTTCACTATTTAATTGGATGGTTAGAAACTCTTATAATAGTATATGTTCTATGTTAATACCTCTAAAGAATATAGCTATAGGAGTAGGTATGTTATTATATATTATACTATATTTTTGGTTGGTTTTGATGTTGCAAGTTTTTGAGGTATTAGATAATAGCCAATAAAGAAAAGTAGACTGACCCGAAGTAACAAAAGGGTTGAAGAGTCAGCCAAAGGTAACCTCCTAGTTATCTACCCTATGCCATATTTAAATTTCAAAAAAAAAAAATAGCCATAGAATAAATGATGGTATTATCAATCCTTAATCTAAAATTCATAATAGACTATAAAATAGACTAGCATCTCCTAACCAAAACACTTCTATTAGATGACATAAACATAAAAACTAAACTTCGGTGGGGTGCCAAGCTCAAAGTAAGGTGCATAAAAACACACCCAAAAAAAACACTAGCACCAGGGCTAGCTTCCCTCTTCCTTCTCTTTCTTTTCCTCCTTATTTTCCTCAGCAACAACCTTGTCTGCTTCCTCCCCCTCCACCTTAACTAGTTTGTCTATAATGGTCTTTAGCTAGTCCTCCACCAGAAACCCATAGATGGATCAGGTGGTCTCAATAGCTTTTCCCGAGTCCTTCTCCTCCTTGTTGACCTACAAGAAGTATAAGGTTGTGGCAATGGAGTGCATGACCTTGGTGGAAAACTCCACCAAAGTTTTGAATCTTTGGTAGATACTAGTTTGATTACCAGCTAGGTCCTTCATAGATTGCTCTAGCTCTTCTAGTCTGGCTTTAGTGTGGTTGTGCTTTGTCATGCCCAAAAATATGAGGGCAAAAACACACACAATCTTTTTTTCATTTTTATTTTTAAAAATTAATAATTAAAATGCTCTAAGTTTGATATGGTTGTGTTCACAGTTAAAGTAAAGGTTCTCTACATTTCATCTTAAGTTTATAATCTTGTGGAGGAATACATCGTTAAATTTGAACTCTTGTTATTATTCTGATATTGACATTTGTTTTATTATTTCATTACTAATATAACATTATATTTAAAGAAATATTGAATAACAATTCAAATGAAAATGGTTCTAATTAAATTGAAATATTAAATTAAAGAACTAACTAAGATAATATCACATCTAACATATACATAAATATACTTTCTTTAATTTTATTTCAATCACAATTTTATATAAATCCAATAAAACATTCCTAATATAATGACCATATGAATTGAATTTAAATTTGACTAAGATAATAAAATATTTTAGGAAACATTATCTACAAATTTTAACAATACTTTAACTAAACTAAAACAATATTAGCTATAATTTTAAATCAATCATAATGATTAACATTTTAATAAAATCTATTAATTAACTTATAACGTATCAACTACTAAAAGAAAACATTTAAATTAAATAAATTATACACTACTCCAAATTAATAAACAATATAATGTTAACATCATTCTTCTTTTCATATAACAATTTCTATTTAATTCTTAAAGTAAATTTCATTTGACTAAATTAAATTTACATCCAATAATAATAATAACTTATAACTTTTTGACTAATAAATCAAAACAAGCCATTTTCTACATATTACACTAATAATATTAATAAATCTAATATTAACAAATGAAAATAAATAAATATTTTCCTTCAACTATTCTTATCTAAAATCAAATACTAATAAAATAAACCAATTTAACTTAGATTTAAACTAACATATGAACCATGTATCAAAGCTTAATATTTAAAATGATCACAAAAATTTTGTCATATTTTTCTAAGTATAAATTTTTAAGTTGATTTATTAACCAAGAGGGGTTATATTTTTCTTTTCAAAGTAAATCTATGAGGACTTGTTACAACTAAATATACCAAGAATTGAATAACTACTTAAATAACATTTCAAGATTGATTTTTTTTTGTTTTGTTTACAATAATCACAAAACTAAACCCTCATTCATAACATAATTTTAGTTTTCAACATATAAGAAAACTTGAAATTTTGCCTAATTGAACATCATCATTTCATCTTATTTTTGATGTGCTTCCATATAACTAAAAAATTACAAAGAAAACACATGAGAAGCAATAATACTCAATCACTATTTTATTGGCAACCTTATTCAAAGGCTCAACTGGGAAAGAACTAGGAAGAAAATCCGGCGTCGTTGCCATTAGAACAAAGTGATAAATACAATTTTCATAGGATTTCAATCCCGAATTTTCAACAATTAAATAATTTCCTTCATGTCCCTCATCAAGGGATCCATATCATTTTCTACAATACATTGCTAAGATCATGGAGAGAATAGAATTTGATTAGGTGTCAAACAAACATGACCAAGAGACAAAATCCAACATGCATATTCATACTAGGTTTTCACAACAGGATTCACAATGAATCAAAACTAGGGAAAGGTGGATTTTTCCAATAGGAGATGTCAGACACAACACCATAACCAGGTGCCCAATCGGGGCTATAACTCAAGAACTTCTGTTCTTCCATTCTTACATCCCAAAACTCATACGTGGTTTGTGCTGATAGGTAGGGGCTTGTAACACCCTACCCTCTCTCCCTCTTCTCATCCTAAGAAGAGACTCTACACTGTTGGAGTCCAACTAAAAAGACCTTTCTCGAAATTAGCCACTTCTACCCTCTCCAAGGATGAGTAATGCCAAAGCACCCATACAAGAAAACTTCAAAATTCAAAGAAGAACATGAAAGAAAAGCATTCAAGAAACATGTTTTCAATCTTTCCCAACATACCCAACATACATACAAGCATACCAATGAACAACACAATAGCATAAGCATGAACCAAGCATGAACAATCTGAACAAAGGAGATGAAGAACTCCTACCTTCACAAAGTGGTTATGGTAAAATGAACAATTTGAGAAGAGCTTTCCTTCCTTCAATCTTCCAAGACTTCTCTCTAAAAGTAGAGATTGGGTAACTCCCAAACTACTCCAAAAAGGGCCTCTAAATAATATCCAAACTCAACCACCAAAAAGGGCAATAACTTCCCCCACTCACCTAAAAATCTAGAAGTTTCTAACTCAACCAATCCTAAGGTTAACCACTAAGTGGAGTTGAGGTTATGCAACTCATGGTAACCACTTTTAATTTTTCCACAAAGGAAAAAATAGACTTTATAAGTGACCTCAAAAGTCAATAAAAGGGGCTTAGGGGTGGAAAATACGCCCAACCCATACCCAAACCCCTTGGGTATAAAGATTTCATGTTTTAAAGGTCTTAGGAATTGATTTGGAACCAAACAAAAGCTAGGAATAATTAGAGCCAACTAACAACTTCAAAATGCAGATTAAGTACTAATCTGGATTAGGGCTGACTAAACTCGATTAAGAAACAAATTTGCAAAAAATGATGCTAACTTAATCTGACTTAGGTCCAAATGTTACACAGATAACCCTAACTAGCTTGTTAGAATGCATATGCAAATTCACTAGTGTCAAGTGGCACTATAAGAACACATTTACGAACATTAACATTCTCTGATCATGGAAAGATACATTCATACACCTCACAAAATAATTAAGTTACGAACAACAAGGTTTCTACAAAAAGCACATAGGGATCAGTTCTATTCCTCCGTCGGGTTTCTCGGCTAAAATATCTGGCACACTCATTGCACACATCAATAGTCCCATAAAATCACATGCACATATGTACATACATATTAGGAAATCACATAAATTAAAACATACATCTATAAATCAATCAGGGTTTCTCTCATCCTACTCATATTCTTAACCATTAAAATCTCTTAATCACAGTGTTAATCCTACATTTACTTATTTCATCAACATATATTTTCATAATGCATTAAATGACAAACTCAAATATCTAAAAGTAAATATCACACAACATGAAATAACATAACATAATATGTTTAGTGTATCCAATAATGTCTCAACGTATCAAGTCACAAGTACCAAAATAATAAGGTATCAACTATGCTACGAAGGGTCAGGGTGAGGCCTCACATGCTTCCCTTTCCTCCCAACATATTTTTTGGTTTCTTCCCTAGGGGAAGTTATATCCTACCCCCCACTTCTAGTTGGGGTAGCCTCCAAGGTATTAGAGATGTGGGAAGGGATAATAGGGTTGGGGGTATGCTTATTATCCTAAGGAAATCTCTTTTTTTTCGTAGATTTAACCTCATTGTTAGATGATTCAGAGGTGGAATCATACTTGGTGGGGGGTCTTAAATTTTTCTCACCAAAGATGTTTACTAGTTCTCCTAGTGCTATGTGTACCTTCTTAGTATCTAAATCTGACTCTATGAGGCTAATTTTAATCTTAGGGTCCTTTTCAACATCTGAGCTAGGGGTTTTCTTAAATTTCTTATTGCTAGGGACAAGGCCTGGGTCCAAGGAGACTTGGGGGTGACAGAGGCAAGAAGGTTAACTAAGAGAGGTAGATTTTGGGCTAAGTTATGGATATATAGTTTGTTCATAAGCCCCTGATGGATAAGATAGAAAGTTTTACCCTCCTCATGTTTTCTCTTGGCCTTATAAATTGAATCTTCTAGTGAATGTAATAACATAAATAGGAAGGAAATATTGTCAAGATTCTTGAAATGATTAAAAATAGGGAAGTGGTAATAATAGATTACCTAAAAGTGATCTTCCAGGATTATAGACCACATAATTGCATAGTAGATGGCATTCTAAGGCCTAGGGAGGGCATGCCATGAAAATCCTCTACACATTTGCGTCAGTTCCTCCTTGAGTTTGCATTTTTTTTGCAAGCTAGATTCCTTGTTAAGCTTAGCTTGCCTCCACAATTTCTTTTCGTCCATAGTAAAATCTCTAAAGCTCACAATGGTTTCCTCAGATATTTCAAATCCCATACCATTAATAGTAATCTTTCTATTTTTCCAATTCTAGAAGAACTGCATCGAGACAATCTTGTCATGCTTAACCATACCCTCCATGTTTAGTAAGAGGCCACATTCATGCAAGTAGACCATTGCTACCTCACTGCAAAGGATACATGCCTCCACACCCACTAGTTCAATGTGATCACTAACACCCATGTCTTTACCTAGATTGATCACCAATTCTTTAGATGACATAGCCTTGTTGGAGGTATGATAGTTACTGAATATAAAATGAAAAGCCCAAATGATAAAAATGAAAAGGGTGATCCCACAATAATGGGTTCCACTTTTTGACCAATTTTAAAACTGAAATCAATATTTTCAAAAAAAACCTTAGATTCGAGTGACTATATCTCTAAAACTATGAATAATATCAAGATGATGTAAACTAGTGATTTCTAGTACTCTGTTCCTACTTTCTAACCATATTTTTTATTTTATTTTTAAAAAATATTTAAGTCAATTTTTTCTTCTCTTCCGAAAAGTGGTACATATTAAAATTCAATATTTTTAAAGAGTGACAGTCCATTTGAAACACAACTTTTTTTTCTAGAAAAGATAATGAGGTAATTGTTTCAGTATTAGATTTGTAACATCAATATCTAGAGGATGCATTTTGTTTGATTCAATTTGGTTGAATATTGTATAGTTTATGAAGTTTTGAAGTGACACCAATCGTAATTCAGACATACGTTCCTTTTGACACAGATAACTTGAACTCAATTTATCATAAATCATTTTTTTTTTAAAATAGAAAGTTATCTCAATTACCCTTTTCTTAGATATTTTTCCAAAAAAAATTGACCCAATTTACTAATTTTCCCAAAGTGTCAAAGTCAATTGATGTTTAATTGGTAATGAACCTATAATGAGTTAAACTCATATTTGAAAGTCTTAATGAATATAATATGTATTACAATTATAGTCATTGGAAAGCTTGCTCCGAGTAGCACAAATTGGTATTTTTTATTTTATAATAGGAGATCATTCATTTTCATTTTTTGGCATCAAAAAAGCCAATTTTATTTTTTTTCAAAAAAGAGGGTCGAAAATTTCTAAAATCACATGTTTGTGCGAACATATTAAAGATGTTCACATGAACCTGTGGGGCTAAGTTTACCATGCAAACAAATAATAAAATGGAGAAAATGGTGTACATATTAGTGGGGTATGTTCGCACAAACATGCCCCATATATATCAAATGTGTTTGTGTGAACATATACTATAATTGTGTTCGCACAAACATAACTTGAATGTTTGCGTGAACATATGGTAAATCCGATATGCAGATTTTGCCATTTTTTAAAATTTCCTTTGTCCCATAAAAGTGGAACCCATTATTGTGGGTTCACTCAAAAGGCACTGCATGCTCATCATAACTCCACAAGATTTCTTGCAAAACAAAAATCTACCCTCCTTGACATGTCTAAGCCATCTCTTTCCATTCATAAATAGATGACAAAAGCTGTAGTTTGTGTGAGAATTTGGCAACTTGTCATTTTGGTTATTAATAGGTCATTATATATATCTCATTAAATCCCCCTCTACATAATTTTTTGATAGTAATCAATGCTCATGGCAGTCAAAACAATAATGCATATCGAAAAAAAATCTTCCCAAATATGCCCTTTATGGAATGCCTTTTCCTTATGCCCACATGAAAAAATGAGCACTTGCCACATATTTTGATTATTCATATGGTATTAATAGAAGTATGTTCCCTTTCCATCACCACTTGTGTTGATAATGGTAGTGATCTGACATCCTCCCATTCCACTAAACTTATGACACCATGGCCAAATTTAGCTAGCTCATCAGCATCACCATTCCTTGGATCTCCTAGTAATCTTCCATCAACCTTCAGATTTCATCAATTATGATTTTAATTGACAATTTACTCAGACCCTCTCCCTTAGAAGTCTCGATGATAAACATAGAGTCCCCTTGAATGGCTAGCTTATTGATTCCCTAAGTTCTCACAATTCTCAAGCTCCATAGGAGTGCTAGAAGTTCAGCTTTATTGTTAGAGCCTCCTTTACAGTTTCTAGTATAGGCGACCACCATATTTCCCATATTGTTACAAAGTACTCCTCTCATTTTTGTGCTTTCCATCATGGTCGAACCATCAAAGTTAAGTTTAAACCAAGACAGACTAGGTGGGTGCCACACTGTCTTCTTCCTTGCCAAGACTTTTGAATTGTCAAATTGTATCATGATTGAGTCAACATTCCGAGCCAAAGCCCATTTCATATCTAGAATCCCTAAGGAGTTTAGGGGGGGCTTCTAATGACAGATCTCACTACATTCTTTTATGAGCCTAATAATCTATTAGGTCACCCCCAAGCTGATGGTGGTTCGTTCCCAAAGATCCTATTGTTCCTTTCCTTCCAGATATGTGGGTCAGTGCAAGAAGTTGGGTCTCACTTTTGGCCAAAAAGTGGAAGTTTTTTTCCTGGTTTTGAAATTTTTTGTCAATTGATGTCAAAATTTGAGACATTTAGAGATTGAATATTTAAAAACTCCAGAAATAAAATTTTTAGTGTTCGGAATCTAGTTTTTGAATATGTAATTTATTTGTGCACCCATATGACAGATTATTTTTTTGGTATGGATCTTTAAAAACCACTTTTTCAAAATGCTTGTTTCAGGACCATACCATGCTCGTGTATGGACACCATAATTTGACACAAATAAATGAATTTTTTCAAATCCTTTTAAAGGGAGTTACCTAATACGCCTAAGATTGATGACAATATTTTTTCTTAATTTTTTATTGAATAATTTATTTTTTATTAATTATTAATTGGCTATAAAGGTAAATTTTAAAACCTCTTGTGTACGGACCACATAATTTAATCAAAATCTCACTTTTTTCAAATTTTTTTTTTTAACATCAAAAGAATTGTATGTATATTGATGACATATAAATTAATTTAAGAAAAATTATAAAATAAAAAAGTTATTAAAGTTTTAGTGAATATCACTTTTAAACGTTTAGGAGATAGTTTTGATTAATAAATAATGGAAAAATAGAAAATAAACTAATAACACTATAAAATTTACATTTTTGAAATCAGAACAACAAGACCTACCATGGGTTTTTGTCTCGTCAAAAAATTCAATAGGAATGACTATAAAAAAAAATGACAATATCAGAAATTGTCGATTAAATGCCTTAGAAAAAAAAAGGAGTACAAAGGCATAGCTTGGTGGGACCAAGCCTATGCCATGACTTTCCCCAAGGAAAAACCCCATGCAAAAGTCAGGAGCCATGCCAAATTCCCGCTCATGTCTCACGAATCGGGCACCCGATTTGTAATTCAAAAATTGGGTGCCCGATATCTTTAAACTGTTATACCGACTTTTTAAAAATCGGGCACCTGATTTGTAAACGAGTACCTGAGTTTTAAAAAATCGGGTGCCCGATTTTTAAGAAATTAGGTACCCATTTCTGATGTACACGTTGGGTCCCAAAAGCTGCCCCACCAACCCAATTTCAATGACTGAAATGATTGAACAACAGTTTCGACCTGCAGCACCAAATTTCATCACGCTTATTCTATTTTCTTGTCCTCTTATACAATTTGCAGGCTACTGATTCAAATTCAAAACTGGTGCAAACATGGGATCAAAACAACGAAGAAAGAAGAAAGCAAGAGTTTTGACAGATGAGGAGATTGCAGCAAATAAAAAGAATGAAGCACAACGTCAACGAGAGAGAAGACAGAGAATTATAGACTTGAACAATGTTTTAAAGGAGAAAGACATTGAAGATACCACAATGGATGAAGAAGTCAAAGAAGAGAACCCAATACAAGAAAATTCAGGTGCACATTCTAATTAGGCGTTCAATACAGGTGTGTCTCCAAACCCTCAAATTTTCTCTCATGATGAAATTGATGATTTTTTAGAAGCAGGTTATGATTTAAACGATTTAGATTTTCTTCATGAGAAGCAATTGTCAAATGATCATGCACACAACACTCCAATTGAAATGCCTACCCCAAAAGAAATGCCAAAAAAATTTCAAAATGATATTCAAATCCCAAATAACAGTGAAAATAGTAAAGTGCCTGAAAATAAAAATTGCATGAATGTAGACATAGAAACACCAACTACTGAACAAACATGTCAGGATGATAGTAAAGTGTCTGAACATAATTTTCATATTCGTAATGATGTGTTAGATAATCTTGAGGGATTGGTTTCATGGAGACAAATTAGGACACATGCTAATAGATTATATAGGCATTTTTTTTTATAATAAGAAATTTGGGTTTCAATGTCAGCTAATGTTGCAACTAATTAAAATGTCTAAAATACGAAAAGTAATGAGAAGGTTGGGAATGTATGCAAAACCCAAGAATAAAAATGAGTCTTTAAAAAAAGTTGTATCCATTGTTGCTAGTGCCTTTGATGTTATCGGAAAGAGAAGTCGGTCTAAAGATAAGAATTCAGCACGATGAGCAATAACAACAACTTTAGTTAACAAATCAACATCTAACAAAAGATTGATTACCAACATAAGTGGATATCTTAATGTGAATCATAAGACTTTAGAAAGAGCTGTAAAGGGAAGGGTTAACTTTGAATGTGATCCAACAAATATTTTATGGACTTCTAGTGGTAGACTCCCGAGATGTGATATGAAACTTACTAGTGAAATCAAAAGTTTGATTGAAAATTTTTGGCGTGATAATACAAGAGTATCACCTAATTCAAGAGATGTTCTTAAATTGAGAATTGGGTCAAAAATACGTGATCCACATCCTAAACACCTTTTGGACATGACTTGAACTGAATTGTTTAAAAAATTTCTAGATGGTAAGGAATTAAATATTACCATTAGTCAAAGATCTTTTGAAAAGTGTAAACCATGGTATGTAAGGATTAACAAGGAAAGAATCACATGTTGTTGTAAAACTCATATTTAATTTCGTTACCATTATGATGTATTTCAATTTATACGTGGTACCATGCATAGTAAAGAAATGTTGCAAGAATGTGGTATAAAAATACCACCTCAAACTATAAAAGATTTCATATCAGGTTTTTTTTGTAAGCCACCTAATGATCAATAATTTCTTTTCAATGCATGTCTTTCTAGTACATGTGATATGTGTGGCAATCTTTCTTTGTTAGATGAATGTTTGCATGAAAATGCTTTGACTACTTTTGGACAACAATTAGTTGAGGTAAAAAGATTCAAAACTATTGAATATCCATTGAAGGATGGGAAGTTTGGAAGAAGGTGTGATCTAGTTACAGATAAAGTTAGTCGTCATGCATTTATGGATGAGTTTAAGAGTGTGATCATACCAAAATATGTTAAACACTCTCAATATTCTAGATGGCTTGATGGACAATTTCGCATATGTAAGAATACATTTCCAATTGGTACTATACTTTTAGTTGTTGACCTTGCAGAGAACTACACACTTGCACCGCAAGAAGAGGTACAACCACAATATTACAATTCAGTGCAAGTAACAATTTATGTTCATATAGTTTATAGGCATGCACCTGATAGTACAGAGGAGGATCGAAAAATATTGAGAGAGTGCCATTTTTATTTAAGTGATAATAAACTCCATTCATCTGAGTTTGTCCAATATTGTTTCAAGGTCTTTTATGATAATTTAAAAGAGAGACAAATTCAAATGACACAACATTGGATATGGTCAGATAATTGTACAAGACAATTCAAGAATGCTAGAATGTTCTATTGGTTGAGTAGGACACATAAGCAAACTAGCATTCAACATGTGTGGAGTTTTTTTGAGGCTGGACATGGTAAAGGAGAACATGATAGTGCTAGTGCATGTGTGAAGAGAGCCCTTAGTAAAGAGCAATTAAAATTTGAGGAAAGAGCTAAATTCAAAAATGCACATGAGATTGTCGAATGGTGTAACAAATATTTATACACATGATCAAGTCAAAACTCTACAATCAAACATTTCTTCTACCTAATTGAAGAAAATAATATCCCTTCAAGATATGATTGTGATACAATTAGTGGTTCAGCTAAATGGCATTCATTTAGGAGTTTAGATTCTAACACTTGGACTATATGGACCAGGGAGCTTGCTTGTTTTTGTCAATTTTGTCTTGTAGGTGAATGGGAAGAATGTGAGAATACAGAATGGGTTGAAGATTGGCAACAAAGATCATTAGCACCTATTGACACGCATTTTGAATATGATATAGTAAATGAAGGCCAGAATGTTACTTTTGCATTAGAAGACTATGATCGTATTTTAGACCTCATAGAACCTGGTATGCACAATTTAATTAGATTTTTTTGCGACCTCATGCTTCAATTTATATAATTTGCATATGTACACGAGTGATTAAAGTGTTTCTATATGTTATCTTATCTTGTAGGACATGTTTATGCTGTTATTGCACCTAGTGATAATGATGAACAGACTGAGTATTGTCTAGCTAGATGTGTGGAACCTAAGAAAAAAATGACATGTCATCAAGTGGATGATGATGGTTTTGAGTATCCAATTGGGTCTATTTTTGTAGCTGGCACCTGGCTACGTAGATACCTAACAAGAAGAAATGGTTTTCCAGCATTTGAAGACTACCAAACTGAAAAGAAGATTTTACACTATTCTCATTTGGTTGTGGCAAAAAATATCAAATTAGAAAGGTACAAAGGGAGACCCTCCAATAAGGTATTATGGACAATTTCAATGGACGAGCACAAGACAATCATAGATGCATTGCAAAAGAGAGAGGATGCAGATGGTATAGTGGGATGACTACATTTAAATCAAACACATGTAAGTTTTTTCATTATTGTATTATTTTTATATATATGTACTTATATAATTTAATTACATGTATGTTTGTGTTGTCAATACCAATTTAGAGAACTTATATACATCTTATTCAGGTCTCCATTACAATTTATGCAAATTTAAGTGTTAAAGTGGATCAAACATCAACATCTTGTGCAATTTCACATAGTAAGTACATACAAATTACACATATATATTTACATAGTTCAGATACCTTGAATATCAATTTATGTGTTTATTAACATGTGTGTTTTTGTTTTACATTTTTATTTTACAGGACCTCATTTGAAGAGATGTGTTCAACCAATTTTATGTTTCAAATGAGTTCAGTGAACTATAAATATATCATTGACATTATCTTACATATATTGTGAAATATGTTGTACAAACTAATTAAAAAATGAGATTTTGCTTCTATTTGAAAGTTAAAGGTATGTGCACTTGATAAATTATTATAAATTAATTGTCAATTTAAGTAATGACCTCCTATTTTGTTCTATTACTTTTACATTCAAGCATGTTTAAATTAATGTTTGTTTGAAGTTTCAAATTACTATTGATTGTAATATTAAAAACAAGTGACTTGCACATGATAATTTAAAGATCATTACTCATTGTATTCATTGTATTGATTATATCTTTCATTACCAAACAACACATTAAGATCACTTACATGATATACATTGTTAGGTATGTTATCCATACATGTGTGTCTTAAGGGGACATGGGAGTCCTAATAAGTCATTATGTCTGTTATACGTTATGATAGGTATTCATATGTTTAAGTTACCACATAATAGGTCTTATTAGGTGATAATGAGTCTTACATTACCAAACAACACATTAAGATCAGTTATGATACATTGTTAGGTACGTTATCAATACATTTTTTAATCGAGTAGGTCAATTTTATTTGTATGAATTATCTCAATGCATAAATTTGATGTGATATTTATCCAATAATGCTCTATAGATAGTTAAAATTATTGTTCATCTTACATATATACTTACAAAATGTGTCATATGTTCATGAATAAAATATGTCAGAATAAAGAAAATGGTTTGAATATACTTAAAACATGGTGAAACATAGTAATATATGTACTACATACACAAGCATGATAAGAAATCATAAAAAAATAGTACATGGTCTAACATACATCATAACATTCCTAACACAAAGTGTACATACATCATAAATTATATATATATATATATATATATATATATATATATATATATATATATATATATATATATATATATATATATATATATATATATATATATCATAAAAACACAATCTATAGGTGCCAACAAGACCTAATCTATCTGATCAAATGTCCTCTTTGCTCCACGTGAAGAGGACTCAGATGGACCATCATGTGTAATATGAGTCATCTCGTCATGTCGGACACCCTGTGAGGTAGATGTATCACCTTGTGTAACAAGAGGCACGTCTCATCATGTACTTGCTTAATTGAAATGGGTCTCAAAATCTAGCTTGCAAATAAATTAAATATTCACTACATAATAAAATAAATTATACCACATGAGATGGGTGTTCCTCTATAACGGGAGGAGGCGCATTCTCAAAACTACCAAATGCAGCAGTGGTGAGGTCCTGTAATTTACAATACATACATTTTTTTAATTTGATTTTAGAGCATAATGAACTATACATTATGTACATAAATCACAATACTGACCTCAAATGACGATGTAAGTACCTCCATCTGGCTAAGTCTTGTGCTCTCAGCAACACTTGTGGTGACATACTCCTAAAATTATGGATACATAAACGTTTAGTCAAAATTAAATATACATGAATATAATTACAAAGTACATAATTTGTACACTACATTTTTTATACACTATAAATTAAACATGTATATATAATGTATATATCATACTTGAGTGGTAGCCAATGCCACATATGTGTCTATAGGTATGCACGATAGTCATAAGATGGAGTCGAAAATAGACTATACCGAGGCCTGTATGGATGAGTATGATATCCATGCTCCTGTTCATAAAATTAAAACACATAAAATATATATACATGTGAGTCAAAATTGTTCAAATTATAGGTTAATAATAATGTACATACATAAAAATAATACAAATTATTTGTCTTTAGTCAAAAGTTCATACCGCATGTATTTGAGGCTGTGCCTCAGTGGTAACTGGAGTAGGACTTGTACTAACATCAGTATGTGTAGATGCAGACAATCCCTACAAAATCAAATAAAAAGAAAATATGAGCACATGTTATTAAATTCAAATTTGAATGTACATTTTTACAGTGTAATTCAAAGTGCATACCATATAAGGGATGCCAACATCTGTAGGTCTCAGAAAAAGACTATACTGCCTCCTAGGAGGAATAGTGTCATCCATCCTCTGTTATTTGAAAAGTAAAAATTAATATAGTTAATACAATTACACATATATGTAGAAAGTAAATAATTATGTGCATTTTATATTTATATTGAAATTAAAATTTTACCTGCTGCTCTTGACTCTCTCCAAGCTCTCCCTGCTGCATGAGATCAACAAACGATGACACGTCTATCTCGTCACTACCATCACCACAAGCAACATATACATCATCATCAAAATTTTCACCCTCAGCATAATGGCCATCGTGTGCTGCACCAGGATCGCTCTGGGGGCCTGTGCATATGCCTCGACAGCTAGTACAAACATGTCCAAGTGGAGGAGCATGTATTGCCTACGTCCACTGTTGTACTAAATTGCCTAAAAGGGCACTCAAATAGGTAAAAGCAGATGAAATTTCATGATGATGGTGAGGAGAAGGCACAATAGGCGCAGGAAGAGGTACAAGGGGCTCAGCTCGCTTGCGGTTTCTCATTCTATCACTCAGCTTTGCCCCAGGCCTATCTTGAGGCATCCCTCTACCAACCCCCTGAAATGCTTTCATATCAAAATAGTTGGGTTTCAAACCCAACTCAAACTCAGCCCATAAATTCCTAAGGAAATACATGGGCACCTCATGATTAGCATGTGGTGGATGGTCAAATACCATCCACCGCCGCTCCCAAAAATGTGTTGCTATGCGCGGATGTGTACACCACCTAATAGAAATGCGAGGCTTCTTGTCACTAATTGGTTCACCCATCTTAGGGTTTACAAAATAATGTTGAAAATTTCCTTTACCTATATGTAGGTTATAAACCTCTCTATATGATAAGCCATCAGAGTAGAAGGCACGCATGCTTTCCCTCCATGATCTAAATGAATCGATGTCTATATCAAAATGATGAATGGAGTCAACCATGCCTTGTATGCTATCTGCAAGATGTAGTAGGTGAGGGGGGGGGTGTCTCTCACGTCGAATAGCCTCTATATCACTCATGAGGTTGTTGAGGTTACGCCTCATGGTCTCACGGAGCTCATCTGTGGTGGGTGGTGGAGGTGTGGGTGGGGGTGGAGGTGGAGGTGGAGGTGGAGGTGGAGATGGAGGTGGCAGAGGTGGGGGTATGGGAGGGGGAGGGGGTGGCAGTGGGTCCATCAAATATAATCTGCATATATATTTAAACAACATAAAACATAAAACACATCAAAAATACATCACAACATAATACATGTATGACAAAATTATAATTTAATATTATTTAAATCTAAAATTTATCAACTAGATCTATATAAATGCACATATCTTTATTAAAATATATCAATTAAATTATAAATAAAGTTAAACACAAGTCAAATTAAACATTAAATACTAAATTTTTAAGTATGAACTCATTATGGATTATACATGTTCATGTCTCAGGATGAAACAAAGTTAAGATTATGACAAGGTTATGGTTTACAATTTTGTTATGTTAACAGTTTTCATGATGGCTAAGCTTAAGATTATTATAATGATTGCGATCCTTTAATGTTAGGGAACTTACCTAGGATTATGGTTTTAGTTACAATTATATTTACCTATATCGGATATTTATTATGGTCCTAAGACGAGAGTTAAGGTTACAATTATCTAATGACAGCTTAGAGATAGAATTATGAATTGATTAAAAAAATTTATGATTGTAGTTTGAATCCTAACTATTATCCGCTTAGTTCTACAAAAAGTAGTTGGCTAATAAAAAGTATTCTCTAGAAAGGTGTCGAAAACACTCATGTCATAGAGCACATGCTAAAAATTTCTCCATTGTTGATCAGATGATAGAATTATCAGCAAAAGTTTGGATTACATTGCACACAAACACTTGAGATGTTACAAGAAAACTAGGACAAGACAATGGCACTAATTCTAAAGGTATGTTCTGACTTCTTGTCACATTTTGGAATAACCATGTAAAATTCACCTTTGGCATTTACATTAGAAAGGGGGGAAAGATGTAAAGGTGAAAATATAAGAAGTTACATATAACGTGTAAAGTATATTGAGTATATATGTATGGGGAAGCACCATCATATTATGTACATATACAAGTATTGAGATAAACATCTCTTACAAAAGCAATTTCAGAAGATCTCAAAAATAGAGTATGGCACCAAGTTGAAAACCTTCTTGCAAACTATAAGTGTAGATCATGTCAGGTAATGAACTAATTTACATGTGAACCCTATCCCTAACCATGTATAATAATCCTAATTCTGATCATAATCCATAATTCATTACCTTATGAAGCTTTGGCTATCCATTTTATTGCCAAAGTAATCCCTTGGCTATCCACGAAATGGTCCTAATAGATTTATATGGAAAACCAAATTGATTTAAATAAAATGAGCAAGAAGAAGAAAAACTTACACCCAATATTCAAGGAGAGAATCTTTTAACATACTTGAATTCTACCAACCAAAGTGAAATAATTAGAGTTCCAGTTGTTGAGTTTTCCAAAGATTTTCTTGTTGATATAAAGACACATTTCATTTATATGTTAGGGTTTGATACAGATGGAATCCCTAGGTACCTAACCACTTAATTATGAAATCTCCATCCAATATCATATTTACTACACAAGGTAGGGGACTCAATATTTAGCCCCAATAAGATAGATGTAGAGACATAAATCTTACTACCAGATACAAAGAAAAGAGGTCCAATTTGATCATTAAATGAATCGTGTTGCACTCTTCTAGCTTAAAAAGAATACAAATATATTATCAACAAACTGTGTACATTAGATACTTATTAATTATTTGGAGAGTAGATCCTCTAACTTTTAGAGACAACTAGTTATCTCTAAGGAGATAATGTAATGAGTCAATGTTCAACAATAAAAAATAAAGAGGATGCAAGAGGACACCCTTTCATAATTGATCTAGAGAGTCCTAAAAATTATGATCTAACCCCATTAATTTCTTTACTAAAACCTTGACACAAATCATAAGAAAGGACACCATTTGACATTTAATATTGGATGGAGGGCTTGCAACATCATCATAGTGAAACTCCATTCCACCTTTTTGTAGACATTTTCATAATCAATTACTTGAGCATGCCTACACTCTATCCTAGAAATGTTTCTCAATCCAAATTCTTCCAATAGGTTATCAAGTTCTCCAATATGCATAAATATCCTTAACAAAAAACTTTTGTGTAGGGTTAATGATCTTGGGTAGGATATCTTCTTGTCTAGAGGCTAAGACCTTGGCAATAATTGTTTTGTATGATACGCATTTAGGAGTGTCCTATCTCTAATTTTTAATGAGATTCTTATCTCCCCTTGGGGATCAATTGATTACTTGACCTAGGGATTTTATGAGCCCTCTGTTGATCACTTGATCAATTTTATGAGCCCTCCATTGATTACTTGACGTAGGGATTTCTCATTACTAATTTTTTGGATGGAGGAGTTGATTTATGATAGAAATGGGTTTATCACTTGGAATAATGCATCTTCATTCAAGGAATGATGGTTCTCATTTTATCCCAATCTTCTAAATCATTTTGAACTATCATCGTCTTCTAACCAAAAAGATTGATAGTAAAATTAGGAAAAAGATCTTACTATATATATCACTAGGGGGTGGGTATTTCTTTTTATAGAATAAGGCAATATTTTGTTATGTGGCCTTCCATTCTGCAAAGGTAATAAAAATTTAGGCTACCCATCTAAGGGTCTAGTCCGGGCTCGTACTCGCACTGATGTGGACACCTCCACCTCTTGATGGTCAGAGAGGGTTATTTAATTAGATGCCTGATTCGTTCAAGTCTCTTCTAATTTTTTTTATGATGTATCATTTTGAGACCTTGATATCAATGTTTAATTAGTTTTAGGATTATGGTTCAATTTGGTTTGTACTGTTTGATTAGGTTTACATGCTTAGGTTTCAATTAGGACAAAAGTTAATAAATTGAATTAAGTTGGTTCAATCTTCTAGGGTAATGGTTCAATTTGGTTAATGGCTGGGGAAAGGATTTTTAAGGTTAAATTCAAGGTTTCTACTCTTAAGTTGTGATATATAATTATGTTTATGAGCATGGTTTTATTCAATTTGGTTTATAAGTATAATATTAATTAGTTAAGGGCCAGGGTTACCTTTCAATCTTAGGGTTTGACATTTATAAAATTAGTACTCAAGGTAAGATAGGAAAGTTATTTAATTATTTATATATTACCTGGTGTAGGTTTTAGCAAATTAAGATTACTTAGGTTAAGATGATAGTAAGGGTTATGATTAGAGTTAAATTCAATACAAATTGACATTATAGAACTTTAATCCTAAATGACACCCAACCAAGGGATCCAAAGAACTAATCAAAAGTTTTACCAAGCAAGCAATAACATACACACAATAATTTACATTTATAAAAAACATAAGAGATTGCATTCCTTAATGAGCACATTTACATTTCATTTTTAAATAATTATAAACTACTAAAAGTAAAATAAATAACGTGTCCACATGAAAGTTCATATTAACTACTTGTGTTCAATCCATTTAAATAATTTATATACATTTGTTCCGAATGCCACTTGGCAAATTAATTTGGAATGCACAATCATCCACTGTACATGTCATAGGGTATGAAAGGCTGAAAGAATATACATTTATAAAATAGTTTACATCATCCATTTTTGATCCATGAAACAAAGTACAATACAATTTAAGAAAAATCATTTTAAATACTATAAGTTTTTTGTTTGGATCCCTTGGCCAGTTGTTATGTGATTAAGTATTTTATAATATGTTTAGGGTTTTATTTATATGGTTAGGTCAAGATTATAGTTTAAATAATAAATTTAAGTCGAAGTTATAGTTAAAAAAAGGTTGAGGTTATATGGTTTTAGGTCGAGGTTAAATAGTTTAAACAAGGTCGAGGTTATATGGTTTTAGGTCGAGGTTATAGTTAAAACAAGGTCGAGGTTATATTTATTTGTAAAATTACATATTTAAACAATAAATTTACATCTAATCTAATCATTCAACATTTTAATAAATACATAAATTAAATACATTTCAAAACATCTAAAATAATAATTTTTTAAATAAACATTTACGAAAATATATTTCAATTAACAAATACAAAAATTTAAACATTTAAGTTCATTAACAATGTAAATTTACAATTTTACGTACATATGAAAAGTGAAAAAACAATAAATCAACATACATATTAAATTGAAAATTGAAAAAAATAAAGTAAAATAGTATAAAACATATTAAAATACCTGTGTATCAACAACTAGTAGGAAGGGGGTAGTCGGTAGGGCTAAGAAACGGGCTCCCGTATGCATCTCTAAGCGGGCTCCCATTTTTGAGGTCATGAAAATGACCTCTAAAATGCCAAAAAAGCAGCTTATAATAGTTTTACAAATCAGGTACCCAATTTTTAAGCAATCGGGTACCCGATTTTTAAGAAATCGAGTACCCGATTCTTAAAAAGGTAGGTGCCCGATAGTTAAGTGGCTCGGGCACCCGATCCTTTTTAAATATCGGGTGCTCGATTTTTAAAATTCAGGTCAGGTGCCCGAAGCCTAATTTTAGAAACAGGTACCCAATTTTTAAAAAATCAGGTACCCATTTTTGAGAAGTACAATTCTGCAGATTTGACTTCCACGGAATTGTGACCCAACTTCTTGTGGTCACCCATGTCAAGTAACATATGGGGGGATAATCAATGACAAGTTTTTGAGATATGGGTGTTCAACCAAACCATTCCTATGAATAAATTGCTTCAATTCACTCTCCATACACCACTAGACCTCCCATAAGGAGAGAAATTCCCTCCACATAGTCATGCCAAAGGGGTAGTGGGTAAGTATGTGTGGAATAGATTCTACCTCTAAGAGGCATAAAATACAACAATTAGCAAGTTGACACCCTCTATGTTGGAGGTCATGAATGGTGAGGATTGACCCATGCAAATCTATACACCAAAAGATGTTTACCTTAGGGAGGATCTAATAGTGTCAAGCTTTTCTTCAATCATCCTAAGCCACATCCCTCCCCAAACAATAGAGATAAGAAAACTTAATTGTAAAATCCCCTGATGGTGTGAGTTTTGACACCAAATAATCCACAACCAAATCAAAGGGGATCTTATAGGCATGGAGAAGGTCTTGTAGCTCCCAAGAAAGCCCCAATTCTATAAGCTCAATGTTCTAGAAAGCGATCCATTACCTTTTCAAGGTGATGTAGATTTGAATCTGACAGCCATATAATCTAGTCTACTTCTCACGTAGAGGTAAGAACTTAGTATGTATGAGTGGGTTATTATGAATTCATTGATCCTGCTAGAAGCCAATAGAAGTCCCATTCCCCATAATCCAATGACACCCCTTCCTCAAGATCTTTTGAGTTTTAACCACATTGTTCTAGAGCTTGGAGCCCCACGGGAGATCATGAGCCAAAGGGAATTGGCGGGGAGACCATCCTCCAAGATAATTAGCCTTGAAAATATTATACTAGCTGCCCTAAGAACTCACCAATTTCCAACCAATTTTTGTTAGCAAGGCCTTATTCAAGTATCCTATACCTCTCAAATTCTGACCACCAAGAGCTTTTGGTCGACAAACTTTCTCCCAACTAACCAAATTCATTCTTGTCTTCTCTTTAGTGCTAGACCACAAGAATTTCTACTAAATTTGGTCAATAATATCTCTGAACCTACATAGGATTTTGAAATGGAGAGGAAATATACTGGGATTCCCTAGAGGGAGGTAGAGAGAAGTTGGAGTTTCCTAGCATTACTCAAGATTTTTCGTGCCAACCTTTTTTGGAAGTGTTCATCCAAAACTAGTGGGGGACTTCCTTTATTGTAAGTGGTAGACCAAGATAAGTATCAAAGAGGGATGCCTCCTGGTAGCAGGGAATAATAGTCATCTTTACAATGGTGTTAAAGAAAAAAGCTTTGCTTTTTTGGTAATTTATGCATTGACTATAGACCAATGCATACTGGTTCAGGGTGTCTTTCCATTCTTTGGCTCAATGGATGAAGGAGATGCCGAATAAGAATGTATCATCCATAAATTGCTATATGATTTGTGGGGGCCACTAAAAGATAGGATTAATGCCCTTCATTCTGTTAGAGTTAGTCAATGAAACTAAATTTTTTCTTAACACTTCCTTAACAATAATAAAGAGGTAGGGAGATAGGGGGTCACCTTGGCAAAGACCTTGGGAGAAGGAGAAGAAATTATCAGGGGCTTCATTAATGATCACCGAGAAAGTAACAGAGGTAAAAAAATTAATTATAATACTATTAACCTTCTCATTAAAACCAAGTTTGGCCAAAATAGCAAAGAGGAATTTATGCCTAATCTTATTATAAGCTTTGGATATGTCCAATTGAAGTGCCATATCTAGGTTCTTAGACCTTTCCATAGAGTGTATTACCTCATGGTTGGTTATAACCGCATCAAGAATCTACCTACTAGACATGAAGCCATTCTAAGAGGGGCTAATAAATTTTTCTAGTAGTGGCTTGATGTGATTCACCATAACGTTAGTAAGAATTGTATAAATTGTGTTACAAAGATTGATGGGTCTTAAGTCTCTAATTCTCTATCGGTCCTCTATCTTGGGAATGAGAGCAATGTAGGTCTAGTTAAGCTCCTTCAGCAACTTAACTATCCTAAAAAAGTCATGAGCTACATGGATGAAATCATGCTTGACAATATCCCATAATTCCTAGAAGAAAGCATAAGGAAACCCATTAAGTCTAGGAGTTTTATATTGCTCCATACTGAAGACAACCATTCTGACTTCCTCTTCTTGAACTTTGCACATTACCTTCTCATTCATCTAATTATTAATCACTAGTTGAAATGACCTTAGGATATCACTTTGTATGTTTCTATTAACCTGGGCCACCAAGGGGTTGTACATTTCCTAGAAATAGGAATTGACTTTATCCCCTATATGTTCCATTTCAGTGACCTCATGGTCATTATCATCCATCAAACTATTGATAGTATTACTATTTTTTCTATTCGAGGCCGATCTATGAAAAAATGTTGTATTTTTGTCTCCCTCCTTCAACCATTGGACCCTAGACCTTTGTTTCTAGAAGACTTCCTCCCTATTCATGAGGATTTTATTTGTCTCCACACTTCCTCTTCTTATGCTGCTACTCAATATGCATGTTATTTTGTGCAATATAAATTTGAAGAGGTTCTAGAATTATTTAGTAACCTTCTTCTCCTTCTATAAAATCCCATACAAGGATTTTCTCCAATCTCTCACCTCCTTTCTAATTCTTTCAATTTTTCTATCAATACTAAACATGGTCGTGATTTTCACTAGATCCTTCAACCATCATGCAATACAATCTTTGAACTCATTATGTGAGTGCCACATGATCTCATAAGTAAAATTCCTTCATCTAGTAGCTTTTGGTGTCCATGAGAGGAGCAACATCGAGTGATCTAAGATAGTCCTCAGATACACCTTTAGGGAGGTGTACTAAAGAACATCCCATCCTGAAGAGATTAGAGCTCTATCTAACCTAACATAAATCAAGTTTTTCTCCAGTATATTGTTGGAGTAGGTAAAAGCTAAACCTTGGAGATCAATATTGATAAGATCATTTCTCCTCAAAAAATCCTTCAAGTCCTACATGCTATCTAAAAAATCCTCCGATCCCCCCAACTTCTCTAATGGGTATAATGGTGTGATAAAGTCTCCCATAAAAAAAAATCCTTGTCTCATGTAATCAGCCATAGTTGTAGCCTCATTCCATATAACAAGCCTACTATTATGAGTGTTAGGGGCATATAATTTAAAAGTAGTCCGGTTGCTAGAATGGGTGGTGAAATTTGTAGCAACAAAATGGGTGCTGACAAAAATATCCACACCCACAACCCTATTGGGATTCCACATTGTAGCAATGCCAACAAAAGCTCCATTAGCATCTCTATAGGTATATTTAGCACCTAGCTAAATATAATTAGCCACCCTCGAAAAGAAAAGCATAGTTATCTTCACTTCCTACAAAAGAATCATATCAATGTTAAGTTCCATGATATTATATTTGATTCCATACTACTTCCTGGGGCTATTTAGCCATCTCACATTCTAGGATATGATCTTCATATTTTATGGTTTTGGGTTTCCTTGAGGATTTTTTGTTTCCCTTATGCAATATCCTTTTTTGTTTCCTTTTGATGGATGTTCCTAGTCAAAGGTCTCCCTATCCTCCTAGTAGATCCAACATCCTCCTTAATCCCCCCTCTATTCTTTCTCTTTGGGATTGTCCATTCAACTTCATTGCTTAGGAAATCAAAGCTTGGGCCCTCATAAGTGGGGAAAAAGACTTCCACAATACCAAGAAGGAATACCACAAGAGTTCCATTAGCAAGTGAAGAACCATCCCCCAAGTCTAGTGGTGAGCTGTAGTAGCTCCCAATCTCCTCAACACCCATTTCTTTGTCTAGAAACTCATTACCATTATGACTTTTTATTTGCTTGATCTTATTTCCATTTCCATTTTCTACAAGATCTTTAAACATTTAAAATTTTCTAAATAATTCATCATTTTGCTTCAAGAGGTAAGCTTGAATTTTCCTTGAAAAATCACCAATAAAAGTTAAAATATATCTAGCTCCTTCCTTTCATGTTTTATTTATAGGATCACACTAATCAATGTGGAAAAGTTCAAGAAATTTGATTGCTCTCCATGTACACCTCTCAAAAGTGTCTTATCATGTTTACCAACCGTGCATTCTTCACACATATTTGTGTTTATTTTTAGCCAAGGTAGTCCATGAATCATATTCATCTTTGAAATCATAGCCAAACTTTGATCATTTAAGTAACCATATCTTTGATGCCATAACTCACTTAAGGATGATCTTATAGTAATATAAGCCTTCTTATTAGCATATGCTAAAAGTTTATATATTCCATCATTCTCAACTTATGTTACCATTATTTTGTATCCATAACACTTATCTAAAGAAAACTCCACCTTATAACCATGTTGAGTTATTTGACTCACCGAAAGAAGATTTTTTTATCAACTTAGGTACAAGATCTACATTAGTTATTTCCACATTTTTGACATTATTTTCTTTCATTTAAATTCTACCTTGTCCTTCAATTTTAGTGTCATGTGAATTGTCATCACTAAGAAACTTTCTTGCACATTTGTTTTGTTGTAAGTCAAATGTTAGCTAGTTCCTGCATCAACATATCATGTATTACTTGACTCACCTTGATGCAATTTACTTTGTTGATTTTAGATTTTGAATATGAGGTTTAATCCATGGACTAATTTTCCATAAAATTGTATCATGTTCATTTATATCTATTTGATCTCACTTATCATGTGTTGACTTTGACCTTTGTACTTTTTCTTCTCTGGCTACTTCCAACAACCTTTCAGTTGAAACATTAAACATGGGGCTTAATCCCTAGACTAACTTTCCATAAAACTGTAGCACAATCATTCATATCTATTTGATGCCACTTATCATCTTTTCTGGCTACTTCCAATAAACCTTTGATTTGTAACATTAACTCCATCTTACATTCTCAAGTAGCATAATTAGTACCATCCAAATTTTCACTACAATATTAGACATTTGAGTGGAAGTCACAATTAAATCATACATAATCACACAAGCAACAAGGTTCTACAAATACCAAGCCATTTCAGCCTTCTTATCAACCAAATAAATAAGAAATTCAAAAACTCATAGCTTACAAAGATTAAGAAAGATTTATGAAACACTTCACCTCACCAATTAACACTTTCCACTTCTATAATCATTACTTCTCAAACACTCAAAAATAAAGATGATATCTCTAAAATTGGAGCACACAACAAGTTTGCACTTCTCAATCACACATAAATATTTCAACACTATTAAAGTAAGTATAGTATCAACTATTTTCAATAGAACTCCAGCATCATGCCCCACACAACTTGGCTATACAAATTTTTAATCTTCAAATATTTCTTTAACCAATATGTAATCCTTCCACTAACAGCCTCTCTTAAAAGAAAAAATAAAAACCTATATTTTAAATATTTCAATGCACACTTATTCTACTTCTGTAGAATAATCATATTAGCCTACAGTTAAAATCACGTTCAACACTTTCACTTGTTGATCTAGCAAGTAATACTCTCTTCAACAGACTCTATAAATGCTCAATAATGGGGGCAGATTTCTCACAAAATTCTTCATGAATCCTCTAAATTTATTCCTCAATTCACTTTGCAGAAATGCTCAATAATGGAGGTAGATTCTTCACAAGATTCTTCCTGAATCTTCCAAATCAAATACTGGATTCACTTTGTAGAGTTTCATTTAAAATATTTCAGTTGTGTCTCTAATAGTATACTTTAACAAGGAGTAGAATTTATAATGAACAGATGAAAGATGAAATAGTACAGAAAATGTGAAAAGAAAAGTCACATTGGTAGTTGGGCCGACTGGTCTGTGCCCACTAATATTGGTGCCAAATTAATTTATACTTTCTAACGCTTCAAAGGTCAATTGACATAGAGATTCAACAAATCTAGATAATAAATTTTATTTTTTCATCTATTTTGCATGTATTATATCAGGATCTAACCATTGATTAATCCAAAAGCAAAATAGAAATTGAGGTTCTCAATTGACTTAGAATATTTACATCATCATAAACCCAGCTACCCGATTGAAACCAATTGACACAACCAAACTCTCATTTGATTTGTACATGTAATATCATTTAGGCACATAGAATAATCTCAGTAGTTACAAATAATACTACTATTACTAAGACTACAAGGAAAATCCTCCTTTAAGCAGGTAGCCTAATTTTTCTTTTTAAGCGTTCTGATAGAGCTTTACCTTTAGTTTTTCTATCTGAAATTGATCCCCTTCTCAATTAGGGCTACACTAGTTTTTAGCATATAACTCACTGTAATATAATTTTTCTTAAACTATTATCACTATTAAAACAACTAAAAAAGTGTGTATCCATAATGTGAAAGAAATAAAATCAAATTCACAAACTTTAAAAATTCACTCGGCACATGAAGGTGCCGAGTGCCAGTTTTGCTCGACACCTTAAGGAGCTGAGTGGCAATTTTTTCGGCACGTGAAGGTGCCGAGTGACAAGCATTAGGTGCCAAGTTAACTCGACACAAGAAGAAGTCGAGTAAGCTCAGCACACGAAGAAGCCAAGTAAACTTAGCACATAAAGGGCAATGCTCAGCAACAATGGATGCCGAGTGAGCTCAACTCAAACTGAAAAATTATAACTTAGAGAAATTTCAACGTGAATGTTTCCACCATTAAAACCAGAGAGCCAAAGATTGAAGCTTCTAAAAAAACTTCTCAAATGCAATGAATAGAAGAAGGACAATGGATTCAAATATGTCTGCTTTCTTTCTATTCAACTTTGATTATAAATATTACAAAATTTGGGAGCATTCGGCTTCAACCAGAAAACCCTAAAATAACCCTAAACTAGTAAAACTTCAAAACTTCAATGAACTTTAAGCTTGCAACTCTAATGGCTACATACAATGGTGCCTAGAGCAATCACTACTTCAACAAGACAAAACCAACAATAGCAAACTTATAGAGTGAATAAGAGAAACACGTGCAACTGGAAACATGACACAAACAATATTCTGTCTCTGCAATGAGTGATTTACTGATCAACTTCTTTCTTCATTTTCTACTCTGCAACTCTCTACTAAAGTTTTGATATGCTAAATCACTTAAATGAATTAAAACATTACTTTTTTCATAATTTCCCCCCCTCTTTCCTAATTTCATAAACTCACCCACCACAGTTATTATTTCTATCTTTTCTGGAGTCCGTCAGGTGGTAGGAGGGTGTTTGGCTCCAGGGACAAATGGCCATTGTATTTAATATTACAACACTCCCACTTTGTCCTGAGCCAAATAAACAAGGATCATTGCTTATCCAAATCAACTACACCAAGACTCTCTCTTAGGTGTACAAAAGTTCCAATGCCTAATGGCTTTGTGAAAATATCTGCTAGCTACTACTCAAACTTACAAAATTCCATCTTAATATTCCCATTCTCCACCAACTCTCTGATGAAGTGATATCTAATCTCAATATGTTTGCTTCTCCCATGGAAGACCGGATTCTTGAACAATGCAATTGATGAAATATTGTCACAATAAATTGTGGTTCCATCCTCTTGCCTTTCATTCAAATTTGTCAAGATCCTCCTTAACCAAATAGTCTGACATGCTATTGCATTTGCTGCTATATATTCAGCCTCTACTATAGATTGAGCAACAATAGGTTGCTTCTTAGATACCCATGAAATTGCACCCAATCCCATATGGAACATGTATCCAAAAGTTCTCTTCCTATCATCTATACTTCCAGCCCAATCACTATTAGTGTAACCAACCAACTTGAAATCATTATTTGCAGTATACAAAATTCCAAATCCCTTACTAACTTTCACATACTTTTACATTAAACTTTCAACCACACTCTTGTATAGTGTTAGATCCACTCTCTTGCTAGAGTCTTTTTTGCTCAAGTTTAGACCTACTCTTGTTGGTGTTGGGGCTGCCTTACTATTCTGGATTTTAAATCTCTCCAAAATTTTCCTTGCATATTTTTCTTGAGAGATGAAGATGCCATCATTCATTTATTTTACTTCTATTCCTAGAAAGTATTTCAAGAGACCTAGGTTTGTCATTTCAAATTCATTTTTCATGGCCTCTTTGAACTCACCAATTAGAGACTTATCATTATCAGTAAAAATCAAATCATCTACATACCAGAAAACAATCAACACATTTCCATTTGCTACCTTGATGTAGAGAGTAGGCTCACCATTACTTTTGCTAAAGCCATTGCTCATCAAATATGAGTCAATCCCATTGTACTATGCGCTTGGAGATTTCTTGAGCCCATAAAGAGATCTCTTCAATCTATATACTTTATTCTCTTTACTTGCAACTTTAGAACCAGGTGGCTACTCCACATATACTTCTTCTTTCAATATACCACTTAGGAAGGTAGACTACACATCCATTTGAAATACCTTCCATTTGTGCTCAACTGCAATTACTATGACAATAAGCATGGTTTCCATTCTTGCAACTGGGGCATATGTCTCATCATAATCTCTACCATATTGTTGTTTGTAGCCCTTGACTACTAGCCTTGCCTTATGCCTATCAATCTTGCCTTCAACATTGCATTTGGTCTTGTAGACCCATTTCACTCCAATCACTTACTCCTTGGGAGGAAAATCAGTTAGCTCCCATGTCTCATTCCTTTCTATAGCATCTATCTCCTCATCCATGGCCTTACACCATTTCTTCTCCTTAATTGCTTCTTAAAAATATATTGGATCGCTATGAGAAAATAATGCAAAATTAACACTCTCATCATAATCTTCATACCTTTCATCTTGGTATATCTCCCTAAGACTCTTGGTTTTTCTTGGTAGCAGGGAGGAGAGTGTGGGATCAGAATCTTCATTGTTGCTGCTTTTTCTACTAGCTCGATCTTCACTATTACTCGACACTCACACTCTATCATGCGTAGAGGAGCTCGATAATGACTAGGGCTGCTTGCCTTTTCTTCTATCTGCTCCTTCTTGTTGTTCATCAACATTCTCTTCACTCATAATTGGTACTTTACTTGAGGTGCTCAGTGATTCATCAGTCAGTCCATACCATGACTGATATTCCAAAAATTCTACATCTCTTGAGAGTCATCTTGTTGTTCAATGGGTCATACAATATGTATGCCTTTGATTCTAAGTTGTACCCTATGAAGATACACTTCACACCTTTGTCATCCAATTTTTGTTTTTGCTCTTTAGCCACATGTGCATATGCAACACATCAAAACACCCTTAAGTGTTCAACTATACATCTTCCTTGTGAACATGATTCCATTGGAATTATATAATGAACAACCTTTGTAGGACACCTATTAATTACGTAAACTATTGTTGCCATAGCCTCTCCCCAAAATTTAGTTGAGAAACCTTTCTCTTTCATCATGCTCCTTGCCATTTCAATAATGATCCTATTCTTTCTTTCAAACACTCCATTTTACTATGGTGTATAGCTGGTTGTGAGCTCTTTCTTTATACCATGTTTCCTGCAAAAATTTACAAAACAATTGGAGGTATACTCCCCTCCTCTATCTGATCTTATGACTTTGATATAGTGTCCATATTCTCTTTTAGCTTGGGTTTTAAAATCAAGAAACTTATCGAATGCTTTAGATTTATTCTTTAAGAAATACACCCATGTCCTACGAATGAAATCGTCAATAAATGTTATAAAATAAGTACTCCCCCCAATGGAAGTAACTTGCATAGGACCGACTAGGTCAGTATGCACTAACTCTAATAGATATCTAGCCCTCCTAGAATTTTTAGAATTAAATGAAAACCTATGTTGCTTACCAAAAATACAAGCCTCACACTTGTCACATGAATTTCCTATGCGTGGCAAACCTTCTACCATTTATTTATTTGAAAAAAAATTTAAACCAGCATAGCCTAGATGACCATACCTGAGGTGCCATAGTCGTGAGGGGTCTTCAATCACAATCCTTAGAGCTGATTGTGTGGGAGGTGCAGCACTAACTTGAGATGATAAACATGTCTCAATCCTCAAGGGAAACATTGTGTTCTTTGTCATTTGAACTGCTGCAAGTAAATTCTTACTCCCATCTTTTTCTTGAATGATACACCTGTTATTCTCCATCAGCACTTTGTATCCATTTTGAATGAGCTGACCAATGCTCATTAGTTTGTGCTTCATACTAGGGGAAAAATATACATTTTGTATTTCTTTTTTTTACCTTGCTTGGTGCAGACCATAATAGATTCTTTGCCCACTACTGGTAGGGTTCCATTATTACCCATTTTAATCTCAAATTTGAAACTCTTGTCAATGAATGAAAACAAGGTTTCATTACCACTCATGTGATTTTTACATCCACTATCAAGGTACCAAACCTCAGGGCTTCCTTCTTCACCAACATTATACATGATGAAGGCAGTGTCATTGTTTCCACTTCCCATGTTCACATCAGCCACATTTTCTTGTCCTAACTGATCATTTTGCTTCTTCTAGCATTCACTTGCATAATGCCCATATTTATGATAGTAGTAGCATTCTACATTACTCCTATTTGAGTTGTAGTTTTTCTTACCTCCTCTTGAAGTAATTTGTGAGCTACTTGCTCCATCTACTCTTCCTGAGCTTTCTGCTGCAGCATTTCTTTGTCCTCCATTACCTCGGCCTCTGTCTCTAGAGTTTTTGCCTAAGCCATTTCTTCCTCTCCCCCTTCCTCTTGGATTTGACTAAGCTTTTAATTCTTACTCTTGGGAAGAAGAAGATGTAGATCTATTGATCCTATGCTCATGAGTTTGAAGAGTACCCATCAACTCATCCATTGTCAAAACAGTGAGGTCTTTTGCCTCTTCTATGGTCATGACCAAATTATCATATTTATGAGGTAAACTCCTCAATATCTTTTCCACTATCCTCTACTCTTGATAGTATTCTCCATTTTATTTCAGTTGGTTAATCACATTGGAGGTCCTTGAATTGAAATCTGCAACTGATTCATTTTCCTTCACATGAAGGTTTTCAAATTCCCTCCTTATATTCTGTAGCTTTACTGTACGAACTTTATCAGTCCCCTTGAAGTTTGTCTCAAGGATATTCCATGCTTCCTTTGCATAATTTGCTACTACAATCTTGGAAAATACTGTCTCTGTCATTGCTATTTCAATAAGACTTAATGCCTTTGCATCTCTTCTTCTTGACTCTTTCAAATGAGTCTTTTGTGCATTTGTGAGTGTAGCATACTGAGTTGGGTCTGTCACATCATTGAACCCATTAATTACAAACTCCCAAGAATCATTTGCAACCATTATGGTTTTCATCTTCTTCTCCCATGTATCATAATTTTTCCCATTAAAGGATGGTGGCTGCTGCCATATCTTTCCTGTATCTACTGCCATGTCAAATATCCCAAGAAAATAAATGCCCTAACTCACTGTGGATGTGGGGCCTCAAAGCTCTAATACCACATGAGAAAAATAAAATAAAATTCACAGACTTTAAAATTTCACTCGGCACATGAAGGTGTTGAGTGCCAGTTTTTCTCTGCACCTTAAGGAGCTAAGTGGCAGTTTGCTTGGCATGTGAAGGTGTTGAGTGACAGGTAGTAGGTGCCAAGTGAGCTCGAAACAAGAAGAAGCTGAGTAAGCTCAGCATACGAAGAAGCTGAGTAAGCTCAACACACAAAGGGAAATGCTCAGCAACAATGGATGTCAAGTGAGCTTGACTCAAACTAAAAAATTATAACTTAGAGAAATTTTAATGAGAATGTTTCCACCATTAAAACTAGAGAGCCAAATCTTGAAGCTTCTAAAAAAATTCTCAAATGCAATGAATAGAAGAAGGGCAATGGATTCAAGTATACTTTCTTTCTTTCTATTCAACTTTGATTATAAATATTACAAAATTTTGGAGCATTCGGCTTCAACCAAAAAATCCTAAAATAACCCTAAACTGGTAAAATTTCAAAACTTCAATGAACTTTAAACTTGTAGCTATAATGGCTGCATACAATGGTGCCTAGAGAAATCACTACTTCAATAGGACAAAACCAACAATAGAAAACTTACAGAGTGAACAAGGGAAACATGTGCAACTAGAAACACGACACAAACTTCTTTCTATCTCTACAACGACTGATCTGCTGATCAACTTCTTTCTTCTTTCTCTTCTCTACAACTCTCTACTAAACTTCTGATATGTTAAATCACTTAAATGAATCTATAACATTCCTTTGTCATATTTTTCCCCCCTCTTTCCCAATTTCAAAAACTCACCCACTATAGTTATTATTTCTATCTGTTCTGGAGTCTGTAAGGTGGTAGGTGGGCATTTGGCTCACGGGACAAATGGCCATTGCAATATTCCAACACATAAATGGAGAGAATATAAGAGTTCCTAGAAATGCTAATTCACCATTCACCAAATTCATACATCAATTAAAACTTCAATTAAACAAGTCCATATGATCAAGATGTTTTTTCATTTAATTTGGCTATGTAATATCAGGATCTAGACATTGATTCATCCAAAATCAAATGAAAAAATGAAGCTATCATTTGATTTGTATGTCTAATATCATTTTCAATTTAACAAGTCCAGATGATCAAGATATTTTTCATCTAGTTTGGATGCATAATATTAGGATCTAAACATTGATTCATCCAAAATCAAATGACAAAACAAAGCTACCACTTGATGTGTACGTCTAATATCACTTTCAATTTAACAAGTCCAGATGATCAAGATATTTTTTCATCTAGTTTGGATGTGTAATATGAGGATCTAAACATTGACTTATCCAAAATCAAATGACAAAACAAAGGTTCCATTTGATTTGTACATCTAATATCATGTAGGCACTTATTCAATCATATAATCCCATTAAACTCAGGTTAGGAAACATATTTGTTAATTGATTTAGATGTGCAATGTCATGACCCAGACATAGATTAACCCAAAATGCTAACAACTCCTTTAAAATTGGATGGGAAAATAAAATTATTATTTGATGTAAAATTGTAATATGATGATCTAAACACTAGCTTATTCAAAATCTAGTGACTCTAATTGACTAGAAAAAAAAAATGATATCATGCTCCAAAATCCAACTACTCTCTTAAAATCAAAAGAGAAAACAAGGTTTTTTTAGAGATTTCTATCTGAAAAAGCAAGCTTCAAAATATACATATATAAATAGAGAACCTAGACACCTATTCATCCAGAATTTAGCCCATCCATTGACCCAAAATGTCTGAGATCTCTGTGTGAAGAACCAAGTTTCGAAACATTTATATAGAGGTACATAATCTAGGTACCCATTCATCCAAAATCTAGTAAATTCATTGAAAATAAATGTCTAAGATCTCTCCAAAAAAAACCTCGCTTCAAAACAATTACATACATCCACATAATCTAGAACCCATTCATTCAACATCCAGCAAATTCATTTAAAATAGATGTCTGAGATCTGTGTGTCAATAACCAAGCTTCAAAACTTTTTTGGTATACACATAATCTAAAACACCCATCCTTAAATTTATTGAAAATATCTTATATAAACAAGTGTAATATTGATAGACATTCATCTAAAATCCAGAAAATCCATCAAAATCATATGAGAAACAAAGTTCTTTCTCTCCTATCCATGGAAAAAACATGCTAAAAAAAAATCCATGTTCGCAAGGAAAATAATCAAAGAGAAGATGAGAGAAATCTAAACTTTAATTTTTGCGATAGCCTCTCTTAAATGAGGATGTAGATGAAAGAATATTATTCTTTGATCTTCTTAGTGTTGTCTCCCTACTCTTGAGCTAAATTGCGTAGCCCCTGCATTCACAATTTTGAGGATGTGGCTTTCTTGTGGAATGCACATCGACACCCATCTCGGTGCTTCCCATCCTTTGTTTTTGGAGGAGGATCTGATTGCACCATCCCTTCATTATCATTAATTTCCTCATCGCCTTCACCCTCATCGTCTATCTTTCTGATAGTCACTATTGTTACCACTGTTGGAATTTAATGCAATGGCCATTTGTCCCTGGAGCCAAATTCCCACCTACCACCTAATGGACTCCAGAATAGATAGAAATAATAACTCCAATGGGTAAGTTTTTGAAATGAGGAAAGAGGGGGAAAAATATGACAAAAGTGAATGTTTTAGATTCATTCAAGTGATTCAGAAAATCAAAATTTTAGTAGAGAAAGAAGAAAGAAGTTGATCAGCAAATCAGTCATTGTAGAGATAGAAGGGAGTTTGTGTCATGTTTCTAGTTGCATGTGTTTCCTCTGTTCATTCTGTAAGTTCCCTATTGTTGGATTTGTCATGTTGAAGTAGTGATTGCTCTAGGCATCATTATATGTAGCCATTAGAGCTACAAGTTTAAGGTTTTGACGTATTGAAGTTGTCCAAGCTTTAGGGTTATTTTAGGATTTTCTAGTTGAACCTGAATGCTCCTAGATTTTGTAATGTTTTAATTCAAAATTGAATAGAAAGCAAGCAAGCATACTTGAATCCATTGTTCTTCTATTCATTGCATTTGAGAAGTTTTTTTAGAAGCTTCAAGCTTTGGCTCTCTAGTTTTAATGGTAGAAACATTCACGTTGAAATTTTTCTAAGTTATAATTTTTTCTAGTTTTAGCCGAGCTCACTCAGCATCCATTGTTGTTGAGCATTTCCCTTTGTGTGCCAAGCTTACTCAGCTTCTTCTTGTGCCAAGCTAACTTGGCACCTACTACGTATCACTTGACACCTTCATATGCCAAGCAACCTGTCACTCGACACCTTCACGTGCTGAGCAAATTGCCACTCAGCACCTTTAAGTGTCGAGCAAAATTGGCACTCAGCAATAGTTTTTGCCGAGAAATTTTTAAAAGTTGTGATTTATTTCTCACATGGTATCAGAGCTTTGAGGCCCCACATCCACAGTGAGGTAGGGCATTTTTTTTCTTGGGATATTTGACATGGCAGTAGATATAGGAAAGATATGGCAGCAGCCACCACCATTCAATGGACAAAATTATGATACATGGGCAAAGAAGATGAAGACCATAATGGTTGCAAATGAAATATGTGAGTTTTTGATTAATGGGTTCAATGATATAACAGACCCAACTCAGTATGCTACTCTCACAAATGCATAGAAGACTCAACTAAAAGAGTCAAGGAGAAAGGATGCTAAGGCATTAAGTTTGATTGAGGCGGCTATGACAGAGATAGTTTTTCCAAAGATTGTAGCAGTAAATTATGCAAAGAAAGCTTCGGATATCCTTGAGATGAACTTCAAGGGGACTGATAAAGTCTGTATAGTAAAGCTACAAAACATAAGAAGGGAGTTTGAGAACCTTCAGATGAAGGAAAATGAATCAGTTGCAGATTTTAGTTCAAGGACCTCCAATGTGATTAACCAACTGAAGTCAAATGGAGAAGACTATCAAGAGTAGAGGATAGTGGAAAATATATTGAGGAGTTTACCTCATAAATATGACAATTTGGTCATGACCATAGAAGAGGTGAAAGACCTCACTATTTTGACAATGGATGAGTTGATGGGTACTCTTCAAACCCATGAGCATAGGATCAATAGATCTACATCTTATTCTTCCCAAGAGGAAGGGGGAGAGGAAGAAAAGGCTCAGGCAAAAACTTTAGAGGTAGAGGCCGAGGTGATGGAGGACAAAGAAATGTTGCAGCAAAAAGCTCAGGAAGAGCAGATGGAGCAAGTAGCTCACAAAATACTTTAAGAGGAGGTAAGAAAAACTACAACTCAAATAAGAGTAATGTAGAATGCTACTACTATCATAAATATGGGTATTATGCAAGTGAATGTTGGAAGAAGCAAAATGATCAGTTAGGACAAGAAAATGTGGCTGATGTGAACATGGGAAGTGGAAACAATGCCACTACCTTCATCATGTGTAATGTTGGTGAAGAAGGAATCCCTAAGGTTTGGTACCTCGGCAGTGGATTTAGTAACCACATGAGTAGTAATGAAACCTAGTTTTCATTCATTGACAAGAGTTTCAAATCTGAAATTAAAATGGGTAATAATGGAACCCTACCAGTAGTGGGCAAATCATCTATTATGGTCTGCACCAAGCAAGGTGAGAAAAAGGAAATACAAAATGTGTGTTTTACCCCTAGTATGAAGCACAATCTAATGAGCATTGGTCAGCTTATTCAAAATGGATACAAAGTTTTGATGAAGAATGGTAGGTGTATCATTCAAGAAAAGGATGGAAGCAAGAATTTACTTGTAGTAGTTCAAATGACAAAGAGCATAACGTTTCCCTTGAGGACTGAGACATGTTTCTCATCTCAAGTTAGTGTTGCACCTCCCACACAATCAGCTCTAAGGAGTGTGATTGAAGACCCCTCATGGCTATGGCACCTCAGGTATGGTCATCTAGGCTATGTTGGTTTAAATTTGTTGTCAAATAAAAGAATGGTAGAAGGTTTGACATGCATAGGCAGTTCATGTGACAAGTGTGAGGCTTGTATTTTGGGTAAGCAACATAGGCTTCCCTTTAATTTTGGAAATTCTAGGAGGGCTAGATATCCATTAGAATTAGTGCATATTGACCTAGTCAGTCCTATGCAAATTACTTCCATTAGGGGGAGTACTTATTTTATAACATTTGTTGATGATTTCAATCATAGGACATGGGTGTATTTCTTAAAGAATAAATCTGAAGCATTTGATAAATTTGTAGAATCTAAAGCCTAGGCTAAAAGAGAATGTGGACACTATATGAAGGTCCTAACATCAGATAGAGGAGGGGAGTATACCTCCAATTCTTTTGTAAATTTTTGCAGGAAATATGGCATAAAGAAAGAGCTCACAGCTAGCTACACCCCACAACAAAATGAAGTTGTTGTAAGGAAAAATAGGACCATTATCGAAATGGCATGGAGCATGATGAAAGAGAAAGGTCTCCCAACTGAATTTTGGGGAGAGGTTGTAGCAATAGTAGTTTACCTAATTAATAGGTGTTCTAAAAAGGTAGTCCATGACAGAATTCCAATGGAAGCATGGTCACGAGGAAGATGGACAATTGAACACCTAACGGTGTTTGGATGTGTTGCATATGCACATGTACCTAAAGAGAAAAGGAAAAAATTAGATGACAAACGTGTGAAGTGCATCTTCATCGGGTACAACTCAGAATCAAAGTCATACAGATTGTATGACCCATTGAAGAACAAGATGATTCTTTCAAGAGTTGTGCAATTTCTTGAAAATTAGTCTTGGTATGGTCCAACTGATGAGTCACCCAACACCTCAAGTAAAGTGCCAATCATGAATGAAGAGGATGCTAATGAACAAAAAGAAGAAGGAGCAGATAGAAGAAAAGGAAAGTAGCCTCAGTCATTACTGAGCTCCTCTAGGCATGACCTAGTGTCTGTGTTGAGTAATAGTGAAGATCGTGCTGGTCAGCAAAGTAGCAGTAGTGAAGATTCTGATCCCACACTCTCCTCCCTGTTACCAAGAAAGACCAAGAGTCTTAGAAAGATATACCAAAATGAAAGGTATGAAGATTATGATGAGAGTGTTAATTTTGCATTATTTTCTCATAGTGATCCAATATATTTTGAAGAAACTATTAAGGGGAAGAAATGGTGTAAGGTCATGGATGAGGAAATAGATGCTATAGAAAGAAATGAGACATCGAAGCTAACTAAATTTCCTCCCAAGAAGAAAATGATTGGACTGAAATGGGTCTACAAGACCAAATGCAATGTTGAAGGCAAGATTGATAGGCATAAGGCAAGGCTAGTAGTCAAGGGCTACAAACAGCAGTATGGTAGAGATTATGATGAGACATATGCCCCAGTCACAAGAATGGAAACCATGTGTGTTGTAATAGAAACTACAGCTCAGCACAAATGGAAGGTATTTCAAATGAATGTGAAGTCTGCCTTCCTAAATGGTGTATTGAAGGAAGATGTATATGTGGAGCAGCCACCTGGTTATGAAGTAGCAGGTGAAGAGAAAAAAGTATATAGATTGAAGAGAGCTCTTTATGGGCTCAAGCAAGCTCCAAGGGCATGGTACAGTAGGATTGACTCATATTTGATGAGCAATGGCTTTAGCAAAAGTAATGGTGAACCTATTCTCTACATCAAGGAAGCAAATGAAAATGTGTTGATTGTTGTCTTGTATGTAGATGATTTTATTTTTACTAGTAATGACAAGGGTTTAATTGGTGAATTCAAAGAGGCCATGAAAAATGAATTTGAAATGATAGTAAGGCATCCCCAACACCAACAATAGTAGGTCTGAAGTTGAGCAAGGAAGACTCTAGCAAGAGAGTGGATCCAACACTATACAAGAGTATGGTTGGAAGTTTAATGTATTTGACTACAACTCGACCAAACCTAATGCATACAGTAACTTTTGATGCAGAGCCACACCTTGGAAAGCTTAGGAGTAATACTCACTCAACTGAGTTACTTCAAGGGGCACGACATCAATCAGTCGGGATCAAACTCAAACCAAACTCAAGATTGGATTAATCATAACATATAAATCTCCATAGTTTATCTTCACCCGCACACCAAGATCTTTAACCCGGAATGTCCTCAAAGAAAATATATTTGCACTTTGACAAGAGAGACCAAGATTGAATTGTTGCCAAACTCCATAGTCGATTATCTATATCCTTTCTAAGGAAAAAACTAAAACTTTTCTCTATTACCCAAATTCGAGTATGGTGCAGGAGCACGTCTGCGATAGGAAGTTTGGTGGTGACAGGAAGACAACTTGCAATATGATTAAAATGTAGGGTACAAAGAAAATATCAAAAAATTTAGATTTTAAAATCAAAACTTTTTGATATTTTCTTTGTACCCTACATTTTAATCATATTGCAAGTTGTCTTCCTATCGCCACCAAACTTCCTATCGCAGATGTGCTCCTGCACCATACTCCCAAATTTCAAAAGTTTCCAAGTCCCTTGGAAACACCTACAAAACAAAGCATTAGAAAAACATATGTATCCCTTCATCTTGACTTTTGGTTTGTACTTTTCCTCCATTAGAAAACTTGGCCTTTCTTGAACTTGTATCATTTGAATTTTCTCTTTCTCTTTCATCTTTACCTTTGGTTTGTTTTCCATTGGTAAGATAAAAATTATTTGCTGCTCAGTATGCATCCACTTCATCATATTCTGAATTTGTATGGCTGCTACATACACTTGTAACTTCATCACATTCTGAATTTTTATTATTGCTGTATACACTTGAATTTTTATTCTAAATTTTATGTCCTGAAAATAATTTGTTGCCCTATCATAAATATATTCAGCCTCATCTTCTTTGTCCATAACATCATCTGATACCTCTTCTTTGGAAACTTCTTCATGTGGAGTCTCCATACTACCACCATTCCTTTGCCATTCTCCCATGATGGTTGTAAACGCTTCCCATAAATCATATTCTTCTTCAGAACTTGCTGCTACACAATCTTTATCTCCATCCTCATGCCATTGCTCTTGACATTTCACTGCATCATGCATTTTGAAGGCTTCATTATTTTCCTCCAAACTCTCTTTCATAGGAGTACCTTTCAGCATTGTACTCATCTCTATTTTCAAAGGACACATTACTATTCCAACCATAACTTTATCACACTCAAATCCCATAGGACTTTCCTCTTTATTCTTCTCATCAACATTTACTTGCTGCACTGCTTCTTGCTGCAATTTATCTTCTTTTTGCTCTTCATGTTCTTTCCCTTCCAAAGGACAACTCACATCTATCATTGTTGAGATTTCTGTACCAACTTCACATACATCTGCACTCTTTATGGCTGCCTTCTCTATACTTTCATTTGCCTCTACCAAAACTTCTTTCACTTCCTCTTTCACTTCATCATGCATTGGAAATGCTATCCTATCAATAAGACCTATACTTATTGATTCCTTCCATGTTTCATCATCCTTCAATGGAAACAACACCATCTTCTTTCCATCCTTATTGACGGTATATGTGTTCTCTCTACAATCATATATGGTTGACCTATCATATTGCCATGCTCTTCCCAAAATCAAGTGACAATCTTTTAAAGGCATAATATCACATTCAATGGTATCAAAATATGGTCCAATGTTAAAAGAAACATATGACTTTTCGAAGACATCAATACACTATTCATCTCCTAACCCATAAGCTCTGTAAGGTAAATCATGAGGTACTCTTGGAAGATTTAGTTTCTCAACCATTTCTATTGAGATTATATTTTCAAAGGAACCACTGTCAACTATAACTTTGCATACCTTATTCTGGCACTTGCACTTTGTTCGGAATATAGAATGTCTTTGGCTATAGCTTTGTCTTTTTGCTTCTTCTTCTTCCATTTCTTCTTTCATTTCTTTCTTCTCAACTATATTCTGCATATATTCCAACTTACTGGCTAGTTCTGCCACTATCCCCTTCAACTCTCTATTCTCTTTCTGGATAAGTTCTTCTTGCTCCTCGACTTTCTTCATTAACTCCGCATTGGTCACCATCTTGCTTGACCCTATTGAGGAATCTTGATCAGGGGCATTCAACATATAACTTCACAACCTGTAACTCTCAAGCTCTGATACTAAAAATGATGTAGAGCCACACCTTGGAAAACCCAGGAGGAAAAAAAATCACTCAACTGAGTTGCTTCAAGGGGAATTTACAACCTTCAGGATCACACACTAAAAATCCAACATCACAATGTATTAATTGAGTTTCTTCATACACATTAAAAATGCATATACTCTCTAAATCCATTCTATATACTTTTCCATCCACTTAATCCATTAAACAAAAGTTTTAAAACAAATTGCCCAGAAAATACATTCTTGCTGCCTCCTGGATAGACCTGCACTCAGACATGAATAACTTTTGAACTATATCAAAATTCTTCAATCGCCTTGGTGAAGATGGGTGTAATTAGGCCTATAACAACATATCCAAACACACTCAGATTGATTTCTGCAAACATACCGAATTCAACCCAAAAATAAAAACTTGTCTTCTTCCTCTCTCTTCCTCTCTAAAAACCGACTCCCTAAATAAGGAATATGAAACGTCCCTATCCAAGAATAGGAGACTATTTCAAAAATTATAAATATTCATGCTGCCAACTATCTGTCCTTTTTTAGGATATGATTAGATTCTTCCACTAAAACAAACACACATGGTCCTAAGTGGCAATATTTGGAGAGTTTATCATTTCAGTCCTCCATTTATGCCACCACATCATAGGACATTATTTTTAAACATAAAACTCTAAACTCACACACACAAACATTTCAAAATTTAGATTTTAAAATCAAAACTTTCTGATATTTGCTTTGTACCCTACATTTTAATCATATTGCAAGTTGTCTTCCTGTTGCCACCAAACTTCCTATCGCAGACGTGCTCCTGCACCAAGTTTGATTTCTAGATTTATGGAAACACCAAAGGATTCCCATTGGCAATCAGGAAAGAGGATCCTAAAGTATGTGAAAGGTACCAAAGGATTTGGAATTTTGTATACTACAAATAATGATTTCAAGTTGGTGGGTTATACTGATAGTGATTGGGCTAGAAGTATAGATGATAGGAAGAGCACTTCTGGTTATGTATTCCATATGGGATCGAGTGAAATTTCATGGGCATCCAAGAAGTAACCTATTGTTGCTCAACCTACAGAAGAGGCTGAATACATAGTAGCAAATGCAACAAGATGTCAAGCTATTTGGTTAAGAAGGATCTTGACAGATTTGAATGAAAAGCAAAAGGATGGAACCAAAATTTATTGTGACAACATTTCATCAATTGCATTTTCCAAGAATCTAATCTTCCATGGGAGAAGCAAATATATAGAGATCAGATATCACTTCATCAGAGAGTTGGTGGAGAATGGGGATACCAAGATGGAATTTTACAAGTCTGAGCAACAACTAGTAGACATTTTCACAAAGCCATTAGGCATTGGAAGTTTTGTACACCTAAGAGAGTGTCTTGGTGTAGTTGATGAGGATCAGCAATGATCCTTGTTTTTTTGGCTCAGGACAAAGGGGGAGTGTTGGAATTTAATGCAATGGCCATTTGTCCCTAGAGCCAAATGTCCACCTACCACTTGACAGACTCTAGAACAAATAGAAACAATAACTGCAGTGGGTGAGTTTTTGAAATCAGGAAAGAGGGGGAAAAATATGACAAAAAGGAATGTTTTAGATTCATTCAAGTGATTCAGCAGATTAGAAGTTTAGTAGAGAGTTACAGAGTAGAGAAAGAAGAAAGAAAATGATCAGCAGATTAGTTGTTGCAGAGACAGAAGGAAGTTGGTGTTGTGTTTCCAGTTGTACGTGTTTCCTCTGTTCATTCTGTAATCTCCCTATTGTTGGATTTGTCTTGTTGAAGCAGTGATTTCTCTAGGCACTATTGTATGTAGCTATTAGAGCTGCAAGTTTAAGGTTTTGATGTATTGAAGTTGTTCAAGCTTTAGGTTTATTTTAGGGTTTTCTAGTTGAAGTCAAATGCTCCTAGATTTTGTAATGTTTTAATTCAAAGTTGAATAGAAAGAAAGTAGGCATACTTGAATCCATTGTTCTTCTTCTATTCATTGAATTTAAGAAGTTTGTTTAGAAGCTTCAAGCTTTGGCTCTCTGGTTTTAATGGTGGAAACATTCATGTTTAAATTTTTCTAAGTTATAATTTTTTCCAGTTTGAGCTGAGCTCACTCAGCATCCATTGTTGCTGAGCATTTCCCTTTGTGTGGCAAGCTTACTTGGCTTCCTATTGTGCCAAGCTAACTCAGCACCTACTACCTGTCACTCAGCACCTTTACGTGCTGAGAAACCTATCACTCGACACCTTAACGTGCTGAGCAAATTGCCACTCGGCACCTTCAAGTGCCAAGCAAAACTAGCTCTCGGCAATAGTTCGTGCCTGGCAAATTTTTAAAGTTGTGATTTATTCCTCACAACCACTAGAGGGAGTTTATAAGATTTGATCTCAAAATCGTCAACCATATACGTGTGGGGTGAATTCCCATCTAACTTGCTCTCTATTTCCTCCTTTGCTGCCTCTCCATCACCATCACCACCAACCTCTGATTTGTCTAAGATCTGAGTACAAACAACACTGTCATTGTGCAACTAGAGGGACCATTGTGAAGTGAATCTCCAGAAGCAATGCACCCACAATGAATGGGTGTTTTGTAGAGTACACATTCTTTCCAGCCATCTTCCCTTGTATGGAAAACTCTATAGAAATTGCCCTTTTCATATAGGGTTCCGCAAATATTGCACAAAATTGCCATTTCGTTGGAGGGGAGCAACCAGTTATTTCTCCATCGACTGCTCTCTTTTGCTCCACAATATATATTCATACATTTTTTCTTTTTGTTTTCATTCATTCTTTTTTTTTTGTAATAAGAAATAGTTTATGTGGGTGAAACAAATTGTCTGAAGAAGAAAATGTGGTATGATGAGAAGAAAATGTGATATGATAAGGAAAAAACATGGCTCCATGGAAAGAAAATCTATTATGAGTATATAGGTATACACAATTTTCTATGTTGATAAATATTCGTCATTTAATAAATAATAGTCTACGTGTACCCTAAGTGGTACTAGTTTCAGCTTGCTCATCCCCAAAGTGAGCTTTTGCTTGGCTTGCCTCAAAATGAGCTATTAGTCCCATGGGGGAAGCACTCCCTTGATTAGGAAAATATATATACTCGTCATTATTTATAGTTTTTATATATATAATTTGTAAATAATGTGTTAGTGAATTTAGGTTGATTTATTTTATAAATAAATATTGCTAGACATGGACTGATCTATTGGTACAAATAAATATTAATTTTTCTTTCTTTATCTTTGTTATAGAATAAGTCTCAATTATTTTTTACAATTTATAGAACATCCCAAAGTTTTCAGAGCTTAAAAGGGAAAAAATAATTTTCAAAGAAAATCTAAATATTTTAATATTTTCTTTTATTAGAAATAAGGAGATCAAAAATACAAGAGATCGTAGAGTATCAGCGTTTAGAGGCCAAGCCTCACACCATTAAAAAAAAAAAAAGTATATACAACGAAACAGTAGAACAAAATCATAAACCATGACACCAAGTAAAGCACATCAAACTAGGTGTCCACCCAAGGTGCCATCCATCCACACCATGCTTTTCAGATCTTGAATTTGTTTCCTCATGTAAACCATCTCACTAGTAGCATTTTGAGATCTTCTTTTAATCTCTTTGCTAAATCTGTTGAAGGTTGGATTGAAAGCATGTATATTATCCAAGTGAAGCCTCCAAAAATATCCATTATTAACCTCATTCTCAAAAAAGGTAGCATGACCATCCTTGAGCAGCCTTTTGAATTTATCCTTGTTGATTTTCATCATCATCTAAATCTAGAATTTTTTTAAAAAAATATGTGACACTTCGAAAAACCTTAGTTAGCATTTCGGTGATATTTTGAAATCTTTCTTCATTACTACACTTCCAAATTTTCCATAAAATGTTAGATGAGGTAATATCCCAAAACATATTAACATATTTTCTAGCATTAGAGATAAAACCAGTAATAACTTCAAAAATATTGAAATTAGAAGGGATAGAAGTACCAAACATTAATCAAACCTCTTTGGCAAAACTGCACTCAAAGAAAATATGCTTTCCCATTTCCGAGGTTCTACAAATGCTGCAATAGTTAATATCAAAGAAAGAGTTCCTAATAGGAAACTTATTGAGAATAAGTAACCATTTAAAACATTTAATTTTAGGATCGATAGAACTTTTCCAAAGATAATTAGAAATGTTCATCCAAGAAGAAATATCCAAATCTGTATTCCAAATATTGTAAATACGATTGATGATGTCAACATTATAATTTAAAATAGAATAAATATTCTTCGCTTTAAGTTTGGAGATGATGATACCATTAGGCCATTTTACCTTTGAAAAACTATTAGAGTCCACATGACACAGGGTAGGAATATCTTTACTAGCTTTAACAATCATACTATAAGTCTTTTTATGAGAGTAAGGAAGTTTAAATTTATTCTTTAAATCATCCCAAAGGATAAGTCTATCCATTTCAAAGATATAAATGAATTGCTTGATTCCAAGGTTAGTCCAATACTTAGTTGAGCACCCTTGGGTAAGAGCAAGAGTTTTATTTCCAAGCTTAAGGTTCCACCAAATGGATCTTTCACCATGGAGGGTTTTATTATCATGGAAGTATTTGTTAGTGATGAATTGCCTAACATGATTCCATGCTTTCCAAATGGATTTAAAAATTACTGAGCCTTGAACTATAATAGGAAATTCACCACAAATGAGATCAATGAGAGGAAGATTTTTTCAGAATTTAGCATTTTTAGGATATCCCCTCTCAATATTATTATGAATCAAAACTTTCCAAGGATCATCTTCCTCTAAGGCATGAAAGATCCATTTGGAGGCTAAAGCAAGACCACAAAGTCTTAGATCTTTCAACCCCAAGCCCCTAAGGAGCTTATCAACATGACACCAATTCCAATTGACAGAATGCAACTTTTTATTTCCCTTCCCATCAGACCAGAGATAATTACTAATAGCTTTCTAAATTTCTAAAACTTGCTAGTCATTAAACATCCAAGCAGAGGCATAATATATATTGTAAGAAGACAAAATTTCTTGGCAAACTTGGATTCTTCTAGCAAGAGATAGAGACCTATTATGCCACTTGTTTAGCTTATTATGGATCTTATCCATGACCCAACCCCACATCTCTTTTAAAGAGGGATCAATAGAGAAGGGGATACCCAAATATCTTATTTTAGAGGGAGCATCCCATTGGAAATCAAATTTACTAAACCAATCAGGAGGTTGATCATCCCAACCAAGACAAATAGATTTGGCATGAGATAATCTGGCCCTAGAAATTTTACAAAAGAAGATAAGTTTATTGATCATAGCAATAAAATTCTCTTCAAAGGCTTCATGAAATAGAGAACTATCATCAACAAACTAACAGTTTATAATTTCCTTATTATTAGGAAGGATGATGCCTTTAACAATAGGGAATAAAGTGTTGTCCCTAAGAATATAAAGCAGAGCTTCAAAGGCAATAACAAAAAGAGCAGGGGCAAGAGGGCACCCTTGTCTAATCGATCTTTCCAAAGGGAAAGGGGTGGACAGGGATTCATTAACATCAATTTGAGCATGATAATCCTTGAGAAGAGTTTTAACAATACCACAAAAGAAATATGGGAAACCAAAAATGTCGAGCATCATGTTAATAAAATTCCATTCAATTCTATCATAAGCCTTTTCAAAATCTAGCAAAAACATAGAAACATTTTTTTTAGTATGCTTAGCCCAATTGAGAGCTTCCAAGCTAGTAATAAGATTCTCTAATATAAATCTACCCTTCACAAAACTAGTTTGGGTAGGGAAAACAAATTTGGGGAGAATGGCTTCAAGCCTAGTTGACATAATCTTAGCCAAAATTTTATAAGAAACATTTAAAGGAGTTATAGGCCTCCAATTCTTAATGAGGGATTTATCACCCTCCTTAGGGATGAGTTTAAAAATTCTAGAATTAATATCCCTACCCAAGGTTCCAATATTGATGGCTTCATTATAAATATTAATTAGGACTTTGCTAATCCATTTATAGTTAGCCTTGTAGAATTCTGTAGGTAGCTCATTAGGCCCAGGAGCCCTATCATTATTAAGGGAATTGATGGAATTCTCAATTTCCTCAAGAGACAAGGGCTACTCAAGAATAGAAGCATCCTCAACCGAGATCCTTTTAGGAATAATATTCTTACAATGATCTCTAAGGGCCCTAGCCTCCTAAGTATCCTCTGAAGTAAAAAGTTTTTTTATAAAATTCAGCAAACTCATTCTTCATAATATCAATATCAGTAATCAATTGATTGTTAATAAGAAGTTTATCAATAGGTTCCTTAGCTTGCTTATGTTTAATAACATTAAAGAAAAATTTACTACCTCTATCTCCATAATGTATCCAATGGGCTCTTGAACGAATTCTCACCCCCAAAGCTTTTTGATGTTGATTTTTTCTGAGAGCATTCTTAGCATGGGCAAGCTGGTGATATAGATAAGGATCATCCCAATTATTTTGGATATCCATTTCAGTGTTATAAAGATTATTATTAAGTCAGGATTCCTTAAATCTATAATCTTTAGCCTTCTTTTGACCAATAGTTCTTAAAAGATTCTGCCAGGTAGAGACATCTAGACTCCACCTACGGATATAGGATAAAGAGGGAAAATGAGACTCATTGATGAGTCTTATAATGGGAATGGCAATAGGAATGTCAATATCCTCTAGAAGGCTAGCGTTGAGAATGAATTTATGGTTAGAATGATTGCTATAACTAGGTGAGTAGCTGAGATTAACATATATAGAAATAGGGTGGTGATCTAAAAGAGTGGTAGGGGAGACAAGCACCAAGTTATTATTCTAATCCGAAATCACAGAAAAGAAATTGCTATTAAGATAGAATCTATCAAGTCTAGAGTAGATTCTATACTGACCCTTCTAAAAATTACACCAAGTAAACCAGAGGCCAGGGTTATTATTCTTGCTTCCCCTTAAAGGATCAAAAAGGGATTTAGCCCTTTCAAAGTTGTTCCAGGTAAGTCTTTCCTACTCTTTCCAAGAGAAAGGGAGACCTCCCAGTTTATCTTCTTGATTCTCTATCATATTGAAATCACCTCCAAACATCCAGGGAATGTCAGAAAGTGAGCTAAGCCAAGACCAAAACATACTCCTTTCCATATAATCATTAGCAACATAAATAGAACAAATAGCAAAATCCATATTATTATGATTAAAGATCAACCAAATAGCACTATTACAAGGTGAAAAATTGAAACTTTTAATTTTAGGTCCCCATTTGGGGTTGAGTAAAATCGCCACTCCCCCTCTACCCTAAGGGTGATTAGTGGAGAATTTGATAGCATCTCTCCAAATAAAATTAAGATTGGATTTGAGATTGAATCCAATAGACTTAATTTCTTGCAGCATAATCATATCAATATTATTTTGAGAACTGATAAAATTCTTAATAACAAACTTTCTATCACGACATTCTAGTCCTCTAATATTCCAAGGAACACAATTCATTGAGATAGAATTAGAGAATTAGATGCCTCAACACCCACGATATCCTCCATAGGAGAAACATCCTCAGAGTCAATTTGATTTTGCTTCTAACTATTCTTGCTTTTGTTCTTGGATCTCAGAGGTCTTCCTTTCCTTCTAGTAGTGAGGATATCCTCATTATTAAACAAAGAAGGGGAAGAAGCCTCCAGCTCTAGAAACTGATTATTAACAATAGTAGGGGTCGTCGGAATGACTTCAACTATGAAATCATCTGAGATCTCTTGAAACACTTTCACAAGGGGATTTTGTTTTGAGGAAATGTGATTGGTCGTAGCCTTAGGAGTAGATGGAGGGGGAACATAGGGTTTAGCAATGTCTTTAGTAGTCATATTAGCCATTGAAGGAGGGGATACAAAAGGAAAATTTGGAGCTGAGTCTTTTTTACTCGATCAATTTTTCCTTTTTTTTGTAACAGTTTGAAAACCATATGTATCCACTATGCTTGTAAACGAAACACTTTGAGAGAACAGTGTTTGAAGCAGAGAGGGGGAAGATTGTGGGTGGGGGGGGGGGTGGGGGGCGGGGGGGAAGAGGGGAAGGCAAAGGATTAGTTTTAGTAGAGGAAGGGGGAATCAGCTAGGTAGAAGTGGGGAGGTTAAAAGGATTAGTATTTTTTTGGGTTTTATTTTTGATAATCAGGCAATCTTTCCTAAGATGCCCCTCTTTTCTACATTACAAACATGTGTTCAAACCTCCTAGGGTCCATAGGGCAGGAAACTTTCTCATTAACTATAGAGATGTTAATTTCTTTAGGTAAATCCTGACCAGGCTTCAAAGCAATAAGAACCCTAGCATCTAAATGAGGGACTAAATGAGCAGAGTCATCCATTCACAAGAATTTTCCTAGGGGTTCAACCAATTGAGGAGTAAAATGCCACAAAAAAGGGGGAATTTTTTTAATGAGAACCCATCTTGGAGCCGAAAGAGCAACCACCTCATCAAGGTTAGCCTCCGCATTCCAAGGTAGAGCCCTAAATGTGGTGTTGTCGACTGTCCAATACTCTTTTTTTAGCACAACCTATTGAGATTCATTATTGATAAAAAAAATACAACAAACAATCCTTTCTAAATTAGCCTACAAAAAGAAATTTGATAGCCAAGCTTTAAATTCTAATAATTATAAAACCAGTCGTCTAAGAATTTCCTGGCAGGCACTTTATCAATTTCAACTACAGAGAAAAAGATGGCAATATTTCTTAATCTTTCTTTTTCCTTAATAATCTCATTTAACATTTTAGGGTTAGGAGTAACATGAAATGTAGAAGGATCCCCAAAATGTTTACTGATTTTTGTGATTTCATCTTGTGTAGGTATGGAAAAGTGAGCACCAAAGGCAATTGCAGGAGATGAATTTGCAACTACCTCTAGAAAAGATCTCGATTTGTTGCCAGGTTTTGAACTAGGTTTAGGCACATTATTAGTAGAGTTATCAATTGATTTTGAAGAAGATGCATTAATGCCATGGGGTACTGAAATAGCCAAAAAATTAAAAGGCATATTAGATTTAGGGTTTGGGATTAAAGGTGGATCACACCTGATTTCTTGTTCGTTCATTGTGTCAACACATTTACTAGCTACCACCTCAGCAATAGAAAAATTCCCAATGCTTCTGACACCAACAATATCCCTAGTTTGAGAGTTTCCTTGGGGTGAGTGCATATCTTCGGAGATTGCCATAGTAGCAGCAAGAGCCACCTTGGCACTATGCGCGAGGGTGGAGCAAACAATAGTTGGATTCTATCCTTCATCCATGCGAGCCATCAAATTGGAGGAATTTGCTAGATTTTCTGCGTTGGATTGCCCTGTGTCACTAATTTTGGAGCAGCCCTTCATTGCACTAATTTGATTTGGCCAAATCGCATTCGCAGCCCTAGTTCGCAGTCTTTTCGCATTCACAATCTTTTTTCCCTCAAAATTTCAAATCATATTTTAATATGTTGAAAAGAAAATATTACATATACACACATACATAAATATATATTCATATATTTTCTTCTTCATTTTTCCTCCAATGCGAATTACTAGTTTTTTTAAGTAGTATATTTTTACATTGATTTTAGATCTTCAAAAAGAAAATAAAATGTGGTATGATGAGAAGAAAACATCATATTGTGGAAAGAAAACCTATTATGAATAAATGAGTCACAATTTTTTATGTACATATATTTTGATAATTGTATTTTGAAAACTAGGCATGTTGAAAAGAAAACCTTACTATGCCAAAAATTTTCTATATATTCATACATTTTTTTTCTATATTTATTTTTCCATCTATCCATGACTTATTTTTCAATAATATAGTATAAGTTGGTTTCCAAATCCTTTAAAAAATAAAAATAAAATATTGTCGAAGAAGAAAGTGTGGTATGATGAGAAGAAAACATATTATGTGTATTTAGGTATACACAATTTTCTATGTTGATAATTATTGATAATTTTTATTTATCTAGTGATTTAATATGGATCATTAATATAGTTTTTAAATAATGTGTGTTGGTGGATTTAGGCCAACTTATTTAATAATCAAATATTACTGGACTTAGGAGGAAGTGTTTCCATAACCAAATATTAAATTTCCTATTTTTCTCTTTGTTAATAGAATTGTTTTATCTTTTAGATATCTTAAGAAATATGAAAGAATACTTGTATGGTTTTTAATTTTTTTTGTATATATACATATGTATTCAAAATTTTAAATAAATAAATAAGTATTTAACAATGTTTTTCTTATTTAACTCAAAGATTATGAGAAAAAAATTCAATATGACCAAAATATAAACTTCTATATATTGAAAAGAAATTTCTATATATATACACATATGTCATACATACATATATACATGCACACACATCTACATATATACAGACAAGATTTTTCATGTTAATAAATTTTGTTTATTGTGATTAAGTATTTACTAATTACAATTTATATATATCTTTTTAAAAATATATATCTAGTATGAAATAATGTTCAAGTAAGAAGTATACCAATTAAAAATAATTATTATTATAGAAATAAATCTCAAATATCATATGTGTGTGTATGTATATAAAAATAAGTCATATTAATGAACATCAATATTAGTGATTAAATGTTACTCATTAAATATAGATTTACATAATTTCTAAATAATATGGGTCGATGGATTTTTTTTTGGTTAAATGACTTTATATGTAATCTTAGAATAATTATCAATTTGCATGAATGTCATTAGTGTTTTTTAAAATTGTGATTTAATGTTTACTAGGAAATTTATTATCATACCACAATAAAAAAAATTGATGGAGGTCACCCACAAATAAGTTTCAAGTACCTGATACACCCACACATACTTGAAAATATTTACCATTAAATTTAAGAATAATTAAAATTTTATGCATAAATTTTAGTTGTCTAATTTATTTATTATTGTATAAGAAAAGTTACTTATAAACTATTAAGGTTTTTTTTTAATGAACAGTCCATTTTTATTAATAAACTATTAGTAAACTATTATTTAAAAAAAAACAGATAATACGGACAAGCAAACTAGCAATCTCTGGAACCCCAAAACATAGAAATATGCAAAATAGGCAAAAGGGAAGGATAATATGGGTAAGCTGATGATCTAAACTTCTATTCCTATTAAAATTAAACAAGACTATACAAAACAATCGAAAGACTATTATTCTTTGCTCTTCTCAGTGCTGTCTCCCTCCGCTTGTGATAAATTACACAGCTTCTAAATTCACAGTTTTGAGGCAAATTCTCACCAACATACCGACACCCATCTCGAGGATCTAATTGCACCATGCCTTCATCATCATTAACATCCTCATCGCCTTCACACTCATCATCTTTCTTTCTCATACTCACTGTTGTTACCACTGGATGGAGTTTATAAGCTTTGATCTCAAACCCAATAACCATATATGTGTGGGGCAAATTCTCACGACTCCGCTGTCTCTTCATCACCATCCTCTGATATGTCTGAGATCTGAGATCTTTTGATCCTCATCACTATCGTTGTTCTTAGATTTACAGTTTCTGCATCGAAGGCGTCCATTGTGAAAAGAATATGCAGAAGCAATTCACCCACAATGAATGGGAGTTTTGCAGAATATACATTCTTTCCAGCCATCTTTCCTTTCATAGAAAGGGTGCAGAAGTTGCCCTTTTCATAAAACGTGCCGCAAATATTGCAGACTCGCTAGCTGCCAAGAGGGGAGCAGCCAACAGCTCCTCCATCTGCTGCTCTCTCTTGGACCACAATATACATTCATACATCTCTTCTTCTTATTTTCGTTCATTCTCTCAATCTTCAGTTATTTTTCAATAATACATGTTATGCTGGCACTAGTGCATTTTACCTTAATTTTCGACCAAAAATTTCGACTAAGTATTTTAAATGGGTTGGTTGGTCGATTTATAAAGCAAATTTTTGTTTGTTTTTTAATAACATGCCCTGTTGGTCGCAATTGTGACCAATTATTTTCGTCGCAATTGCGATGCACACTGCAGCATTAAAAAAAAAAAGAAAGGGCAAAAACATATCACATTTCATTTGGTGTCGAAGGTTCCAGAGTATTCGCGAGAAGTGTGAATTAATGGTATGTCCAGAGATTTGATATGGTTCCGCCTACATCAATCCAAGGGCACTTCAACTCCTTCACTTCTAGCATTTCGCTCGCATGAGGGCATAGATTTTCAAGGGGGGTTCCAAAAGAGAGGACTCGGCATTGTGTGCGATCATTGTAACAAGTAAAAGTTTAGTATGTCCTCTTTATAGATTTTCTTTTGGATTGAACATTGGGATATGCCAGTAATCTTATTCAAGTCCTATTTAAAGGTTATGAGGATGCACAATTTAAATCTTTGGATTGTGAATATGGACACTTGGCTAGGGACTCGTTCACTCAAATGCTTAAAACTGTCTATTTATCTTCAGTTTGACCAAGATGCAAACCCTTTCCCAACCTAGAATCAGGTAGAAACTACCTTCAAAGCATTACAGGATGTAGCTGCTACTACCTCTTCTTGTAGCGAATTCGTGCTACAGATCAAATTCCATTCATTCCTACTGCAATTTCTTCTTCATTTGCTAAATTCTTGTTCTATGCCTGGTTGTGTGCTTACATGGCGGCACTCTTTTTGAAAATAGGTTCGTGGGTTTGAGTGTGTGTATATATGTTTCTACTATCGTATAGGTATCAATTTTGTATCTTTCAGTGTTTCTCTAAGTGTTGCACAATAAGATGAAAAATGGACGTCAAGCATAATAAATAAACAATGCTTTTCTACATGGAGGAATGAATGGAGTTGCGTGTGATTTGGGTAGGGCTAACACATTGTATTTGCTTACTTATCCACATTTTGGATGTTATAAATATGCATCACTACATTCTTCCTAAGCATCTTTCTTGTCTTTTATTACCAATTATTTTGGTAGATTGTGAGAGTTTGTTAATTTGGGTGTTGTGTAGTTATAATTCATCTTCGACAAGTTGCTTCATCTTTGTCATCATCATGATCATGGCTAACAACATTTTTGCATTAGCTTCAATGGTATGTGGGTTTCATTTTACTTTGATTTTGATCTCTATTTAGATGAGAAAATGCCTATTTAGGTGTGGAGAATGTTATTGATGTGTTTTTGGAACTATTTTGGGTAGTTTCTCCATGAAATACAACTTCTCTTTGAGAAAATGCTTGATCTTACGTTTGAGAATTCAGATCTTGTAGTACCAGACATTAAAGTAGTGATGCTAGGTGGTTTACTATTGAAGTTTTGAGTAACTTTTGTGTAGTATTTTAAATGTCTGTCAAAGAAGATAAGATATAGAAATCACACAGCTATGAACTTGTTTAGAGCATTAGAGAGACATTCATTATGGTGAAGAAATGAATAATAAATGAGATTATTATCAACTAAAAAAAGTGATGATAAATTAAAGTGGAAATATTTTAACTTCAAGCCTCGCTTAGAATACCTATAATGATTATTTTATTATCAACGACAAGTCTTGCTAACTTGAATGTATTCAGCAAAGTGAGTTTCATGAGTTTTCCTTGTTCATGTTGATGTTTGTCTCAGCTAGTCTTGGGTTGTAGTATATGCTATCATGATTTCTGTTATTATGAACCACCTTTTCTTAACTGTCCATTATATATAAGATGCATTCTTCAATACAAAGTTAGAAAACTGGAGGTAATATATTGATGATAGTATATTTAAAAATAACTAATCACAAAAAGTTTAGCAAAAACTCATGACCAAAGTAAAAAATTAAAAGGTAAAAAACTATTATTTCCTAAAAGAACATTTAACAATATAATTAGGTCATTCAGGGTTAGTAACAATTTAAGTAAATAAATATGAGCGTCTAAGGAATAAAATTGCACCAAATTGGGAATGAGATGGGTACTGCCTATTTTTCTTACTATTTGTCTACGCAGCTTCAAATTGAAACTCAAACACTCTTTTCCCCTTTAGGATCCTTCAAAATTTTGAAGAGAGATTAAGATTTGTCTGGATACCTAGCATGAATAATTGAATTTATGGCAGGTATGTGTCCACAAATTTGACATAGACAACGTATACTCTATTGGCAAGCATCCATCTATCCAGCTTAACTACACAGAAAAAATTTTCAAAGCAATGTTTGCAACTGCCAATTCTGAAAAAGGTGAGAAATATTAATGCCCAATATTTGGAGGATCTAAAGAATTCCCATTTATTTTCCTCATTTCCCCCATTCATCACAAATTACATTTCTTCATATCACTGTTCATCCATCTTAATAAGAAGAGGGAGTTTCAGAAAAAAGTGAAAGTTTCATAAGAGACCAAGAAAAAAGAGAACAAAATGGAAAATCAGAGCAAAGAGGTGGGTTATTTAAGCCCCACGGAATATGAATGCCTAATGGTGTTGTTTTTCTACAACTTTTCTTATTTGTAGGCCTTTGATGGTACACAAAATGTATCAAATTCACAAAAGGATGAAGCTTGGAAGGTGAATGTACGTCTTCAAGGCTGTGATCTTGAGCATGGATATCTATGCGACAACATGGAAGCTTTGAATGTGCCCTCAACAAAGACAGATGTAAGACAATGGATTGCCATTCACTATTGTTTCGAAGATTGCCTTTTCAAATATTGAATCTATTCCCTTAGAACTTATCTTCATATAATATAATAATTCCAAAAATAAAGCACATGTAGAAATTATGCAGAAAGTTTTAGCCTTTATTGTACTATTATGCTATTAATGTCAACATGTTAAGATAGATATAGTCTTTCTTGTAAGTTTCTAGCCCTTCTTGAGTAATGGGAACATTTTTGGAGCTGAAATGTGTAACTTCTGGAATTGATTCCATGCATTTCAGCATTATGAATTATGGAAACCATATGTCTATAATTTTTGGAGCTTGAAGATGGGGACAGAACATTCCTGCTCCACCCATAAAAAAGGCAGAAAATGGGACATGCCCATAATTTGGGAATGTTTTTGTGGAGACCTCTCCATTATGGAATGCCAAAGGGTGCCTTGGCATTCTGACCCTCCCTCAACCGCACTGGGGTTGCCTTGGCATCCTAATGGTATTTCCAATGCTCTGGGAATGGGAAAGCCAAATGTCTAGAAAAAGAAAAAACTGTTGTCACCTAGATTGATGACCTTTAGCAGGGTTCCCCTTCTTATGGACATGGATAAATTTTGCTTTTTTTTGGCTCAAAAAAGTTGTAGTGAATGGAGTGGCAATCTTACAAAGTTAATAAACATGTGCATTGTTGAGTGTCTTGAGCTTGAAGAGCTACCAATTCTCACTGTACTGGGCTACTTGAAAATTATTAATATTAAGCTACTTGGATTTGCAAGACCATAATCGTCTTAATTGAAATCTTAACTTCTACACATAACTTGTCCTTGATTCTTGTTGCCACAAAGATATCTAAGATCTCTAGACATGAACAACCTCTAAATATCATCTCCTCTGCTTACAAGAAATCGATCACAAGATAGTATGAAATTTCACACATCAGAATCCTTTAATACCCATCCAAGATAGTCTCATTTAAATCTATAACCTTTTATAAGACAAATCTGTCCTAAAATTCACACCAATCTCTTCCTCCCTCCCAAGCTCCTTGATTCAAATTATCTCTTTGATGGTTGTATGTCATATAAAATAGGCTTGTTTCTCACTCATCCTTTGAGATCTTCAAATTGATGTTACATTTATATTTGCCAAATCTACCATCATGACCTGAGCAAGCTGGGTTGATACAAATTTTTATGCTCATTCCACCCAAGCAAGTAGGCAGAGTACTTTCTTTGCATGTTCAAGAGATAGATATTTGGAAATCTCCTTAGATAATCATTGTCTTGATATTATCAATGAACAAACTAAACTTAGAAGATGATTAAGAACTATAATAATCCTTGTTATATTAAAAAATTAAGCCAACATCAAGTCCACTCTAATTAGATAAAACATTGTACTTCTCAGCATATCACAAAGTCTAGATACAACTCTTGCCAATACTTCACCCTTCACAATATAAGAATAAAGATTAAAACTTACTTAAGAGTAATAATAAGATTCTATTGAAGAGTACTAATCATTTAATAAAAAAATCTCTTCAAAATGTATTTGTACATGGATAGTTGTTTGTGTGGCAAATTAATATAGTTTCGGGATGTGTTTTAACTTTCTTCCCCAAGCTAAGAGAGTTGATCAATAGGGGAAGGGAGCTTATGATGATATGGGGATAGAAAAAAAAATTAAAAAATCGAGGAGTACTAGGTCCATCATTTACATTTTGTATTTGCTTCTTCTAGTTTATGTGCATTTTGTTTATGCTGGTAATTCAATTAGTTGCATTCAATTAGAGGCTTCATGGGCACATGATGAGAGATATTTTTAGAAGATCAAACTGAGCTCAAGTTGGAGACCAATTTTTGTTGTGCAATCCATTTTCTTCTATTTTTTTTATATATTTTTGAGTTGTAATGCCTAGATGCACTTTGTAAAGGGATAAAAATATGTGCATAGTAGTTATAAACTAGTATAGGAGTAGTTATGCATATAATTTCATACATCTGCACTGTAATTTTATTTTTACGCATGGTTAGAACACTAGCTATAGTTTCTTATTTTAGGAATTGAAGCATTATATAAACAAGTATGTACAATATAAATAATATTGATAATTTTTTTGCAATAAAGCTTTATGCAATTGGTACTTCACTCATGGTGTGAGAATGCTTATATCTATGTCATTTCATTTGTTTCCACATCTTGTTCAAACCATATAATGCAATCTCATCTATGAAGCGTATTAAAAGATAAGGATTTGGAGTATTTCATATACAATTCATTTTTTGTCATTCATTATATGGTTTGAACAAGTGTGGAAAAAAATCAGATTTTTATTGTGAATTTTCTGTTCACCAAACTATGTTAAACTAATCAGCAAAGATTTGGTCCTCTAAGTTGTAGCGATTTTGAGAAAAAAAACCTAACTTTTAATCACCATATCTTAAATGAATTTTCACGTTGAGGTGATCCAAGTTTGATCAACTATTCTCAAAACAAGTTAGTTTTGAGTTGATGGTGTAAGTGAAGGATAGTTTTACCAAGTTCTACTTTATGAACTGGATGCTATTCGCAAGGTCAGTTTTCTAATACTCACTATAGTACTTGCTATTCAATTGAGATAGACACGACTCATTAGTTTGTTTGTATTCTCTTTGGATTTTGTTAAAGAATACAGCTAAATGCTATATGAACTAAAAGTTCTATGGTGTCAATAGGCTTGTGCTTCTCTTGAGCCAAATTACTAGCCCCAGTGACATTTGTTGTTCAAAAGTGGCACCATACTAGACTATTTCCAAACAACCATGCAGATAGGCATTCTATAGATAGACATGGGAACATCTTGCCAAGTCTTCAATACATAATAAAGAAACTAAATTTCATAAATTGTTTTTTTGATAGTTGATTTGTTTAAATATTGCCCTTCAAAAATTACTTAGTACATCTCATTTTTTTTCTGCATAGGAGCTTGTAGTTTTAAAGAATCTAATAGCAAAGAATCTGAAGAAGATATTGTAGTAAAGGTATATTTGGTGTTCTTTTTAAAGTGAAAATGTGACTAGAAATTTTGTATACTGTCATATTTCACATGCAGAAAGGTCAAATTGTAAATAGAGGTGAAGCTGTATGGATTTAAGTTTCTTCTTCATTATTTATAATGCTCTTGATTCCTCCTTTATAGCTATAAAAATACTTGTTTATTTTCACCTTTCCAGATACCCTTTACGAGGTTCTTCAAGATTCCAAAATATCTTGGGCTGACCCCACTCCAGCATGTCCTAACTCCTACCTAGTTCACAGACCTAACTCATTTCTATATGTGTCTTCCTCTTACTACTCCATTTTTAGGTTGCAAACAAATCATCCTTCTTCCACCAACAAGTCATTCCATTCAAGAAAGACCATGTTTGACGATATCAAACCACAAAAAATAGGGAGACAATTGCTAGATTGTACTTTAATCTTATGAGTTGATAATATGTACTTTAATCTTGGGTGCATCACATAGTGTATTATTTTTTGTGTGGTAGGAGATGCACCGTTTGGTATGCTACCAAATGCATATCATAGTGCATGTATTGGTGATAATTCACCATCATTTCCTAGAGCTACCTGTGTTTCTAGCACAGGAGCTATGTAGACATCGTTGTTGATTCACGATGATGAATCAATGCCTTTGAAATGTCCTAAGATTCCAAGTACTTTAAATAATTATTTTTAATATTGTAATAAGGATTTTCTTGCAATACATAATCATGATAGGAAGTGGTGAATGCAAGGGCTTTTGATGTGGAGTGATGCCTCATGACTTTCTTGAGTATGTCATATTGTGCAAGTTGTTTAATTATTCTGGAATTCCTTTTTATTAGGGGTTTGGTAGGATCATCTGAATTATCAATGACCTTTTATCTATACTAGTAATTTAGTACATTGCAATTTCATGCTTTTAGTAGAAGATACTAATCAATTTTTCTACAGAGAACCAAAAGTGGGAGCCTTCTTTCATATTCAATGTTCAGTTTTCAATGATTTCCCACATCATTGCTATTGCCTATTAGAGTTGTAGAGTGCTCACTTTTAGCTTCACTGTCTATTTTAGCAATATTTATTTTCCATAATATCCCAGGTATGATCAGTTACAACATCAATTAAGAATAACAAAAAATGAAGGTCATGGAAAGTTATATGTATTATGAACTATATTTTTTTCAAGGTATACTGATTAATATAGTCATAGTACATTTTTTAGTTTTAGAACATCAGCAAGAGAACCCTGGTAGAGTTTGACTAGTTTTAGACATTTCAAAACTTCTTTTTTTGTCAATTTTGGTCAAGTTGATCCTCCAACCCTGAAATAGATCACTAAAAAGATGAAATGTATCTCATTTTATGTATTTGTTATTCACTATGAAAAGTATTCTTTGCATGATTCATTTTAATGGTTCTTACTATTAATTATCCCATGACATTTTTTGCAGGAAACAATACATTTTATAGGATTCTTTATGACCTCACGTTGCGAAGATTTATGCCCACCATATGTAAAAGGTGGAACATCATAACTAAACTAATTTTATCCCACTATTTTTTTTCATATCATTAATTGGTCCAACATTTTTCCTTTCATTGAAGTCTTTTCTTATACTAGCTATATCTAACAATTTTGTATTTTTTCTTAAAAGGTGGAACTACCAAGATAAAAAATTAAAAGATGAGCTCATCAAAGATATAGAGCATGAGTTTGGTAGTAATATTTTTTATCATAAGAAATTGTTACAAAAAGCTTCCAGACATCTTAAGGTTGTGAGGGACACATATAGAAAGAGTCTTGTCCTAAACCTGAAGTACGAGCATCCTCCCTTTGTTTTAGTGAGGGACTGGAAAAAGTTCATTTTGGATGCAAAGGAGAAAGGGGAACATCCAAAAGAAAGTATACCAGCAAATACGAAAAGGTATGCAATAGTATTAACTACTAGTACATTAATGAGAAAATTTAGGGTTCAACTTCAGTATCAACAATTTCAACTAGCTCAATTTAATCTATCTATTGATGAAAGGTATGTAATTCATATGCTGACACAATTGCTTTCACCCTATTATGAATGCTCTCTAAAATTTGGGCATCTAATAAACAGTGGTGGTTGATTGCACATAGAATGCTTGTATACAACTATATATATCTCAATCTAGGCATAAATCCTACATAAGATATAAATAGTGCACTTATAACTTCACATATAGCTATATTATGTCTTGAAAATATAGTAATGCTCAACTACATGTACCATAGTTGTATGTGTTAGCAGTATAGGTGATAAACGATAATCAGTCAGTGTAATGACAAGTACAATTTTTTAAAAAAACTTTGCAAGAATTTTACTAATGGTCACTCTCCTAAAAGTAATAAGCACCACATTCAATGCCAGAAACACAAGTTAATGACAACTGAGCACTCTCCTGACAGTATGGTGTAGTTAAGTTATAGGATGCTAGACTAGTATTGTACCTATAGATGTCTAAGATGTATTTTGTCTGGCTACACTAGTACCTGATATCTACTAAGATGCATACTATATGATTGATGGTCTACCAATCATATAGTTATGTGCAACAAAGATAAATAATAGGTGAGAGTTAATATTAAATTCTTGAATTTTTCACAGTCCTTATGATTTCAAGATTTTTTTCCCTTTTGTATTAGACCATCTAGATTTTTTGTTGCCTACATTTTGGATCAAATTCTATGATTCATCATCAAAGTAGATGGCAAGAGAAGAACTAACATTGTTTGTAATCTATATCGTGGCAAAAACGCTATCAAAAAATAACTGAATATGATTTTGAAATGAATGTTTTGGTTCACTTTTTGTGATCTATTAGATTCATTATCAAGATGAGAAATGATATGTAGATGGTAGTTGTTAATTTTCTATTTATATGTTTGTTTAGTTTAGTTTATGTTCTCATAAACCATACTGTAAAAACCCTTTGATGAATATTCCTTAATTCAATCAAAATATGTTTTACTCCCCAACCTCTTAGCCCAATTATTTCCTAGACAAATGTACCACATACAAACATCTACATGTGGCACTAGCATCTCGCGAAAAATGTGTAAGGAAACTTGGCAACAAAGAATATAACCATTTCTACATAACCCATAATAGATCTGAAATAAACACGAAATTAAAATCCACATGCAAGAGAATATACAACATACCCACAAAATTGTGACACAAGATATACCCTGGGAAACCCTCATTGAGGAAAAAACCCAGCCTCCAAAAGCATCCATCACCATGTATTATTCAGCAAAAATACCATTGCCATACAACCATCGAAGCCTTCATGGCCATAGCCACAACCGAGAAAACTATGTGAACAAGCATGAATCCACACATCCCATGCCATGCTTTCAACCTTCACAAATGCTCCCTTGGCTAACCTGTCAAGCCGTGTCCCACTTGACTCTTGCCTTTTGTCTTCTCCTTGTCACTCTCTCTCTCTACAACAACTACCCTTGTGGCTGCTTATATAGTAGCAAGTCCCACAAAACCACTAATGGTATTACATAAACCATGTGCTACCTAACCCACTGACCCCACATTTAATATTGGGCATTTAATTATTTTTCCCCAATATTAAATAATTACATAAAATATTTTCACAATGTTACAATACAACTCATCAAGAATATTCCATGGAAATCTTTAGATGTTGCACGTCCATCTAGGTACAACATTACATAATAAAATAAAATAATAAAATAACAATATTATGCAATGTGTGCAACACCCATTATCTCAACAATATCCCACTTGTTGTATACATTGCATAGGGTCAATCCATAGCCACATAAATGAACAAGGGAACAATTCCTCCTAGCACATCCACCATCATGGATCAAAATACACCAAGTGATCCATCCTGGTACCCGCAACAAAATCAAAGTATCCAACATTTCAAACATGAATGATCTCACCTCCTATTATGCCACTGTCACTGGACATACATAGAAGCCATCCAAAGAGAAAACCACCCAACCTGTTGCATTAGAAGATCATAAAATCCTGTACCAACTAAAATTCCAAGCACAAATAACCTAATCCAATGGTAATCACATGTATCCGTAGTTGTCAAAATATCCATAGCTGAAATAGCACCCACAGCAAAGTGTCAAACCCATCCAACTATCCATACCTCAAAGGTATAACAAGTGAATCTCATATCACTGACATATCCAATCTATAACCTGCAATCACAAACCTCAAGAGCAATACCTGCCACATATATACCAAGAAGCTCCCACTGCAAAAGATAATGTCAAATCTATAACCAATCCACTCAACACATCTCAAAGAAGTGAATCCATGTAGTATCAAGGACATCCACAATACATAAACTAATATCCTACAAGAAAAACTCTCATAACAAGTCTCCAACGCTCTCCCAAGTTCACCACAACCAACAGAGGAAAGAGATAAAGTAATAACCATGTCATCTCTCACATGACATACATGAGCACAAACCAGTGATCACAATCTCCAACCAATCTCAAATCCAATGTAGGCAAAACTGAACATCTAGGAAGATAACCAAGACTAGAGAAACCATGCAAATCATAACCTGTATCATGTCCTTCTACACACACCTCTAGATGTAAACCGTGCAAGTATGATCTCCTCCAAAAAACCCCAACAAGAAGCCTCAGCACCACCCAAACCTTACCATATAACTAATTATGGATGTAAGCCTCTCACAAGAAGGTCAAACTCAATAAACCATTCCTAAATCAAGGAATAGCCATTCCTAATCCAAGGAATATGCCCAATATAAAACCATCTCCCAAATTCAACCAGCATAACAACATATGCACATGGAGATAACCAATGCTTAACCATCTCTCAAATGAACCCTCCAGAACTAACTCATGTACCATAGCTCAAGATCCATATCCATGAAAGAAAAGCATAAATATAATGCAACTAAGAGAAACAATGGGCTATACCTCTCAAGTAGCAAACTGCCGAGTAGACCAATAGTGGGGAATGAGAATGCTCATCAAGATACCCAAGTCTCCAACCAAGACTCATCTAAGAACAATCTCCTCTCAAGTCCATATCAGGTGACTTCCCCTCAGACTTCTTGCTAAAACCATCAACCATCCCAACAAATACTTCTCTAATCCAAGAGAAATCAACATCACCACTATCTCTAAGTATCCATGAGCACCTATAACCAATCAATCCATGTCAACTCCAAATGCAACATAGCAATATCATGAAGTATCTAGCTTATGGTCAGTGTACTCAATACCAAGAAACTAAACCAAGATCAATGTCAAAGTTCCAACCATGGCCTCAGGAACATAAACATGACAACATGATCTTACCATCTCAACTAAAAGAGATAACATGCTCCATATGAAAACACCATAACATGTCACAACTCTAAACATGTATCAAGAGTATACCATGATATAATAATGAAACCATCCTCATACCAAGGATAACATGCCAAATAAAAATATAAACCACACCTTTGCCAAGAACCCTGTGAGTCCTCAAGATGCAACCATCTCCACACACCATGAAGAAAACCATCTCCACATACTTGGAAGAACCATCTCCATACACCATGAAGATAACCAAGAAATCCATGAGTCCTCAAGATCTAACCATCTTCAAACACCATGAAGATAACAAGTGCACCATGCAAATATCAAAGACGCTTCTGCAGCAACAGGATCTAACACAAACCTCCAACATCTGCAAACACTCAATAAATATATCAATGCCAATAACTCCCACTCAACTCTAGTACCAAGTCACCTATGGCATCATAAAATCCATCTCCTACTTGAAGATCCAAACCAAACCAGGAACTAATCCTGCACTATCACCCCATCACTATCACAAGCTCCCACTAAATCGTGTATCCAAGCTATCCATGACATCATGATGAAAACTCATCCTCTAACCATGAGAATCAACCAAGGCATCAAACTATCAAAGAAATCAAAGTGCACATCATGAGCTCATCAAAAGAAACCAAATAACCATGATCCTCAACCAAGAAGATATACCACCATAACTAAATCAGAAATCCAAGCTAATAAACATCAAGGATGTACCTGTATATCCAATCATGTCATGCCAAAATCTATGACACCATGATCACATCCATGAACTGAGCATCAAGCTCTCAATATGTCCAACCTGTCAGCATAAAATAGTGAACCACAATCCTCTGCCATGACTATCCCTGGTAACAACATCTCATCCCTTCTACATGAAGAAAATAGTAAATCATGTGACTTAGAGCATAGACAACCCAAATCCAAGCTACCAATCTGAATATGCATCAATAATGAAAGATCAATGGGCAAAGACAATCCATAACCAAGCTATAAATGCAACCTATAAGTATAGACCGCTTACAACACTGAACAACTTGTAGATCCAACAAGTCATCATACATATCCAAGCTAAACACTGATAACCATATCATCATGAGACCAAACTGAAATATGAACTGAGTATATAATGACATCAAATCTTAAATCTCCAATGCCATAAACTCACAAGTTACCATAGTCAAAATATATACCATAAACTTTTTAGATCAATATATCAATAAATAAATTATGCCAAACTTGCACCAAATCTGAACCAATGTGTAGAGCTCTCCAAGAGCTTTTCGTTGACTACTTGAAGTCCAAAATTCGACTCCGTATGCCCAAGTTATGCTTTAATCTGTGCTCAAAATAAAGAACATCTGACTTTAGGGCTCTTAAAACCTCACAAAATATCAAAATCATAGAACTAAACCTACACCATCTTGTAGTTCTCTAAATTAGCTTTCCAACGCCTATAAGAACTCTGAAATTTGATATTCTGAGAGAAAGTTATGGCTGTTTTACTAAAACTGTCTTTTTACCATTTTTAGTACGATTTTTAATTTTTAATTTTTTCAGTGACGAAAATTTTGATGGGATTAAATTTGACGGCCATCATGGGCTGAAACTAAAAAACTCTTTCATTTCCTCTGAACATGGCCAAACTAGGGCATATTATATATCAAAATTTATGGAAATGTTGACCCGGATCTAATGGTGAGGTCTGTTTTTACCTAAGAGGTCATTTCTACAAGCTACCCTCCAAAAACCCTCATTTTAAATGAATCATCTGAAAAATCCTTTTGTCCAAAAAATTTCACTTGCCCAAATTTTTTAACATCCCATCATAACAGCAAATCCAAAACCCTTAGATCTGCAATAAATCATTCATATCTCTTGCCCTTTTCTTTTATCCTCTCATGCATTCTCATGGATTCAATCTAGGGTTACAATAATAAAACCATAGCTCTGATACCACTTGTAAGGAAACTTAGCAACAAAGAATATAACCATTTCCACATAACCCATAATAGATCTGAAATAAACATGGAATTAAAATCCACATGCAAGATAATAGACAACATACCCACAAAATTGTGACACAAGATATACCCTGGGAAACCCTCATTGAGGGAAAAACCCAGCCTCCAAAAGCATCCATCACCATGTATTATTCAGCAAAAATACCATTGCCATACAACCATGGAAGCCTTCATGGCCATAGCCACAACCGAGAAAATTATGTGAACAAGCATGAATCCACACATCCCATGCCATGCTTTCAACCTTCACAAATGCTCCCTTGGCTAACCTATCAAGCCTTGTCCTGCTCGACTCTTGCCTTTTGTCTTCTCCTTGTCACTCTCTCTCTAAAACAACTACCCTTGTGGTTGCTTATATAGTAGCATTCCCACAAAACCACTAAGTTGTATTACATAAACCATGAGCTAAAACCATGTGCTACCTAACCCACTGACCCCACATTTAATATTGGGCATTTAATTCTTTTTCTCCAATATTAAATAATTACATAAAATATTTTCATAATGTTACAATACAACTCATCAAGAATATTTCTGTTGGATATAATTAAGTAATTGTGTATTGTCTTTGATGTTACACAAATGCCATATCAGTTATCAAACAGAGTCTACCGAGTTCTGTCGGTCAGGAAAATAGTTTACAGAAGTCTACCGAGCTCAGTCGGTCAGTAAAGCCTTTTGCAGTGTGTACCGAGCATTCCTGTATGTCACACGGTGAGTTAGTGTTAACCGAGTTCGCACGGTAAGCTAAGGAAATTTTAGTTCTTACCGAGATCACTCGGGTATCAAAGGATTTTGTAGCGGACGGTTAGTGTTAACTGAGTTCGCACGGTAAGCTAAAGAAAGCTTAGTTTTCACCAAGCTCACTCGGTAGTCGAAGACAGCTTTTACCGAGTCTAGTCGGTTTCCAAAGGAAGTGGCAGGTTTACCGAATTCCCCGATAATTGTAGTTTTTACCGAGTTCTGTCGGTTAACACAGGAAGCAGTTTTTTTTTAGCAGCGTCGGCCAGTGAAGAATTTTGTTTTGATTGTTAGTTCAAGCCGACTTTGGAGTATGATTTGTCAAGTTGGTTGGGCCGACCTGGTATTATGTATAGTATATAAAGAGGTGCTCAAGATGCGGAAAAGTGTGGAATAGAGAGTGTATACGGATAGTGCAAGGAAGTGCAAGGAAGAGACTTATGTGTGCCTAAGCAGAGTTGAGCAGAGGGAAATCTTGGAGCTGCAAATATATATTTAATCAGTAAGGATCTTGTGGAGCTAAACTGAGATCTGTATTCAACAAGATAAGTTGCATGTATTTTCAGATCATTCATTGTTGCTTTCTAACCATTTTAACAGTGATTCCAAAATCTCCTAACAGAGTTGGTTTAACAGCCATTCCATAAATCCTTTAACAGGGTGGCAATTCAGTTGAATTGTTCTAAAGACCTCTTACAAGGCCACTCCTAATAGGGTGATTAAATCCTCTAACAGGGTCACACCTAACAGTGTGTTTTGTAACCTTTAACAGGGTTGGCTCCTAACAGGGCTCACTTCAGAAGAGTGAAAATTGGTGACTAGTTGCTGGTGGTTTTTCCCATATTGGTTTTCCACGTAAATTTGGTGTCTACTGTGTTCATGATTACTTTCTTTTGCATGGTCGCTTATTTCAATAAATGCTTAATAAATTAACTAAACATCTATCAAGTTTTAAGCTGTAATTTATGTGTTTACCAAGTAGCAGCAGCAACTAAGTTTAAGGCATCTTTGGGACTGTTGAATTTGTTTTTTTGGTAACTGATTCACCCCTCCCCTCTCAGTTACCCCATCTTCATTTTTCAACAATTGGTATCAGAGCTTTTGGTGCTTGCAGGAGGAGATTTCAAAGATCTAAGCCAAAGATCAAGATGTCTTACAAGAGGGAAATCCCAAGGCTTAACCAAAACAACTTCTCAGCATGGCAGGGATTAATGAGACTTCATCTAGCTTGCATTGGTGACACTGGTCTGAAATATCTTGATGAGAAATATGTAGAACCATGAGGTACATTATCAGTCAATGACATTGCTATAAAGAAGACTCATAACATTATGATGATTGATATTGCATCTGCCTTGAGTTATGAAGAGTTTGATGATGTCAAGGACTGCACTACTGCCTATGAAATGTGGGAAAGACTAAAAGAGATATATGGTGGAGATGACAATGTCAGAAGAGCCAAAGCTGAAAGTCTAAGAGGACAGTTCGATCAGATGAAAATGAAAGAAGATGAAAACATTGCCAAATATGTTGAAAGAATTAAAGCATGTGTCAGTGCTATCAAAGCTTCTGGAGGAAGTATCAGTGAAGAGACAGTCATAAGTAAAGTTCTTAGAACTCTACTTCCAGTTTATGCCATCAGGGTATTAGCCATTCAAGAAAGAAGGTGTGAGGCCAATCACAAGATAAACCTAGAGGCCATAGTTGGAAGATTGACAACATTTGAACTAGATAATTTTGATAATTATGTTCCAGCTGCAAAGAACATTGAGTTTGCATTTGAAGTCAAGCTTTCACTCAAGGAAAAAGGCAAGAAGAAGAAGGAATCTCAGTCAGAGAGTGAAGATCAATCAGATCAGAGTTCTGACAGCGACCTTGAAGTAATTGAAGCTCTACTTGCAAGGAAATATTCAAGGGGAAGAGGTAAATACAAAGGTAAAGTACCCCTAGTCTGCTTTTCATGTGAAGAAGTCGGTCATATTGCTACAAGGTGTCCAAAAAAGAAAGATAAAGATGAAAAGAAAGATAATAAATGGAACAGTAAGAAAGATCTCAAATCATTTAAGGATAAAAGTAAGAAATCATGTTTTATGGCTAAAGATTCTAATGATTCTAATGATGAAGAAGAGGATGAGATTGTTTACATTGCTGTAAAAGATGAATCTGACAATGAAGAAATGGCACTCATCTCTCACATAAGTAAGAATGATACATGGATCATCGATAGTGGCTGCTCACATCATATGACTGGAGATAAAACAAAGTTTGATCAATTTGAAGAGTATGATGGTGGCAGTGTAAGATTTGGAAACAATGAACCTTGTTGCATCAAAGGAAAAGGAAGAATCACTCTAACCCAGGAACTTGTATGTGATAATGCTTATTGGGTAGAAGGCCTAAAGCACAATTTGTTGAGTGTGGCACAGTTACTTAACAATGGACTCAAAGTAGAATTCATCCAAGGCAAAGCAAGACTGCTGAATGGTAAAGGAAAGCTGATTGGATCTGGTACTCAAACTAAAAGTAACTTGTTCTATCTTGAACTTGGTGAACATTCATGTTTTATTGCTCAAGTAGAAGAGAGTTGGTTATGGCATAAAAGGTTATGTCATGTGAATTTTGACAATTTGGTAAAGATAAGCAAATTCAAGAAAGTGAGAGGCATTCCTGATTTAAAGAAATCAGAGGTCGGTTTATGCAAGAATTGTCAAATTTGAAAGATGGGTAAGTCTAGTTTCAAAAGAAAAAATTATCAGTCTGAAAATTTATTAGAAATTGTGCATACTGACTTATGTGGACCTATTGAAACTGAAAGCTATACTGGTGAAAAATATTTTATTCTTTTTGTTGATGATTATTCAAGAATGATGACCGTCATGTACCTAAGGAACAAATCAGAAGCATTTGAAAAGTTCAAATGGTATTTGGCAAGAGTAGAAAAAGAAACAGGGAAAAGATTGAAATGCCTAAGGTCAGACAGAGGTGGTGAATTTATTTCACATGAATTCAATAACTTTTGTATTGAAAGAGGAATCAAAAGACAGGTTTCAGCACCAGGTACTCCTGAACAAAATGGCATAGTTGAAAGAAGGAACAGATCCATCATGGATTGTGCAAGAACCTTGATGATAGAAAAGAATGTTGCTATCAAATACTGGAAGGAGGCTATCAGTACAGCAGTTCATACCTTAAACTGAGTACAGTTAAAAAAAGACTCATTCAAAACTCCCTATGAATTATGGTATGGCTATAAACCCAATGTAAGTTATCTGAAAATATTTGGAAGCAAATGCTATATCTTGAAAGAATCTAGAAAAGGTAAATTTGATATAAAAGGTGATGGAGGTATATTTCTTGGATACTCATGCAAGAGTAAAGCATATAGATGCTTGAACTTATCTACTCACAAAGTCATAGAAAGTATACATGTGAAAGTTGATGAGTTTGCAGAAAAGACTGAAGAAGAAAGCAGAAGAGAACCAAAAGATTACAAAAGATTCATCTTCAGTGAACCGGATATAATATCAACTGCATCTGAGAATCAGAAACCTTCTTCTACCGAGTCATCACTAACCGAGTTGCAGGAAACATCTATCGAACCAACATCTACCGAGCCAACGTCTACCGAGTCAGAGAATACCGAGTTAGAGATTACCAAGCCAGAGGTAACCGAGCATGTGCATACCAAGCCAGTTGATACCGAGCCATACCAAACCGAGCATGAAGGAGAAATGCAAGAAGATAACGACAAGATTCATCCAAAAGGAAAAGAACCTGTTCTAGCCAAGTATGTCAGGAGACATCATTCAGCAGATCAGATCATTGGAAATAAATCTGAAGGAACCATCACAAGAAGTAAGTTGAAAGGTACTTGTTTACTTGCTGATTTTGAACCTAGAACTGTCAAAGATGCATTAGAAAATGATAATTGGATTGAAGCAATGAATGAATAAATAGAGCAGATAGAGAAAAACAAGACATGGACTCTTGTACCCAGGCCTAAAGACAAAAATGTAATCGGTACAAAGTGGGTTTTCAGAAATAAGTTGGATGAAAATGGTAAAGTATCAAGAAACAAAGCTAGATTAGTGTGCAAAGGATATTCTCAAGAGGAAGGCATAGATTATGGAGAAACTTTTGCTCCCGTTGCTAGATTGGAAGGTGTTAGAACCTTATTAGCATATGCTGCTTACAAAGGATTTAAAGTTGATTAGATGGATGTCAAGTCAGCATTTCTAAATGGTATACTGGATGAAGAGGTCTACATTGAACAACCTGAAGGTTTTATAGATCCAGATAAAAAGAACATGGTTTGCAAATTGCACAAGGCACTGTATGGTCTGAAACAAGCCCCTAGAGCATGGTATGAAAGATTGCATAGCTATCTTATTCAAATTGGATTTCAAAAAAAAAATGATAACAGTAGTTTGTATATCAAGGAAGGACCAGAAAAAAAGATTGTCCTGGCAGAAATATTTGTAGATGATACTGTTTTCACAGGGAATGATGATCTTTGCAAAGAATTTTCAGAACAAATGAACAAGGAATTTGAAATGTCAATGTTCAGTGAAATCAAATTCTTTGTTGGACTTCAAATTCAGCAGAACAAGAATGGCATCTACATCACTCAAGAAAAATACATCAAAGAGATATTGAAAAAGTTTGGTATGGAAGACTGTAAACCAGTTGGAACTCCTATGTGTACTGGACTAAAACTTACCAAAGAAGATGATTCAAAAGAAATAGATCAAACATTGTATAGATTTATGATTGGAAAGTTGCAATATGTAGTTCATACTAGGCCAGATATTGCTCTTGTAGTTGGAATTGTGGCAAGATTTTCAGCCAAACCAAGAGAAAATCACATGATGGCAATCAAGAGGATAATGAGATATCTGAAAGGAACTGAAGATTATGGATTATGGTATAAATTTGGAGGAAACCTAGACTTAAAAGTGTTTACTAATGCTGATTGGGCAGGAAACCTTGACGACAGAAAAAGCACAAGTGGAGGTGCATTCTTTCTTGGAAAGAGGTTGGTTTCTTGGACAAGCAAAAACTAAAATTGTACAGCTCAATCAATAGTAGAGGCAGAGTATGTTGCTGCAGCAGTAAACTGTTCTAATATTGTTTGGTTCAAGCAATTGCTACAAGGCATGAAGATGGAAATCAAGGAACCAGTTGTCATGTTTTGTGATAATACAAGTGCAATCAACATATCTAAGAATCCAGTAATGCATTCTAAGACTAAGCACATTGCAATCAAGTATCACTTTGTCAGAGAATTGGTGCAGGACAAGGAAATCATATTGGAATATGTCCATATAAAGGAACAGATTGCTAACATATTCACAAAGCCTTTACCTAAGGATGCATTTTTGTATCTCAGAGGTAAGTTAGGGGTCATTCCCCTATCTGAAGTTCACTAAAAATAAGTTTTAGTGATGCATGAGCTCTTATAAAATTGAACAATCATTAGTTGATGCAGCAAATCAAGGAAATATTGTATATGAATCAGTACTAAAGGTACAATGAAATTCATTGAAATTGGATTGTCTTTGGCATGTGTTGTCAAAGAGGGAGAGTTTTACTGTCATATCTTTCCGAAATTTGATTATGTAATTCCTTCATAGAGGGAGATTACTGTAAGAGGGAGAGTTCTCTATCTTAGAGGGAGAATTGTTAATTGTGTTGTGTTGCTGTAGACTTGCTTTCAAATTTCATTTCTGCTATGACATGTTGTGTTGCCATCAATGCCAAAGAGGGAGATTGTTGGATACAATTAAGTAATTGTGTATTGTCTTTGATGTTACACAAATTCCATATTAGTTATCAGACAGAGTCTACCGAGTTCTGTCGGTCACAAAAACAGTTTACAGAAGTCTACCGAGCTCATTCGGTCAGTAAAGCCTTTTGCAGTGTGTACCGAGTGTTCTTGTATGTCACATGGTGAGTTAGTGTTAACCGAGTTCGCACGGTAAGCTAAGGAAAGTTTAGTTCTTACCGAGATCACTCGGGTATCAAAGGATTTTGTAGTGGACGGTTAGTGTTAACCGAGTTCGCACGGTAAGCTAAGGAAAGCTTAGTTTTCACCGAGCTCACTCGGTAGTCGAAGACAGCTTTTACCAAGTCTAGTCAGTTTCCAAAGGAAGTGGCAGATTTACCGAATTCCTCGGTAATTGTAGTTTTTACCGAGTTCTGCCGGTTAACACGGGAAGCAGTTTTTTTTTTAGCAACGTCGGCTAGTGAAGAATTTTGTTTTGATTGTTAGTTCAAGCCGACTTTGGAATATGATTTGTCAAGTTGGTTGGGCTGACCTGGTATTATGTATAGTATATAAAGAGGTGCTCAAGATGCGGAAAAGTGTGGAATAGAGAGTGTATACGGATAGTGCAAGGAAGTGCAAGGAAGAGACTTATGTGTGCCTAAGCAGAGTTGAGCAGAGGGAAATCTTGGAGCTGCAAAGATATATTTAATTAGTAAGGATCTTGTGGAGCTAAACTGAGATCTGTATTCAGCAAGATAAGTTGCATGTATTTTCAGATCATTCATTGTTGCTTTCTAACCATTGTAACAGTGATTCCAAAATCTCCTAACAGAGTTGGTTTAATAGCCATTCCATAAATCCTTTAACAGGGTGGCAATTTAGTTGAATTGTTCTAAAGACCTCTTACAAGGCCACTCCTAACAGGGTGATTAAATCCTCTAACAGGGTCACACCTAACAGTGTGTTTTGTAACTTTTAATAGGGTTGGCTCCTAACAGGGCTCACTTCAGAAGAGTGAAAATTGGTGACTAGTTGCTGGTGGTTTTTCCCATATTGGTTTTCCACGTAAATTTGGTGTCTACTGTGTTCATGATTACTTTCTTTTGCATGGTCGCTTATTTCAGTAAATGCTTAATAAATTAACTAAACATCTATCAAGTTTTAAGCTGTAATTTATGTGTTTACCGAGTAGCAGCAGCAACTAAGTTTAAGGCATCTTTGGGACTGTTGAATTTGTTTTTTTGGTAACTGATTCACCCCTCCCCTCTCAGTTACCCCATCTTCATTTTCCAACAATTCCATGGGAATCTTTACATGTTGCACGCCCATCTAGGTACAACATTACATAATAAAATAAAATAATAAAATAACAATATTATGCAATGTGTGCAACACCCATTATCTCAACAAAATGCACAATTGGGTTGAATGCTGAAACATTCCACTTTCAAGTGTTTTGGCAGTGTAACACCTCTATCAACCCTCCTAGACATCACAAATGAATCCATACCTACTATATTGATGGTAAAACCTCTATTTTTTTGCTTTTCAATTATTGATTGAGACTCTTTGAAGCTCCTTCACAACTGCTCTAGCCTTTATTTGCATTGTGGCTCCTCTCCCACATGCAACAACATATCAGAATTCTTATTGCCACATTGAGATTTTGTTTAAGTTTTGAGATCACCCTTTCTTTCTTGTAGCATTTCTGTGAAGGCAACTCTATCCTTCGGCACTTGGTCTTCCTCTTCTGAAGGATTAGTAATTTGCACATTTGAAGCTTTCTTAGGTGATAATACCTTGCCTTTTATTTGGTATCTCCATCTATCTTCATTGTCCATTGAGGTGGGAACACCAAAGTGATGATTTGACTATGACAAGATCCTATTTAATCATCACAATAGAAATAAAAACCTCCAAGACTTCCTAAATTAAACCACAATCCTATAATTAATAGAAATCCAACGATTGTTTTTTTGAGTGTATTGTAGGATTTGAGCTCTCAAAAGATACTTATCCTTTGTAGTGGTTCACTTCCCACAATCTACAAGTCATGCAATTGCAAGAGATTGGATCAGTTTTTTTTATTTTTTATTATAGATTGTTCCAAAAATTATCCCCTATATGTCACAAACTCCATGGATAAATAGCATGATTACACATATCAATTAAACGTATGATGCTATAATTTCTTCCCTTTTTTCATATTTTTGGTGGAACATGCTACTTTATGCTAAAAGCTTGATACCAATTTATAATAATCCACTAATTAGTACTCATCATTATATCTATATCATCTAACATATTTCAAACTTTTCATAGGTTGTAGGACACATCAAAGGCAACAAAGGTGAGGCTAGAAAAGGTTGGGCAGCACAGACTTGGCTCTAGGGGATATTCAAAAATCAAAGCACGCATTGTAAGTAGCAATAAATGAATTGCAAAGAAAAATCATTTATAAAATGAAAATAATTTTGTTAATTAATAAAAAAATGCAAGGCGCTGATTTTAATCTGGAGGCCACAAAAGAACACAAAAAAATTGCCTTCAAGCAAGGCTATGCAGTGGTGCCTGAATGCCTATGGCAAGCTTCCATTACCCCAACTGAACAGTCTCCTGCATCATGTGCACAGGTAAATATGCAAAAAAATATATTAGAAATTGAATACTTGAGCAACAATTTATTTGATAATAATGTGCATGACATTGCAATGCAGCCTGTTACTCATGACATAGATCATATGCAGCATCATGAAGCCCCTGATGTGCATCGTACTATTGATGGAGGTGCTCATTTCTTATTTAAAACTAATTATATCATTATTAATACAATTTAACATCTTTAATTGAACTTGGTGTAACATTTTAGTGTTGAGGATATAGAATCATGTTGTGTTGAACGAGTGCCAGAGGATGTTCAAACTGATCAGCAGGTAGATCATGTCACACATTCAGGTAAAGAAAATCTATGTTTTGTTCTTTTAAATTAATTTTTTGATTTATAGTTCTTTTACTTAAATAAAAACTCGTAATTCACTAATATAAAATGGTGTGAATTTAAGTCATGAAGTACTTGTTAGAACCAATAGAGGAGGGGGATGACGAGGACATTGATATTCCTCTTAGAAATTTTATGAAAAAAGAAACGGCAAGAAAGCAAAAAAGATATGATTATTCATGAATGACTTACTCTTGAATATTGTTAATGAATATTGTTAATGAATATTATTCATTAATGTTGGGTGTTAACGAATAGTTCAAGAATGACTTACTCTTGAATGTTGCATGTCAATAAATTTTGTGTTAATGAATTATTCATGAATGTTGTGTGTTTATTAATTTTATGTGTTAATGAATGTTATCATGTGATTATAATGATTGAATTTTATATTTCAAAAATGGATGAATTGAATGTTATTAAATGTTAATGGGGAATTTAGAGTGATGTTGGGGGGGGGGGAGCAAATGAGCTTCCACCTTCATGTGGTTGGCCTTGTTAAGTAGAGAATATTTAACTATTCTCAAAACCAAGTGAAGCTCAAACTTTAAAGATAAGCTTATAGTTAATAGTGACAACCAATTAGCAAGTCAAAATGAAGTTCTTCATTACAAGTACCTTTTTAGTTATTAAAGCATGATGTCATGTTTTAATATTGTATAGTTTTTTTTCTTAAGTTAAAGTCTTATTTTACTATAACAACATAATTTATGACCATTTTAGTAACTATTCTAACATCACTTTATGATAAATCCTATTTTGACAAAGATGGCGATAAGTGGTGCTATCTATTCCTTGGGAGATTGGATTGCACAGGTCTGTATCTCAACATCATTTGCATGTGGTAGAAATGCATACTTACAACCATTTCATTCTATATTTAAAAACATTGATGATAATATTGCTTGTTTTAATTTATATTTTTTTCTATAGTCATTATAAACGTTGCAACCTTAGTTAGCTTTTCTAGGCTATGAAGAACATAGTTGAATACTACAATAATTTTTTGGTTAGGCAACGATAGCAATTCTTCTAAGCCAAAAGATGAGACAACTATGTTTCATTTAAGATGGTAGTGGAGTTATTCATGTATGATTCCTTTCTTTAATGGTTATTTGGATGTTTGACTAGTCCTAAATATGTTGCTATAGTGCCTATTCAACCTTGTCTGTGTATACTAATTTTTTGTAGTGTAAAGTATATAATCAACATCTTTTTTTAGCTCAAATGTTTAGACAAGTTTGGAAATACTCTATCCACTTGCATATTCCATAGCAGACTACCTTTGCTTGTCTTCGGTAACCTTGGTTTCTTGGGCTTTTTGCTCTAGTCATGATTCTTCAAACTATTTGGTTATAAAAATATCTTGTGCCAAGATAAGTATTGCAAATCTGAAGGTAGTTTAACAATAACTCATAGCCATTGTTTTTTAATAGGATCAGTTGATTTTGATTTTAACTAAATAAATAACCATCTCTAGTAGTTTTGATCTAAAGCATGCTAGCGGTTGTTTCTTTTATGTCCTATATTTTTAGTTTAGAAATGCTTGTTGGTCCTGATGGTGAGCTTTCTAATAAGCTGCGTAACTTGGAACCATGTCTGATAGAGCATGTTAGCAATGAGATAATGGACCAGGATCCCAATGTTCAGTGGGATGATATTGGTAAATTTAATATGGCTGAATGAATTGATGATAATATTATTCATGTTTATTTCTATGTACCCATTAACATTAATTTTTATTTTTCCAAAATTATACTGAAGCAAGGCTAGAGCATGCCAAAAAGTGTGTAACGAAAATATTCATATGGCCTCTATTGTGACCTAACATCTTTCAAGGTTTTCAATCTCTAGGCAAAGGGCTCCTCTTATTTGGCCCTCCTGTAAGTCAGTTTTATTTATTCTCTGTTCTTTATATGTTGGAAGTTCATTTTTGTTTACAATAAAATACATTTAATTTTCTCTTAGGGTACTGGAAAAATGATGATCGGATAAGCTATGGCAGGACAAGCCAAAGCTACTCTCTTTTATATTTTTGCCAGTTCATTGATGATTAAGTTGCTAAGTTCCTAATAAAATCATGCTTTCAACTTCTTTTATTGTTTTGATTCTTGAATGCAAAAAGCCTTGTATAATTGTTTTTCCAGGGAAGCACTTGTGCTGAACAAAAGTCTTACATAATAAAGATAACATCAAAAAATATAACAAATGGTTTCTATTTGTGAGAAATTAGACATATATAAGGATTGCATGTGCAGGTGCAATTTCTAAAGTATATACCATGGCAGGAGTTAATGACCAACAAATTTCAATAACAAAAAAAACATGTTCCTATGATTGATAGCTGGAATTAAATATTGATTTAAGGGAAGAGCACAAATTGAAAGAGGGTATTGGGCATCTGTTATCATTTCCTTTTCTATTTTGGGTGACAATGCAATACTATTAGATTAGGGTATTGGGCATCTGTTATCATCATATTAGAACATGGAAAATGGTGTGAAATTACACTTTCCTTAGTTGTGGTTGCATACCTACTACACTCTTTCGTTTGAAAAATGAATAGAAATATCATATCTAGTAGTTTCTCTATGTTGTATTCATTTATTGGTAATGATTCACTATCATGCCATTCAATGGTAGCTTCTAGAGTTTCATTTGGTTGTAAGGTGTGTCTTATCTTTTCAAGTTTGTATACTCCATTTGGTAGTTTGGTATTAATTGATGATGTCTTGGATCTTCTACCTTCATTGTAGTCTTCATCATCATCCAACTTGTTGTTTGGTATTTTCCATTTTATCCTCTATTTCCATGGTCTCTAGCATGGTTGTGTATTTTATCTATCTAGTTCAAAGACTCTATGCACCTAAGGTGGAAGTCATTTAGAACTAACAGTTGGAAAGATCGTGTTTCGTCCCGTAAAACTAGAAAATGTCACGAGTTTAAGGTCAAGAAGGAAGAATTCATAACATTTTGAGTAGCAAAATATGCTTAAAGATACATATTTAGTTTATTCTTTTGTGAAGTTTCTTATTTCAATTCAATTGATTTTGGTTGTCAACCAAATTCTTAACTCCAATGTATATTTTATTTCAGTGCTACATTTTCATAGGTATCTAAGTAAAATGATAGTTGACTATTATTTATATTTGATAATTTGTGTTGTGCCTTACTATGATATTACTGAATGCTTATATTTTTCAGATATATAATGGTTTCACAATTTATTATTGTTTTATATTTGCTTATTGTATCTGTTGGCACATTATATCAACATTACTTATTGTTATAATTATTGTAATATCCAACAATAACTTCATGAAAGAAGGATTAGCATACTAATTTTTTCTATTAGCTAGCACTTGTTAGAGAAAATAAACATATGGTCATATACATGGATATACTATTTTCATAACTTAGGCAAGAACCTACAACAAAAGGATAAAATTGTGAGCCTCTTATGATTTTGGGTTCAAATCTACTAGAATTTAATAAATAATAATAATAGTAATTAATAAAAACATATTATAATAATTAATCTTAGCTTCGACCTATTATCAATCAAAAAATAAATATCAGAATTTATTGATATCTTGTACTTACTATTTACATCTTTCACTACCATAACTAGATCAACCATTTTTAGTTATCAGACTCTTTTATCTAGTTAACTCGTGAGTAATCTATCTTGCAAATGATTCTAAAAACCAAAACATGCATTTCTTGACTTTAGTTACCAAATTTGTGCTCTCATTTCTCTACAAATAGATATCAAGGTATCTAGAAAGTTAATGATGCTCACATTGATAGTGAGGGATTATGCTTCTATGCTCTTCATTAATCTACAAGCTTTCTTATAATACAAGAAACCATAAAATGGGTTTTTTTTTTCTCAATTTTATCAATGCATGTTTTTCATCATTGGGTTAGGTAATCTATCCACATATTTCCCCTATGCGGTACTGTGATTACCACATGTAATTTTTATTTGCTAGAAATTGTCCTAAAAAATGGATCAAGAAGATTTCATGTCTTTCTCATGGCAACTTTGGTTATTAATAATAGTGTAAAATTGGCCTCATTCTTTTAACAATTATTTTCATGTTATCTGTAGAATTTTTTTTATCATTTAAGTTTCTTGTTCTTGCAAGATGAACTACGAGATGTAGTGTTACTGGTGTTTGCAAATAAGTAGGATATTCCCAATGCAATTAATGTTGTAGAGACCATGATAAACTTGGGTTACATTCTCTTAGGCAGCGAGACTTGTGAGTATTACATTCTTTATAATTTTCAGTATTAAAAATTTTAGATACTAATCATCTATTATGCTACACTATTTCTACTTTGTATATAGTTTATCATCACTCTAGTAAACGAGAAAAAAAATAGAATGTAAGTGTTTCTTTTGAAACAGCTTGTATCATGTCCTAAGGTATATACAAATCATTTGTGATAGTTTGTTAGAAATAAATCCTTTTATTTTAGTTCTTATGGCTTTTGTTTTATTTTGCAAGTTTGAAAGATTACAATGGAATAGGGTTCAAGAATTTTGTATTACAAAATTGTCTTTTTTTTTTATTGATACAGATAGATTGAGGAGGTAAAAATTTAGTTTTGATGCATACTCATGTAGGATGCAAACTTATTTTGATGTGACATTATGTGTGTTCTCTTTCACATTTTACTATCAATTTTCTATCCAATTTAATGACCCAAAACAACTGAGAAAAACTGTGAAGGCCACAATTGCTATTAAAATCTTGTACTACCTTTTATGTTTATCACTTACCTATCTGCAACTCCACAATCGATATTGATAGTCTCTTGCCCTCATTGTCCAACTGAACTACTTTAGTTTTATTGATGTAGCTGAACTACAAGTGCCTTTTGTGTTCTTGAAAAATTATAAGCTTTCAATTTTTGTGAAGCCATTACTGATTCAAATGAACAACTAGTGAGGTGTCAACTTTAAGGCAATTTTTTGTTTCTATAATGTACAGTTCAATTGCTAGAAATATCTCATCTAGATTGTTAATTGATAGATTATTAGCTTTTCATGTCATTTTCTACTTTGGTTGGGTAGTTCTAATTGCATTTGTAAATCGTAAATCTTGTTGCAGTCTTTAGCCTAATGACAGTTTGGTATTACATCCAAGGTGATAACATAGTTGACTTAAAACTTTGCATTAAAGAAAACATCAAGGGATAATATTTAAATTGTGGATATTTGTAAATTATGTTGGTTTTAGACATAGTTATAGTTATAGTTATATATGCACTCTTATGATGATGTGATTGAGACTGTAAGTTTTTTTGTCATGTTTATCTGTTTGAAAAATAGATGAAATTATTCATTCCTGATAAATAATTCTTTCCTAATTTTATTATTCCCTGCAGGAACCAAAATTTAAACGCATTGTGTCAATTATTACAAAGGCTTTCTCTCATAGCAGCATTCTAAATTGCACAAAATTTGAGTTGTAAAGCATAATTGCTCAGTGGAGACTCAAGATATCGTGCACATTTCTTCCTCCTTCCCATTTTTTTTATGAAATAAATCATGTGACGAATGAAACAATGTTGTGGAGGTAGAAATGTGCATGATACCCTAACTCTCATGCACTGAGCAATTATGCTTTAGAAACAAGTTTTGTGTAGTTTAGAAGGCTCCTATGAGAGCAAAGCTTCTACAATAACTGGGATAGTTCATCAAAATTTCTACATATCTTGGTCTCAATTTCGACGCAAATGCATAGAAAGATAAGGTGTTTTGGTCACAATTTTGACACCAAATTGGTTGCCTTTGACGTCGTGTGTATGGCACTAGCGTAGAAAAGTAAGGGGTTTTGGTCACAATTTAGATGCCAAATTGGTGTAGGTTTATGTCAAAATTTTGACCAGCAGTGCCCACAAATGAGGAAATAATAGTTCAGGTTGGACTAGGTAAATCGACGAAATTTGCATCGGTAAGTCCACCTTTATGAAGTCAAAATTTTGGCACAAAATGTATGTGGTGAAAAACCGACCAAAAAGGATCGATAGCAAGCTTGGTCGCCATATCAACCTACTCTTGTCAGAATTTCAACCTTTTCACGTCAAAATTTAGGCCTAAATTTTCTAGTGTGGTTTCAAGATCTTCAAGAAAAAGTTGTTTGAAGAAGAAAATGTGGTATGATGAGAAGAAAATGATGAATGATAAGAAAAAGAAATGTGGTTTCATGGAAATAAAATCTATTATGAGTATATAAGTATACACAATTTTCTATGTTAGTAAATATTGGTCATTTAATAAATAACCATCACTTGTACCCTAAATGAAACTAGTTTCCGCCCCCTACCCCAAACTAGACTTTATTAGGACTCCCTTGATTAAGAAAATGTATATACTCATCATTAATTATAGGTTATATATAATTTTTAAGCAATGTGTGTTACTAAATTTAAGGAGACTTGTTTTAAAAATAAATATGAGTAGACATAGGTTGACCTATTTGTACAAATAAATATTATTTTTTCTTTATTTATCTTTGTCATAGATGTCTTTTATCATTTAGATTTTTTTTTTTTAAAACTTAGAAGATTGATATGAAAATAATATGCATGCATACATATATGATGACAATTTCCTTATCTTATCTTTGTTCAAAAATTTATTTACTACTAAAATTTCTATAACAAAAATTGTAACTAATTTTGTCTTTTCTCAATTATTTCTTACAATCTTTAGAACATCCCAAATGTTTTCAAAGCTTGAGAGTGAAAGAATTGTTTTCAAAGAAAATCTTAATATCTTCACCAAAAACTAATTATAATATAAAGAAAGCTAGGTATGTTGAAAAGAAAACATTACTTTGCAAAAATTTCTCCATCTTTGACTCTCTCTTCTCCCAAAATATATATTCATACATTTTATTTTCTCATTTTCTTTGGTTCTATTCTATTATTACATTTGTCGTAGGCTATACTATTATATTATTACAGTCACATATTTTCTTAATGGTGATTAACATTCTTTATCTCAACCAATTAGATTTAATTATTTTCTATGTTTTATTTTAAATTTTAATTTTTGTAAAGTAAACATGTGATTTTTTAATTTCAAAATTTGGAAAAATTATATTATTTCAACCTGATTGGCTAAAATAGTTTGGGTGCTATATGATCAGATTTTTTTTTTTGATGGGTAAGAGGCCGAAGCCAAGATTAATTATTATGTATCGTTATTAACTATTACTTTATTAAGTACAGGTAGATTCGAACCCAAGGCCTCTTCGATAAGAGGCTCACAATTTCCCGTTGTATTGTAGGCTCTTACCTAATTTAGTTTACTGTTAAAGTGAAGAAATCATTTGATTTGAACAATTTCTTAACTTAAATAAAATAATTCAAAAGTTTCATCTAAAATATGATTAAAAATTATAATATTCATTAAATTATGATAACAACCTTGCCAATAGTGGCATGTCATGATGGTTAAGTTGTTGCATTGTTATCCTTGCCATCAAGGTTCAAATCTAATGGGGATGAAATCCCCCATTTGTGGCCTCACTAGTTCATAGCTCTAGTTCAAAAGCGTTTACCCCTGTTTAAAAATTAAAATTATGTTAACAACCATTTAAACTTTTCTTATAATTATAATTATTTTTATTCTACCTAATTAACTTATTACAATTATGGCAAATACAAGCCACTATATGGCACTTGTTTTCATTTCTATTTGTGTGAATTATTATTTTTCCATTATGATGTGTCTATTTAGGTCTTCAAAAAGAAAACAAAGGAAAAAAGTATTGTAGAATAAGAAAATATGGTAGGATGAGATGAAAAGCTATTGTGTATTTAAGTATGCTAGATTTTCTATGTTAATAAATATTGGTAACTTTATTTAACTATTCATTAAATATGGATCGTATATATAATTTTTAAATAATATATATTAGTGGATTCAAGACAAATTATTTCATAAACAATAATTAGTAGACATAAGAGAATGGGTTTCAACAAAAATATATTAAATTTACTATGTTTCTCTTTGTTATAGAAGTGTCTTATCCTTTAAGGGCCCATTTGGATCATGGATTTGAGATGGAATTAGAATTTGGAATTCTAAAAATTTCCTAATCCACTATTTGGGTCTACAAAATAGGAATTGGAATTTGTGAATAATAGAATCTCGTATCCTCATTTATACTCCAATTCGAGAATTTGGTCTTCCACCCAGATAGTTGGAATTGCTCATAAACCCATTTTAA